>CM054179.1:115479720-116079720 GCA_028829895.1 Sinotaia quadrata
TGCTGTGTTACTGTATCTGGCTAATAAATAGTGTTCAAGGAAAGTGTAAGTTGATAATTGAATGTAAGAAAGTATGAGATGAATAAACTGGAAATTTAGCGTTTGTTCCCTGATTATATTTTATAGGAATGAAGAAGCCGCTTCTGGTCTTACTAGATCTCCCAGTTAACTGATTTATAAACAACTAAGACCATGGTAGATTAGAAAAGTCTCTACCCCCAGTGTATAAGTGTAAGGATACACTGCTCTCAGTTCATTTATGGTGGCAAAATATGCTCGACTACATTGTGGAATTTCTGGCACAAGGAAAAAATGGAATTGCTACATTGTTTTGTTCTGCTTGAGGGACCTAATAGGGGAAGAGCTCAGATTAGCCTTGAGAGAATAGCATCTCATCAATATTCTACAACATGCAAGAGAAACACGTGAAACTGACAATTCCATAGTGACAATAAACTTGTGTCTTTGTTACAAAAGCATGTGGATGACTATTGCCGCAATTGGCAATGATCCTACACACTATTATTGCTATAATCTCTAGAACTCCATTTCTATTCTCTGATAAGAACTATCCTGAGATTTATAGTGATGCTAATCTGTTGAATTATATGATTATATGACTGTAAAAACATTTAAATTATTCGAATGTGATTTCGTGGAAATATTGGTGCCAAGTGATCTTTTCTTTGTATTAGCTATATGTATATTTGATTGTTGATTTAATAAATATTGTGTTATTTTTTTTTTTACTTTCCTACACATATTGAAGCCATATGTTTGAGAAGAAAGTGGGTGGATGGGGCTCGCTAAATATAGATTAAAAGACGGATTTATCTTCTCTACTGCTAAGAAGTTTTAAATCTGAGGAAATGTTGGGTGATAGTAAATGTTTATCTTTAATGTTATGACAGATTTTTTTTTTTTAAAGTATACAGCGCCTGCATAACCGCCAAGTGAGAGAGACGAGTTGTGTCTTCTGGAGAATTACTAATAACATAAATTAAATTCTCATCACTTGTAATTAGTTTTGGATCATTAATTAATAATAATAATTACCATTAATTAGGGTGGCGTTAGTATAGCATTATCCATCTAAATACACATAGCTAATTAGCTAGCTAGTTATCTGAATTTGAGTTGTAATACGAAAGGAAACTAAATTAATTTTTATTTAGCATGAAGGACACACCGTTGCACGGAATGTAAATAAAAATAATTTTATGATCATGACTTGTAGGCGAACGTGTCTGCAGACCTGAGAGCGAATATATATTCGTGTACTAGTTAGGTTTTTAGTGTGTGAGTGCGTGAGAGAGAGCATATTCACAAAGGTTTTCATTTCTTAAATAACGTGATGGTTCAATATGTGAAGCAATTCAGTTGTCTGCGTTCTAATATTATTCTTACCTGAACACTTGGGGAACACCAAAAACACCCACAACACGACTCTGTACACAATTCGCATAGTGTCAAATGTCAAGCATAAAAAGAATCAATGCACTTAGAGGTTATAAAGTTAAACACAGCTACAATTCTCACATTTTTAAAAGTATTTGCACGCACAATCTGAAGTATACACATCGTTTTCAAACTTTTGTTTCTAAGTGCAAAACAATCCTCCAGTGGACACATAGCACAGTAAGTAGTAAAAATCAAAAATCAAACACTCGTGTACAATACGTGCATAGAGCCCCCATGAAATAAACTAACCAGGAAGAAAATTCATTTGTGTAACATTAAGGAGAGATATATTTAGTATTGAACAAGGCCATAAACAACAGAGCTCGGCTTAACTCGTCATTTGAAATGTGGACAAAGGGACACGCTTGAATAAACATGACTCTGTGTATTTTCTGGATATGTATTTCGGATATGTATCAACAACTCTTGACGATAATTACTATGTTTGTATGCTATGCTGATTATAATTCCATTTTATTAAAATAATAGTGATATTTATATAGTAATAGCAGAATTATGCAAAGACTATTGTATTTGAGGCTTTCGCAGAGCGACGAAAATAACTAAACCATTGATGAGTTATATGCTTTTGACTTCACTCTTTCACATTGATAATTTCATAGATGATGGGCTATAATACTGCCTATTAACTAAAATCATTTCGATACACGTCACCATATTAAAATTGTATGCATAAAGTTATTATTGTGAACAGGGCATGCTGGGTGTTGGCGTACTCAGTGTAGGTATTTTTCCTTAATATAATGACCCTTGGAAAGTGATTACTGTTGGTTCAACAAAAAAGGTCTTGTTCATAAAATTTATTTATTTCTAATATACAGTATATTCATTCATGTTATTCTCAGTGGGAGTTATACGATTATTTCTACGAATGTTTGTAATAATTAACATTTCAGTTTTAAGGTTGTATTAAATGAGTATTGAATCAAGTGATCATTCTCCACATCACAATATAAAATACTTCTGTCTCGGAGCCTAATATATTACTGCGCCGACTCTACCTGTTACAATGTTCCACTTACCTCGAAGACTGATCTATGACCTGTTGCCTTACATCCTAAACAATGCTGCCATCAAGACCGTGTTGTAATATTCCAGCCAACACTAAAACTTTCGCTATCTCACAAGCAGTCTAAACTCTAATTCTGCCAACTTGATCATTTACATTATTCCATTCACTCCACTGCTTAATCTCTGACTACGTTACATCTTAACATATAACTCGTATTTCAAGCCATAACTTACAACTCTACCCATTGGATACTGTTACAATTTTCTCACCTGCCTTTGAGTCTAATCTATATTCTATCTCCAGCTTAATTTATATCTTCTGCAAGTTTAACTTTTTAAAAAGTGTTCTAGCTACCTCATACCCTAATCTATAACTTTCCCATATAGACATTGTTACTATTTTGCACATTATAATCTGTAACTCTCCTGCTCGACCGTATTACAATGGTCTAACTTCCTAATGGAATACCACGTCTCCAATGTTACAAAAGTGCGAAAGAGTACAAAATATTTTTTCTTAGAAACTTAGTACCTCTGATACACAAAGACGTATTTTCTCATTATTAACAATACTAGTTTGAGTTGAGTTCTTCAAAGTCAATGTTTCAATGCACACGCACTGCTAACACATAATAAACTCATTTCTTCAGACATACAAAGTCAGAACATTTTTACATTCCAGCATTTGTTTAGAGACCCTGTCTCAGCATGAGGATTTTAGATTACTATAATTTAGCATTCACCTATGCTGACAACAGACTGGTTGCCAAGATCTACCCTTCAGTCCCTAAATTATATGATACGACTCAGTAGTTTGGATACTAAATTTAGTGACAGGCGAACTTGTGTAACAAAGCCCTGACTGGGTGCGTTATCTAATTATAACTAATTATGCATTCAATCGTTCGTCTTGCTTTTATGCCCCCAACCCAGTCTCCTTTGGTCTTCCTTGCAATAATTAGTCAACTACAATAATTAGACAACAATTAAATATATATTAATTAACAGTTAACAAAAACAATTCTATAGGGCCTACATCCGTTCCCGATATGCAGATCATACGACTGCGATTGTCTATCGTGTCAAACGAGTCACAAGATTTCAGACTAACGTTCATAGTTCATTGATCTTTACTTAACTCCCACAAGTTCATCTGTTATGACAGCACTCTCCTTGACAAGGCTTCACCAGGCTTGATAGACAGCTGTTACATAACTCGGCTCTTCCACCAGATGTAAGGACCCCCTCCGTGCGCGTCCAGTAAGTCTAGGCAAGTTGTACGCTCGCACTAGGTCTCTACAGAGTCTCCACGAAGCTCCAATAAATTTCAGACTCAAGACAAAGGCCAGAAAAGCCAAAGCCACAACAACAAAAAAAAACCAAAAAAAAAAAATCCGCTCTGAAAATATAATTCGTTTCATGAGCAACACTTTTATTAACTTGCCGACCCGTACATGTGGCATAGACAATATAGCGCAGCCTATTTACAAATCGACCTTTAATCGTATCTTACATGAAAAGATAAAATAGGATACAATCCAAAATCATGTTCATGTTACAATTGCAACGCATCCCATGCAAGGGATTTGATCTTTAATTATATAAGTAATTATAAGTAATTATATTTTACAATGGAAGGTAAAATATATTAAATGAGTGATACGACTCAAAATCACGCATATGCGTGTTACAATTACAAAGCATTTACACGCAAGTGCGTTATATTATTATGTACAAAATACTTCAACGCGCACGGGCGTTCCACAAATAAAATTCAGTTAGTTGACTTCCAAAAGATGAATTTAACGTTCCCTAATCTTTACACAATAAAGATAAAACTACCGTTCAACAATCCAACACTTATATAGAGGCGCAAATACACCTAAAATCTAGCCACTATATTATCTTGCCACATCAGGAGAAAATAGCAATAATGTAGCTTAAAACACGATAGATAATGCAGAATTCACACAATCAACATTCTTAATAAAATACAGAATAAATATCTTTAAGAATTCGATGTGTTATTACCTTGCCTTAGTACAAAGGTACTTGTCTTGACACAACGGGTTTTCCTTGACTGATTCACGGAATATATGCGATGCCTCCAGCGTCAGGCGCTGTTTCCTCGTGAATGACGCTCAGACCATGGTACAGTGTATTTAAAGGCATATATGAATTATTGGCGGAAAAATATATCGGTCAGCGTCGGGCTTGGACACGATCCACCATCTGCTATTACTCGAACATATTAAGTAATACATCCGGCCCATGGTTGTGGGTACGACGCAAGCAACCGGGATGGTTGCATCACGTTCGCGAGTCGGGTACTCGAAATGTCGGTTATGTGTGCGACAAGGTTTAAGAGCTTAACAGGACCATGCGGACTAATTAGGGTTTAGGAGTTGAAGTATAATTTTTGGCTTTAACCCCATCACAAACATCATTAATTAATTCATTAAGTGACTAAACAAAATCGTTTCCAATCAATTCAAAGTTGGATTTAACAATCATAATTCGTAACAATTTCCCATGGAAATTATTATATTTAATGACAGAAAGAAGATTCTCAAACATTCGACAAACAAATGTACAACGACGTTAACATGTGATGTGTTCTCTCCTAATTCTCTTTTAATAAATACATTTTCAAAATAAATACTAGTTATTCGAAACGCTTTGTTATTAGAATAAATATTTTGCAGTAATCACGAAGTACTGATTTATTTTTAACACATTGTTAAAATAATAGTAAAATCCATTTTTATGTTTGTGCTATTTTTACATATGCATAGAATGGAATTATTTCTAAAGAAGTGCATTATATGCCTATTTTTGTTATATTTTACACTAATGTTTGCTTTGAAACGTCAACTAGTTTAATTGACACTGATAATATTACTCAAATACATTTTCCTTCTTTCCCTATATTCTTCAGATTATTTGTTTATACAGAGAATGAACATATACAATTCGATGTCTTTTGTGTTTACGTTCTTGGTTCTGTTTTCAGAATTAAATGTAATCTACAGCTTAAAAATCGTAAAGTATGTGTTACATAACTTACACGTTTCTGTTGAAATGACTGTCTCTGTTTCTCTGTCAGACGGCTTTACACTTAAGACAGGTGTCTGGCGAATTAAGATATATGCGTATCAAAGTAAAACAAATTTACCAAGCCTTTCCTCTATTTTTCTACTCAATGATGTTGTGAATGTTTGAAGAGGGGTGAAGCAAAATCATATTATCACTCACAAAGACAATTGCTCTAATCGCCGTTCTAGACATCCAGTGTGTGGGCTTGGTCTGGTAGTCTTGGTTGTCACCGTAGTGGCAGCTGTCATTGAATTTGCAGGACTCCGGTAGTCAGCTGGTTCTCAACAATGCTCTGGCACTGTCACCATACTTCGTCGAGTGAATGTGACCTCGTGCTCGTGAATAGAAAACCTTATCCATCTGTACTCTGGTTTGAGAAGAATCTGCTCCATCACATATGGAATAGAATGTTCCAGGATGGAGCCCAGACATAGAACTGAATGACTCGTCTGTCTGTGGTGGTGTACAAAGAACATTACATAGAAGGCTAGAAGGCTGCCTTGAAGCATTTAATTTTCACATTCACCACGTTGTAATTACCAACGTGTTGCCTCAATGTTTGTGATACTTGACATTCAATGGATGAAAGGGAATTTTTTTCCAATTTCCCCCAGTGAGCACGACATAGCTTGTGTTGTACAAATTTTCACCACAAAAATATTGCTCTTTATTAAGTTACTGTCTTCATGAAACTTCTGCAAAAAGTTCCCATTCTCATGATATTTCTAACCCTTCAATTCCTCCTTGAAAATTCTAGGAGGTTCAGTGGTCTTATGCCTTTTTCTGCTGGTGCACATGAAGTATAATGCACGTTCTACACTACCTAGGCAAGCTTCTGGCTTTAACTAAGAGCTCACTGTTAGCTTTACTATTTTAACATATGCTCTTAAACAAGTGTACATGCATATTTGTGAATATAACCCTAACCACATACCTAAGCAGCAGAAACGCTTAAAAACCAGCATTATGTCGACCCACTGCATTAGGCAGACAAATACGTGGGCTGCCTAAATCTTGTACTATATATTTTTTATTAACAAATCCTCATTTTCCCATTTTTCTCTCTTTCTATTATCTTTATTTATATTTGGCATATTTCATATTTCAATAATTTTTCCTGTGAATTATAGCGTGGTTTTGAAATTTGTATATATACACTGAATGCATGATAATATACACATATTCTAGCATCTACACAAGTCAGACCTAAGCTAAGTGAAACTAGGTGAACATAAAAGCATTTAATATATATGTACATGTGTTAACATATATGAGAGCTCTTTCGATCATTATTTTCTTTCAGTGGGTTGTTCCCCTTTGACCTCAGCAGTCTAACGAGAACAGTGAAATAAAACATAAAGTTGGCTTTGCTTTTCTCATGACAATAGCACCTACCACCCACCCCCTCGCTTCATCCTTTCTCGGACTGAATTTCTGTGAACCATGTAAGTGACTTTCATGGGATGAACTTATAATAAAGTTACTATATCAAACGTTTACTAGATAAGGATATAACATGTTTACAAAATATCGATGCGATGTGTTCTAAATATGTGCATCAGTAAATAATATGTAGTTAATATGGGCGATGCCACTGGTTATTTTGACTTATAGGTCCCACTCAATAACAGACTGAGTATTAGATTTTAAATATATAATAATATGATATAATTATACTATCCCTACAACCTATTTCATACACAAAGAATGTATGCTTTACTAACATATATACAATATGGAAATAATTAACAAATTTTAAGAAAGAAATGTTATAAAAAATGTTCCTGTCAATGTGATCTAACCATCCAACGGACCAAAACATGTCGGCAGTTACAATTAGTGTCCAAACTCTCTCTCTCTCTCTCTCTCTCTCTCTCTCTCTCTCTCTCTCTCTCTCTCTCTCTCTCTCTCTCTCTCTCTCTCTCTCTCTCTCTCTCTCTCTCTCTCTCTCTCTCCCTCTCTGTTTACCTTTATGTAGAAAGTGGATGATGATATGTGCATGTGCATTTGAGAGTATATTATATACACTCATCTGACACGTATTCTTCTTTTTCAGTAATCTTATTTTATTATATAAATGCATACGCTGTTTAGATGTAATTTTCCAAGAAATATTTATGCATATTTATCTTAAGTTGACTTCGTTGTATTTATACATTACCTCATAGATCAGATATACTTTTTAAACGTGAACACAAAGCACATACTTATACATTAAGAGTGATAAAGTGCATCAGTTACTTAAGGTTGTATACTAAAATGCATAAGTCGATTTGAATTCCTCTGACAATTTCATCTCATGGCATGTGTTACTTTGGGTGAATAATGATGTAAGTTTGTTTATTTACTATATTACTTTAGTAAGCAATTTTAATATTCCATCAAACAATAGCTAGACCTATATTTTCCATATCAGCATATTTCTGCTGGTTCCTGATTGTCTACATATGCATTCCACTTTAAACTGCAGTATTGTCGTCAACCTGATTGTTGTTATGCACTTTTCAAATGTTGTCAGTAGAACGTTCTGGAAAAGAAAATAATTACAAAGCATATGACGAGATAAGAACGGAATGCGTTTACATTCAATATGTGTGCTTGTGATTTTACTTATATAAGTATATGTTTCTGTCTATACACAAACCCGTTTTACTTTCAATATTTCACAGGAATTACTGACAAATTGTGTAGAGTAAATTTGCTCTTTCAGTACATTTCTCATCAATTTTATCGTTGATTAATTTTAATTATTTGTCATTTACAACTAATTAATTTAATTACTGGTAGATTTTTCATACGTTTTACTCCATCACATAAATAATAATACCATATTTGATACATCTATGGGTACACTTCACTCGTTATGATTGTTATTTATGAAATCATAACTAATTACCACTGATCGAAAATCTTAATTTATAGTTATTAATATTTTCCCCCAAAGATCAATATGTCTCTAACTTGGAATTATTAGGGTGTCGTAAAACTCTACTCTTTACACAATAATAAGAAAGACGTTTTATTGTCGCATAATGTTTCTGCAGGTGAAAACTTCTTATTAAAGTAGTAATAAAAATCCGTCATTTATTTATATTTATCCAGACCCCATCCACAGACTATTGATCAAAATAAGGTTTATTGTATGTGCAAGAAAGTTAATAAATGTAACAATAAATTAATTAAATCAGCAATCAAATATACAACATGTGAATACAATCAAAAGAGCACTGACATTTACGTCACTTCAGAGCAATGTTTAATTAATAGGGACTCATTCAATTTATCATACATAGATGTCTGCAGTCAATATATATAAGATCAAATTCATGGTTATAATTCATCTCAGAAATGAGATTGGAATTTAAGAGAGATAAATAAAGTCAATGTACATAACGTTTTCAGTGATGGCCGATGTAACTACACGTGTTCACAAGAGAGATAATTAAAGTCAATGTACATAAGGTTTTCAGTGAAGGCTGATGTAACTACACGTGTTCACAAGGTTCACGAGGCTTGCAGCAAGTCATTGTCTTTCTTATTTAGATTATGGCACAATGTACCCCTTCTAGGAACATTACACATTTCCAGAATCTTTGATGCGCTCACAAAGCATACCAGAGAAGAAAAAAAAACAAATTCGCATTCAAAATCAAACGCGCATCAAGAGGAGTGTTCTAGAAACTTCGGGTGTGCTACTCAACAAACCACAAGGTATGTTCAAATTAATTTTCGTGAATTCTCGAGACCAAACTAAAGCCTCAATTTCGCTGTATTGGCTCTCAAATGGAAATCACAGGAATCAACTTACAGCAACACGTTTACTGATAAGTTCGACGATAACATTGGATACTCACACCAACATGATCCGGTAGAGTACAGTTTTAAATGTAGTCTGAAGTGGATCAAAAGCATCAAGGAAAAAAGGGCGTGCTCTTTCTGCAAAAATCAAATTAAAGGCAGCGCTATATCTCAGGCACATTTCATCCTAAACTTCCTTGCATCTTTACACACATTCTCAACAAATCATTCACCAATATTCATTAGCTCGGCACACACGCAACATAATAAATATAACATCAATCAAAATTCATAAGTATAATGTACAACATAATCAAATTAGTGAATACAGAAATTATGGTTCAATTACATAGAGCATTCTCCAATTCAAATCAAAGATCAATAACAAACATGTACGAAATGTTGTAAGTCCATTCTATCTTTATTAGTTAAATTACCAACAGCTAACTCTCATCTTTATGACCCGTCTTGAGCTATTTCAAAATCAAAGTGATTAGAATGTAGACTTTCTCCATCAAAATAACTTTCAGTCTATATCCATTGGTTGAAGTTGTTATGAATAAGTATCAGACTATGAGTTTAAAAAAATCTACTCATCCGTTTGGACCTGGTTTGGATTGTATCAGTAAATTCTAGCGTACATTTTACCTGAGTTGTTTACTCAAAATCTGACATTTAAAAATAACAGCATAAGCAGTGTCCAAGTTCGGGTCAGGTTGACATTTAACAATATATATAACAATTAAGTTTAGAAATAGGGATAGATAAATTTACTCCAATACACAATATAAGTCTAACGTTTTGTGAATGCACTATATTTTGAAAATGCTTTCCTGGCAGGAATTTTCAAAACGTAGAAATATCCAGGATTTGAGGGAATTTTAAGTAGCTTAAGAAATTATATTTGAACATCTGTCAAATCAACGAATACAGAGAGCGACGTTAACCCCCACTCCAACTCAGTCAATCAGAAATGTTGGTGAATTGTAATGTGCTCGTGGTTTTATCTATAATAATCAAGAATATAATTAATTCATTTTCTAAACAGCATGTAAACATACAATGCTAGTAGTTACGTACCTATATATCTCACTCTAAATTGACAGAGGAGGTCATTCAAAATTTATAAATTCAAAATTCGACTCGATGTCTATTTTTCATTTTCCCTGGTGATATATTGTCTAAATCAGTTGGTACCTTTACCTGACTCAATTTCACGAATATCTCCATAGTTCGCTAAGTCGGAATAAGGAGCTGCAATGCCGATTTCGTTAATACGGAGAACATCATAGGACGTTGAATCTGAAATTCATCACCAAAAGAAATTAATGTTTATACAAACTTTGCTTGTAATTACAAGTTTATTAAACTAACTTCAAGTGTTCTTCATTACAAACTCAAAGAAATTCATAAATAAGAAAAAGCACGGTTGCAGCAAGAGTGCGTGAATTAAAATAGCAAAGTACAAGTACTTCTTGTAGTAGCAGGAGAAGAATTAAATAAAAATGAACCTCCATGTACTTAAAAAAAATCCTCCCCACACGAATCTTAAATTTGATTGATCCTAAACAATCCAAGAATTCCTCTCTATCAGTAGGCTAGCAGTAAAACCATTGTTATGATTTGCAGATAAAAGATAGTTTGAGTTTGTCGGAAGGCTAGCAGTAAAACTATCATTACTTTCTCAGACAAAAATAATTTGCTCGAGTATGAGACTAATCTGATGTTCTATATATGTATTTTCAGGTGTACAACTCACATCTGTACGTTTTATGAAACATTATCTGTTACTATCTTTAGTCAATTGTATCAGGTAAAAAAAAACATCATTAGTTTATGAGGAGTCAATTCTAGACCAATTTCACAGTTATGCATTAGAATGGGTGCCGACTAACTTCATTGTGTCAAAATTAATGTCTGCATCTACAGAGACCAATTATTGTAAGAATTCACTTGCAGGTCTCCTCCAATCTGGATGACGTAGTGACACGACATAACGTCAAGACTGGTAGAGTGTGCTTGACTTAGAAGCATAAACAATCTCTATAATGTCTGTCATAGCAACTGAATATCAGATCAAGTATAAATATTGTAATTATATTATATGGCGAGGCATTACAGTCCCGTTAACTTGAGGAGAAATAAACTGACGGATTTCGTCTTCATCAGCGGAAGATATTTGCCAGCCCTGATACGATACAGGACGGGTATAAGTCAAATTCTTTTAAAAAGAAAAATATCAAAGACTTAATCGGCCACATACCAGGACGTATATTTCCCCTCTTCAATATACATGATGGACTCTAGGTACTGACAGGACTGTTCGAATGTCGTCTAAAATATTTCATTTAGAACTTATGACACTATACTCACTATTTTCTTAACAGCGATTATCAAGCCCGAACATATGTACGTGATATGTTTTTCACGTGATGTGCCCAAATTGTTATGTTTTGTATTTATTTTTAATTTTTAAAAATTATTATTGATGGACACTTAGAAAAAAAGTACAAATACATGTGTAAATATATTATTGATTTAAATATTTCAATTCTGATAATAAAAAATGTTATCGATAATTATATACAATTTAATTATGCACGCACACACACATACGCACGCACGCGCGCGCACACACACACACACACAGATACACACATACGCACGCGCGCACACACACACACTCACACACACACACACACACACACACACACACACACACACACACACACACACACACACTATGTATAATTTACCATTATCCTTGCCTAAGGAATAAAATGTGTCCAATAAAAATAACAAACCACTATAAGCAGTATAATACAAACACATATTATTTGAAGTGCATAATAGCATATCACTAGTAACTTGCATTTGTCCGTTGAATCTATGACAGTCACTTTATCCTTCTTTCTTGAACTTGTAACCAGAGTTCTTCAATCACAAAAATCACAAAAATAGATTAATCATTAGTACAAATGACACACGTAACAAAATGCATAAATGAAGATAATGCAACATAAAATCCAGAGGCTTTAGCGCTATGCAAAACAAAACCACTGTGGAAAAGCCACTAATTATTGTTAACAACTCAATTGTGTTGTGGAGTAAATTTACTTATCCCTATTTCTAAACTTACATTTTTATATAAAAAATATAATTGTTAAATTGTCAAAGTGACCCGACCTTGGGCACTCCTTATGAGGTAAGTTTGTAAGTGTCATTCGGGTTGTGAATATGCTATAAATTGCAATACAAACTAATCTCTACCTCGTGAGTAGTTTTTATAATTCAGTGATTATGATTTATGGGAACAAGACCAGCCAATACTAAAGAGGATAATTGCTTTAGAAAATTCTATTTTCTGATCATTTTGAATCTTGAGTGGCAAGAAATCCGGTTATGAAAGGTGGCCATTAGCTTAATGGTGAATTAACTGACGGATTGAGAAAGAATGGATATATTTCTTGCATATTTTGCTATTGATATGTTATACTTGCATTGTACATAGAAAAGTATTATGTTAGTAGACTGTTGACTGTGAGTAGATTGTTTTTACAAATGTTTGAATTGTGATGCTTATTAGTAATGTGCTAACATTTTATATCGTTCTAGTGGAATCACTTAAAGCTATAATGATGGATTTCTTTTGCTGTACCCGTGTCAGGCTAATAAATATTATTGCAAAAAAAGTGTAAGTTAAGACTTGAATGTATGAAAGAATGGAGTTAAAAAAAAGCAATAAAATATCTTGTAAAAGGATACGACTGTGGTAGGCGTGGGAAGCATTTAATGCAGTTTGTAAGTGTAAAGGATACATATATAGTGGCAAGATATGCTGATTACATGTTATGGCAGAAAAACACCCAGGTTGGCTTCGAGAGAATAGCAGTGGATGCATGTTTTCATTGTGAGGAGAAAAAACATATGGACATTGTCAAGGTCAATTAACTTGTGACTTTGGTACAAAAAGGTGGACAAAAAGGACAATTGCTATACAAATGTACATAGAGATTTTATGGTTTATATCTAATAACTCCATTTCTATTCTCTGATAAGAACTATCGTGTGATTTGTATTAACACTATTGTTGAATTGTATTTTAGGATATGAAACTGTGTAAACAAAAATTATTATATTTGCTCGTAATATATTGTTTCCATTGTATTTGTCATATGTATATTTGATTGTTGATTTAATAAATTTATTGACCTTCTTACATATATTGATAACCTCATTTTTGAGAATAAAGTGGGTAGATGGGGACTCGTTAAATATAAATTACAGACGGATTTGTCTTCTCCTTTAGTAAGACGTTTATGGAATATTGTGTGACAGTAAATGTCTTAATGTTGTGGAAGAGAGAAAACGTTTACAGCACCCGCATATCCGCCAAGTGAGAGAGATGAATGGCGTCTGCTGGAGAATTATTAATAATATAAATTATGATTCTCATAACTTGTAATTAGTTATGAATGCTTAATTAATTAATAATACTAATCATCATTAACTAAGTGGCGTTGGCGTCACAAGATCTATACTAAAAGCACGGCCGCTTATCTTTATAATAATTTCATTATAACAAATGCATAAACCAATTGAAATTAGTATCCCTTCCTTTTAATACATGATATCCCCACAGATAAAACAAATAAATGCACAACATTTTATCTTTAAAGAAAAATAGAATTGTACTTGTTTGCTTTCACATGAAAACATATTAATGGAATTGCTAATCTGGATCAAAATGTTTGACATTTATTTTTTGTACCCGAACGCTAATTTTATTTAGACTGAAAGTGAATGACTCCATTTCTTCTGAATAATTTTTGATCAACAACTTCATTGCTTGAAGAGTAAAGAGTACGTATAACCTGACCGCCTGGTAATATATGCATTGTTTTGTTATATGAGAATATTTTAAAATTAAAACCATATTTTTTAAATATTTTTAATTTAAGATAATAATAGTAAATTAATGTACATTTTTTCCCAATTACATTGTTCTAATATTTGAAAAATACAGGTTTTCGTTTCAGAATGTCCCAGTCAGCAATTAGGCATTTGTTCTTGATTAAAACCCACTTTTTAAAAGGTTTTAATCTCACATGTACAATTTAAACGCTTAAATTATTTTCTCTCACACCCAGGATTTGAAGAATATTTTTGACCAGCAACCAAACCGTGGTCATTTGAAAGTAAGGAACTGAGTTTTAATATCCACATACATTTTTCTTTCTTTAACCACGACAGGAAACAGCTTATATTGACGGTAAAAGGAAAAATTACAATAAAGGTATTTTAATTTTGTGTTCAAAAATATATTACGCTATTATACGAAATAAATATACGTACGGTTTACTTGAAGCAGCATCCAAAGGTTTGTCTAAAACAAATTCAGTGGAATTAATCAATTAATATCAGAAATCAAACATCATTAAAAACATGTAACTTATGTTGGGTTGTATTTACTGATTTATTTAGTAAACTGGTTTGGAAAACAAAATCCATTTAAGACATAATAATATAAAATTGTTGATGATATGCCTTTACTTTAGAATTACTCAAGAATATATTAAGAAGGGGGGAATGATGATGATGATGATGAGGTAGAACTTAGTAACCAATGCTAGAGGTCTTGAACCCAATAGTGTCGCGATTATAAATACTTAGACTAATGTAGAGTACTATAGAGAAATAATAGTTTTAAAAGACCAAATTAAAGCGGTTAGGTGACATTAAGAGTTTCAACTGGCGAGTTAATTTTTCGGATTTTTCCACTGAAAGAATGAGCACATTAATTTGCGTCTGATTAATAACAGTATATTGCTCCTTCCAGGCAAATAACAGCCCTGTCAGAGGTGAAAATTTTAATTTTACATTTATATTGGTGTGGCTAGAATGAAAGGGACAATACAGGCTATTCAGAAAGTGGTAAAAGGTCGAAAGAAATTGTTATTTTCTAGTTCGGTTCGTCTTTCCATCAACTCTTTAATCTCTCGCTCTCTCTCTCTCTCTTCTAACTCTCTGTCTTTCTCTGTGTTTCTGTTTCTCTCTCCCTTCTTCTGTCTTTGAGTGTCTTGTCTCTCCGTCTAATCTCTCTTTATTTCTCTCTGTTTCTTTTTGCCTCTGATTGTCTGCCTGTTCCTCTGCGCGCTTCGTCGCTCGGTGTGCTCATTTCTTCAGCACGAATGAATGTTTATGGAAGGTCAAGGAAGAAAGATTATTCATAGTTCATGCATGTTTTATTTGGTTCATAAGAACCATTACTTAGGCATACGATTTTGATGAGTTAGATTTTATATATCCATTCAATAACATTCTATTGTTGTGAATGTTTATAATATATCCATTCAATACCCCTCTATTGTTGTGAATGTTTACGCCTGTCGTTGTATGTTGTGCTTAATTAATCATGAGAATAAATGTTGTCGTAGAAAGTACTTTTACTGTTGTCTTGCCAGGTTACTGAGAACAATAGAGAGCAGAATGTAATACTAGCATATTGGGGCATTCACAATATTTCGATAGTTATGTTCAGATATATACACAGAAAGTGGCACAATTTCTAGATGTGCATTACCAATCCTGTAAAGCATAAACCTTAGCAATAATGAGCTACATCTTGTTTAAGTAATGTATAGTTAAGGAATGTGGTCATCAGATAATTTAGTATGAGAAATAATTGTCGCAATAACGAAACCTCTCCAGTGACAATAAAATAAATATATTAACTTGCGGATATTAATTTGATATACATTAAGATGTTAATACAAGACACGCGTATTTACCAACACAGGGAAGTTTCCACCTCCGTCGCCAGAGATACAGTGTAAGTACGCCAAACAAGACCAAGGTGAACATCAGTGTCACCCCAATGCCAATGCCGATTCCTTGTGAAAGCATTGCATAATCTCTCTCAGATGAGGCATCTTGATTTTTTGGAAATAAAATTTACAGGTTGTGTAAAGCAATATGTTCAAAGCTGATGAATTGTATAAAAATATAACAATAAATTTTACTTTGTCTTCATGCTACAAGACCATATGCTATTTCGATTTAAAGAATGCAAACTTGTTATGTTGTGTTCATTATAGCCAGTTAGCATAATTCTATGGCAAATAAAAATCCCTTCCCTGACCAAGAAGTGACACACATTAATATTGTATTAGACAAATAAAACTTATGCAGAGGACATCATTATATAATTATGACTCGATGATTACATTGTCTTTGAGAGGTCTGCGAGGAATTTTGCAACTATCATTAGAGTTCGCCCATATATATCGATTAGTCGCTTTTTAACTCGTGTCCAAATGACAATTGATATCGCATTGCCGTCTGCAGAAATGAAGTGTGGAATATGCTTTCCACTATAATTTAGTTGTACTTTAAAATATAAATTTCAGATAGTTGCGTGTTCTAATCAAGAAGATATAAAGGAGTAATTGCAGCTTCTGTTGATTAAGTGCATTGTAAAGTGTATATACATGTACACACGCGCGCTTGTGTGTCTGTTCTTGTGGGTTGTCGGTCGCCAATAAATTAATGAATATTTAGGACAACACAACAAATTGATGTCACCACTTACTGTAGCAACACGACCCCCGGAGAGATGGATCCCTCACTTATAATGATAACAATGGACGGACAAACTTTACAGTTATGAATTTTACACCAAGATGATAAGAAATGACACAAAGATGAATGAAGAATTAATAAATAATTTATAATAAATAAATAATAATAACAGCAATTAAATTACAGATCCTCAATTACAATCCCAGTTATTTATCGGTCCATCTAGAGATATTTCAGCCTCCCTTAAAGTTATAGTCTTCCTATCTCATAGTCTTCCTATCCTAGTTACTCCTTAAAGAAAGTTTATAGATTTCTCCCTCACAGTTCTCTCTTCTTTATTTATTCTATTTGAGATTTCATAAACGTTTGCACACTCCTCAATGGTGTGATCCTATAGAATACTTATCTGGATTACGAGCGGGGAAGCCACTCACTTTTAGTGTCCCTTAAGCATACTCCCGTTATGACATGTAAATCACGAATCACATCAAAGATTTTCTCATCTAGCTAAGGCAGACTTCTAGGTTTTCCCAGTAGTTGCAATTCCAAATCAAATGGAATTTAACTGAGTGAACAATAGAATCTGATGTATGGACGTTTGCACAGATGGAAGAATTGAGACCCTTTCCTTTTGCTTTCACATGAAAAGGTTCATAAAAGAAACACAGTACTGATGCTCCGGAATTTTCCCACACAAACTCATTCACTCTTTCATCACAAAAGTTTAGAATTTTTGGACTCAACCATACAAATCTATTTTTGTTTAGGATCTACAGCTTAGATCGGACAACTCTTTCACATCTAGACATGGTTACTTGGCTCACACCAAGAGACGGAATTAAATTTCAATCCAACTCCCATATTTATTGACAGTTTCTTGAGATGTCCACGCATGTAGCATAGGTGGGTGTGGCAGATTAGCGAAACGTAAAAAGGTAGGTTTCACCAGTACAAATGTGAGCAACCAACTCAAGATTCGAGTCTGCTATTAAACTACACTATATCTTGATGAGGTCGTTAGAGCTGGATGCTCTGCAAATTGACAGTCAGAAACCTATGAGGGGTCACTTCGTGATTGACCAACTACAAGCAATTTGTCCACAAGCTCTTTTAGCATTTGTTAAGGACAAAGGATGAATAATTTAAAACACTGGTTAGAGACAGCTGACATGTACTACGTGACACATGTTAATATGATAGCTAGGAATGACTTTGAACCATGCACATGAACAAATGGAATACAGAAAAAAGTATTCTTAAAAGACAGATCGACACGCAAGATGATAAACTTAACATGGAATAGTAATATGAAAGACATGGTACCAACTCTTCACCCCTTTGGGAGAAACTGAACACGAGTAGCCACTCAGACAAAGGTGTTAAGAAATGAACCAGTGGTGTGCTTCGACTAGGGCAAAACAGCCCATATCAGACATCACTTCCCAGGTAACATTACTATGCGGACATTGTGTTCCTGTCCTCTGTGACACTGGTTGTGGAGTAGAATTGATAGTACACCCAAGCTTAATCAAAAAAGATGAATACACTGGGGAGTTTCAAGCAATTATTCTAGCAAATGGTGTAAAAGACAAATTTCCCATTGTGATAGTAAACATAGAGAGCAAGTGTGTATGTAGATGCATTCAAGCTGAATGTCTCAAAAATTGTGTCAAGTGTGTGATCATGGGTTGCAAATATGTTCTTACTGGCGAGAATGCTCTTGATTCTCTTGACGATGTGTGTGTACTTATGCATAAGAAAGCAGAAATATTAAAAAGTGATGTGAAAATATGTATGTCAAGCCAAAAGCGATTAGTAACACATGCAGAACTGATATGGCGATGACTCCAACCGAACCATTGCTCTGGATTTGGAGCTGGCAGAACAAAGGTAATTGCTCCTGATTAATGGTAGGTACTTCAGAGGGGAAAAGTCCTACTCAGTTGTCAGATTATTCTCGCAAGAAATGTGTCAAAAGTGTAATAATGAATTACATATATGTTCTCCATGATGTTAATGCTTCTGATGTTCTTGATAATATTTGTTTATTTATGTATAGGCATTGAGCTTTGCTGGAAGGATGATCTCCTGATTTGTAAACAGTAAGGGATGAAAGGGAATTAGTTTGTGGTACCATTGTGCTACTGAGTGATCAGGATGTTGGTTCATGACCCTCCCACTGCTGATCATCTCAAAACAAACAAAACTTGAGTGTGCACTCAGGTTTTATTGGCCAGGAATGATGGAATGGCGTCACTCATTACTGTCAGTCATGTGATAGTTATCAGCACGTGAACAGAAAATAGAATGCCCTGTTCCATGGATGAATCCCCGATGACTGACTTTCCTTTTAGGCCTGTAGACATCGATCTTATTGAATAATTCATGCCCTCATCATGTCGAGGTCATATATAGATTATCATGATTGTTGATTATGCTGTGTGCTACCCTGAAGTGGTTGCTCATAGTTCTATTACTACTGCATCAGTAGCAAATGCACTTTTCACCATTTTTTCATGTGTAGGATTTCCAGAATAAATCTTGTTCGATAGGTATTAATCATCTATTGAGTGTAAAGCAGTTTATAACTACTCCTTACCATCCTATGTGTAACAGAATAATTAAAACGCTAAACTGTGCGTGGACAGACTCGTGATTTGGGATGTGTATTTGCCAGCACTTCTGTGCTGTGCAAAGTACCACAATATTGAACTATTGTTTCGCCATTCACACTTTTTTACCGTAGTTTACATGACATTTTGCACTGCATTAATTTGACAATTTTGTTACACCTCTCTTCTTTGATGCTTTTGATCTGCTTCAGGCTGCAGTGACTACTGAACTATAATGGATTACATTGGCATGTGTATCCAACGTTGTCATCAAACGTATCAATAACATGTAAGTTGATTCCTGTGAATTCTATTCGAGAGCCAATACGGCGAAAATTGAGACTTGATGATGATATCAAGAATTCATGAATGTTTCTTGAACATTCTTCCTGGAGTGCTGAGTATCACACATGACGATTCTAGAATGATCCACTTAATATACTTTTGATAGTACATGCGAAGTTCTGGCCGATTCTCCATAATGAGTTTTGTGAGAGTCAAAGATTCTGGAACTGTTGTGTAATGTGCCTATAAGAGGTACATTGGACTGTCACCAATGATTCTCGCTTATCTTAAACTAAATTGTCAATTGTCAATTCCCAGTCAGTACCTCTGCATAAGAAAACGTCGTCCTTCAGATAATGGCCATCAGTCTATTAATTTCTATAAGACGAAGAACTACATTTGACTGCAATAAACAGTCAAAGAGTGTGGAGTTTAATAGACATAATTTCATAGAACATTTATTTATGATATTTCTAATCCTTTTGTTAATAAAGTTCAATGTTAGAATTTACCGCATTATTTTAATGGCGTCCTTTGAGCACTAATGTAGGCCTACACATGCATACCACTCTATTTTAACCAGTTTATTTGGTTGCGTTGGCATAGTGAGAACAGGCAGCTTTGATCAGCAATACACTGGGCAAAATTAATAAAACGTATATACAAGTAGACAATAAATATTACAAGCAAATACAGTTTTCATGTACTAATTTAACACGTTCGTTTATGGAACTCAGAATCTATAATAGAATGTGTATATCAATGAGATCATCAATTATCCTGGAAACAACTGTACTACTCAAACTGAAGTTACTTCTTTACAGCGACTACAAAATATACTGTTTCAGGAATCTCTGCAATGAATTGCATTAAAATAGATTTACTTCTTTGTAGGTCGAATACGAAGCTCCTTTATGACACAAATAGACATGTAATGTATAAAAACTATTAATTTGCACATATCAATAGAGATTGAATTTCCCCTTTATTTTAATAAATGTCAATTTAAATTGCAGTATTATAATACATTCTATGAATGTTTGTTACAAAGTACTTTCATTAAATATTTAATTATACAATACTTATTTATATAATACAGTCCATTTATGTTTGCTCCAAAGTACTTTCCTTAAATAGTTAATTATACAATACTAATTGAAATAAACTAAATACTTGTACAAATATATACAAGCAGACACACACATGAATACAGGCATAATCTCTCATACACAAGCAGATAAACACACAAGCGCTTATACATTTCTATATCGTCACATTACGCACAGTTGTGAATTGTCTTTCTAAGTCATGGATTGTGTGATACATGAGTGCTTTAAAACCCAAATTTGTTGTCGTTTACAGCACTGTTAGTGTGACCAGTATGTACATTCACTAGTATCGTACTTTTTTCATTTTGGAAAAGCTGTCTTCACAAATTTCACCTACCATTGATGTCCACCTTGATGGTAAAGATTGCACTGCCATACTTGTTGCCAATGATGACTTTGTACCAACCGACAGCAGAAGAACAGACGTCGTCAACAGTTAGTGTACAAGTGTTATTATAGACTAGTTGTGTTGATAAACAGGTAACGTTTAAGTAAATACCTGAAGGCACCTTAGCTATGTTAAGATCAGAACCTAGATATATAAATGTAAAGTTATCTGGTGGTGGATACGCAATAACTGTAAACACTTGTTGCTCTATTTTATTCATATAGTTCACTGAAGATATATCAAAACCTGGTGTAATTCTCGGTTTACCTGCAAAAATGTACACGTTGGTAAATACAGGTATTATAAGCCTTATTTTATTATTTAGAATGAAAACGATAAATTTTAATAATTCAAATAAAACTATAATGGGAAATTACTTAATATTTCCAGTATATTACATTACTGATATTACAATAAGAAAAGTAATGCAATTAAAAAGAAATTGTCTTTTAAATTACACTGAATACATATCTCACTTAATCAAAGAAAATCTGAAACTATAGGAACCCCTGGGGTATGTCAAATCGTTGTTCATATAATCTTAGATATAAATATGTATAAATGTATGTACGTATTGTCGTATGAATATATGTTTATAAATTCGAGTTCATGTGTTTATTTCTGACATATATGCCTGTGTATCTGTGCGTACGCCTGCAATTGTGCGTTTGTGAATGCATGTATATATTTATTCAAATAGAAATAGATAATTCCCAGTTGTCTTCAAGTACCTAGTCAATTTAGACATTCATGATTCTCTCTATGCAACTACACTAATGCAATTCATCTTTAGCAGAAGCATAACTAACGATTTCATGTGTATTCTTAGAAAACACTTTAACTAGTAGAAAATGCATGTAGACTAAGCAAATATTTAAATTATTTGAAACAACACTGATTGAAATACAGTTCAATTAATCTTTGAAAGGGGGAGACTAAATAATAATGTGATGTTAATTTGATATTCAATGCAATATGATTTATCTAAATATGCTCTTGAACTGTCACTTGGATAAGTTATTCTTTCCGTATCATTTGTAATAAACTATATAGAATGTACTCTACTTACAATTTACATAAAGATTTGCTGAGTTTTGTGTGTCTTTCCCCATGGAATTGCTGGCGATACACGTATAGGTGGCCGCGTCTTCACAGCGAACGGCAGAAATACTGTAACGCAATGGTGAGCTCGTTACATTCAGTCGTGTGTTACTGATACTGTTGAGAAGACTCAGTGTGGGAACTGGTTTTCCATTCGCTCGACAGGCAAATTCTACGATTTCATTTTCAAGCACAGTCACATTTCTGCTCAAATGTATGGTTAACTCTGGCGTATCTATGACTGTGGAATAATTTTCCAAAATGTATATGGATGGTTTGATAGATAGACAGACAGACAGACAGACAAATAAATGGATGGATGGATGGATACATATATATATATATATATAGATAGATAGATAGATAGATAGATAGATAGATAGATAGATAGATAGATAGATAGATAGATAGATAGATAGATAGATAGATAGATAGATAGATAGATAGACCTTACTAGACAGTTACATTATACTATTACAGTTATAAAAAAGGGTACTCATTCTTACATTCAAGCAAACAATCATCCGCTTAAGATTGATCAGGGTGTGAACGGTTAGCAAACTGTGTGCTTTGTTTCACATCCCCAGCTGTAGCAGTAAATTAGATCATTGATCGCTTGTTTTGTTTTTAAATCACGTGGCAAGGTAGCGAGAAAACGTTGTCAGTGATAATGTGTAAAGCTCCGTTTGATGTTAATTTACAGTTAATATTTAAAGACCCTGTCTCAACATGATGCTTTAGAATTATTAGTTTTAATATCACACCTCTATTGATGACAGACTGGATGCCTGAATCACCCTCGAATTTTGGCATTCAATGTAGCGACAGGTAAATCCGCCTATAATGCACGGATTGGACAAGTTATCATAAGTTTTAATTTTGTAATTATCACCTCTCAATAGCTAGAATATCACCACCATCAACAGACAGTGATGCTCATACTAACATCCAGTGTAAATATCACCAAAGACCAAAAACAACCCAACACAGATACTCATCAAGCCAACAGTAACAGAAAACAATTCACAAATAACATGAGCCAGTACCTGTGACAAAGAAATGAATATGCAAATATTTTCTTCGCTCCTGCAATCATACAATATAGCCACGACAGGGTCTTTGTCTTTTGCAGTCTGGGAGTGACTAAGTCAAGCCCTGGGGTACGTCACTAATTACCTCCTTCCCCCAAGTGTTACTTGTCCAAGATAAACAGCCCTAGCTGAACTATCTCGTCAGTTTACTTGTCCAAGATAACCGGCCCTAGCTGAACTATCTCGTCAGTTTACTTGTCCAAGATAACCAGCCCTCGCTGAACTATCTCGTCAGTCTAAGTGTCATCCTCTTCGACCTCACATTATCTCCCAATTCTATGACGGGCCTATACGTCATTGGGTGAGCCCCCACTGTCATCTACACATTTACCCCTTTTTAGAAGTAACGAGAGTGGATAGGTAAAATAATAACAATTTATTAAAGGAAAAGAAACAATAATAAATCAAGTTACAGATAGAATAATAATTGAATTAAACTCAAGTGATGAGTTAAAGGTTCACAGATCTCTCAAAGCTTATCACACTAAACTTTCAATTAGGAACATAAATCGTGAGTTGTATTTGTGATCGATGTCCTCTGTCTACAGCCTGGCTGGTGTCGACTGATGAACAATGCTGGCTTCAGATTTAGCACACCTGGAAAAGTCTTTCACTTCACTCTGTGCTGGAATGTTCGAAAAGTTCTTTCTATCAGGAACTTGTTTACACATACACACTTCTGGCATTATACTTTGCTAACTAAGTGTCCTGGGTTTTAGTTCAAAATCAAGGAATTCTCACACCACATCAGCTCTTATGTTCATTGCACTTAATGCCTAAGTCACTCACTAACTCTGTTAGTATGTCAGTTTCGTCAGTTCCCCTACTTGGCAGAAAACACCTTATCACTTGTGAGTTTTACATTCCAATACTCATCTCCGTGATAGTATTCTCAGGTCTGAAAAAACACCTTTCCATTACAGACTGTTCCATCTGTGTCATGCGTAATACCAACATGGCACTTCTGTCTCTTTTTTTAAATAGTTCTGACTCAGCAAAATTTACTACTTGCCTCCCCTTTTCCGTTGTCTTCTTGACCAATGAGGATTTTCACACAGCAGTCTGTCCGTACTTAAGTGACAAAGCTCTTAGACCAAGGTTACTCAGGGCCAAGGTCTCTAAGTCGAAGGTAAAGCTGAAGCTATCAGTGTACATGGACTGTACGACTGGAGATGGATTTCGTAGATAGAACTTTGACTGGTGGAACCTTTGACTTCCAAAGCTGTGAAATATATAAGTGTTTGTGCACATCATCTCATGTTTTACTGAGTGTTAAGTCTGTAATTTTATTCTTGGTTCTCATTTGAATTTCTTTACATGCTTTTGCTTGATACCAAGAATAACATTACAATTTCAAATCATTTTAAAATGCAAACATTTGCAAGAAAAAATACAACTCGAAATTTGTAATAGGTAGAATTTGTGAATCATTATTTACAAAAATATATTTACCATTTCAGACATGTCCTAATCTGCCCTTTTTTCTGCAGGAATTCTTACGGAACGGTGAACCAGTTCATAGTGAAATTAATTTCACTCTGTCGCCTATTTAAGCAGTTTGGTTTGTCGATGGGGTTTGAGTACCTTCTTACCTTCGAGTGTAATTTATCCCTTTATCTTGGTCTTTTATTAAATAGTCATGGTTGGCTGAGTGTGTTCTAAGGGTTGGCGTTCCTAGTGTAGTCTCAACTCTTAGATGGTGGCCACGATGTGCCGGACCTCGCTGCCTGCCCCTGTGATACGCGTGCAGTTACATCATCAGAGCACTCTCACCATGAGCGTCAATTGAACACTCAAGTCATGCGGACCACAGCTATTCAATTTACACTCTTCATTCTTCATAACCAAAGTTGGCTGTCCAAAATGGCTTATGAGGATTACACGACAAAATTGAGGGTTAAATTATGTCATAATTGAAGAAATAAAATTCAAAATATTTAGAATTTATATTTAAGTTAGGTTAATGTATTAATCTGCATTTTCAGCTTTACAGACATAAAGTGATTTTACCAATTTTTGTGAATTATTGGTGTGTGTGAATGGAACTAGTGTCTTTGATTACTTAATGTGTGATAACATTCATAATTTTAAATAATTATCTTTCCACATTCAATTCCTCCTGCAATCATACACTATGTCCATGACAGGGTCTTTGTCTTTCTGCAGTCTGGGAGTGACCAAGTCAAGCCCTGGTGTACGTCACTAATTAAGTCTTCCCTCCAGGTGTTACTCGTCCAAGATAACCAGCACTGCTGAACTATTCTTGTCAGTCTCAAAGTCGTTATCCAGCCCTCACAATTCTCCCCAACTAGATGATGGACCTACCCTAAGATATGTGTCTTTAGACCGTCTTTTGTCATCATGTATTACATCATTTGGTGAGCCCCCACCGTCATCTCTAACATATTTTCTTCCCTTCAGAATGACGAGAGTGGATAGGTAAAATAATAATTTATTAAAAGAAAAGAACAATAATAAATCAATTTCAAATAGAATAACAATTAATTTACACTGAAGGCGATATCACAGATTCGCAGATCTCTCAAAGTTTATCACTCTAAACTTTAGTTAAGGATATTAGTTATATATTAATTCCCTATAACCATTACTAGAAAATAATACAGTCAGAACATGAAATAATTTCAATACATTGCGTAGAACAATTACTAGGTCTTCAAATGATCAAGAAAATTATCTTTGTTATAATCACTAAAAATAGACTATAAAGAAAAGAATAATATCAGAAATTTACATTAATCACAGAATGATTACAGACATATGACACAACATAAGTAAGCATTCACCTGATGTAATTTGTGATCATTGTATCCGTCTATGCCCGGTACTGTCAGCTGGTGTGCAATACTGACTACAGCTGAAAAAGCTTGCAAAAGTCTTTCACTTCACTCCTGCTAAGTGTTCATCTGTTCATGTTTTGAGAAGCGTTAAGTCTGTAATTTTATTCTTGGTTCTCATTTGAATTTCTTTACAAGTGTTTTGCTTGATACCAAGAATAACATTACAAATATCAATTATTTTAAATACAAGCATTTGTAAGAAAAATTCAATTTGAAAATTGAAATATTGAAAAATTTGAATCATTATTTATAAGTATAATTACCATTTCAGACATTTCTTATTCTGTTTTATTCTGCCCTATCACCACAGGAAGTCATTGCAGGCCTCGAGAAAACTCGAAGTGAAATTAATTAGCGCTGTCACCCTATTTAAGCAATCGGGTTTTCGAGTCAGGGTTCGAGTACCTTCTTATCCTCGGGTGCAATTAATGCTATTATGTTGATCCTTTGTTAAATTTTCATGGTTGGGGAAGCATGCACTAAGGGGTCGGCATTCCTATTGTTGTCTCGACTCCTTAGGGGCTAATCGCGATAGTCGAACCTCGCCACCTGCACCTGTGACACGCGTATGATGATGTAATCAGAGCGGGCGTCTGTCGATCATATGAGAGCTACGCTGCTCCCCGCTATTCAATTTACTCTTTTGTCTTCCTTTTCTCGATGGGATCAGAGTCAGTTGTCTAAACAGCTTACGAATATTTTACACGGCAAAATTTGGAGTTAAATTTTGCCATAAAGGAAGAAATAAAATTCAAAATAAAATAGAATGTATATTAAATTTATGTTAATGTAATAAACTTCATTTTTTCACATTTACAGTGTGTGATTGTGATTATCGATGAATGTGTTGTGTGCCACCTTCACTCATGTACCACCTCGTAGTTAAAGTAAGAACCAAAAGACACAAATGAAGACGAATGTTTTTCATAAAGCTAAAAGGGACAATACTTAGTTTTTCTTGAAAGATTCCCATTTAGTATGATTTTAGTTTATTTTCTTGTCTTCTCTGCATAAGCTGACTATTTTATCGTTTAAAATACATTAAACCTGTCACTATTTTAAAACAATAATCATTTCTACTATTCAGCAATTAGCAGTGATTTTGTTGTTGCAGTGCTGCGTATTTTCATATAAAAATCATACTTACATCCGACATTTATCGTAAAAGAGTCTCCACTTGTGACAGAAGTCCAGTCAACATCACAACGGAACTGAGTCACACCACTGTCATCACGATAAAGCGTCTGTGACATGACAAGTGTGCTGTTTCCATATTCGCCAGTACCAATCTGGATATTTCGCCTGTACCACTTTAGACGTCCACCTGGCTTGCCAATATTATTAGTATTGCATGTGCACGTGACATTCGTATTTTCTGGTACATCAGGACTCGGACTGCATCTAACGGAAGACTTAGTAGGTCGTACTGAATATTAAAATACAACGGAAGTGTCAGTGCATATATGATGAATTATCAAGAACTTGCATACTTTTGTACACAAATTAACTACGTATTAATTACACAGTTACCGTCACACAGTTTGTCTGTATATGGTATACTACTTACTGATCGAAAAGAAAACTCCGTCGTTAGTTTATATTTAGCAAGCCCCCAACGACAACCAACATAAGGTTATCAATATGTGTAAGAAGGTCAATACATTTATTAAATCAACAATCAAATCTACATATAACAAATACAATGAAAAAATTGATATTGATATTTCCACGAAACTACGTTCGGATAATGTTAATATCTATACAGTCTTATATCCTATAATACAATTCAACAATTAGTATTAATACAAATCACATGATAGTTCTTAACAGAGAACAGAGATGGAGTTATTAGAGATAAGTAATAATAGTTTGTACATAGCCTGATTTAGACATTGTCTCAATAGTCTGTCATGCACTTTCTTTTATAACAAAGCCACATGCTTATTGTTCAGTTATTACTGTTAATGATTCCATCCTCACATTGTAGAATGCTGATTAGCTATTATACTCTCGACGCTAACCTGGGCGCTCCTTTACATACTAGGTCCCTCAAGCAGAACAACAACTGTAGCAAATTCCAGTAACTTCCTTTAACCAGAAATTGTTCGATGGTCAGCAGACGTAGCCACCATACATCAATAGCATGCAATGTATTCTTTATATTTACCCACTGTGGTAGGCACTGTGAGTGCCTACAATGGTCATAGCGGTTTATAATCAGTAAAACCAGGAGATTTAGATAGTAAAAGGAAAGCCTTCTTTTCCCCTGAAATATATAACCAGCGAGCAAATGTTAAGTTTCCAGTTTATTATTTTTTTAAAACCCATTCTTTCTCACTTTCAAGTCTCAACTTATAGTTTCCTGCAACCATACTTATTAGCACGATACATGCATACAGCAGAATAGATACATAATAATAGTTTATGAACAGGTTCTGTGATAGAGAACATTTGCCTCACCCTATTTTAAAATTTAATCGTTATATAAGTTGCTAAAATTTTTGTCAGTGATCCGACCTTGGACATTATTTATGGTGTTATTTTGAAAGTGTCTGAGTCTTAAGTAAACAGCCTGAGTATGTATATTCTGGATTTGCTGACCTAATGGAAACTGAGCGAGCAGTTTCCTATCATCCAATTATTATGATTTATGAGGATGAGGATAGCCAATGGGCTGAGGTTTAAGGAGTTCACTTTCTATAGAGAATTTTACACCCTAAACACTTTGAATTTCAGCGACAAAAAGAGAAGTCCAGCTTGAAGGCAGTCATTAGCTTGGTGGTGAGATTAATTGACTGATTTAAAGATAATGGATTTAGAAACAGTTCATGCATTTTAATAAATGTTAAATATGTGTTCATATAGAAATGTACGATGTGTGTTAACTTTTATTGCTACAAATGTTTGAACTAAGCTTCCCATGTGGTGCATTAATACATGACTTTGTTTGATACAATGTTTATTTTTATCACGTGCATGCATGAGGATAATGAATGCTGTTGAAGGAATTGTATTTTGTAGAATGGAGTGTGAGACAGAATGGAGTTATATTGGGATGAATAAGAAACACAAAATTGCTCCTTAACTATATGTTGCAGTGTTCAAGTACCTTCAATTTTTGTTGGTTTGAGTCTCACTATGTGAGTGTGAGTTCATTCTTGAACTGTGAGTCTTAAGTGGACCCTCAAGTTAAACTTTCATGTTTATAGCCACACTTCGTTTGTTCACTGGTCATGACTTGAGTGACCGGAAAGCATGGGAAACTTTCAAAGTATTGCAAAGTGTGTAAGCATAAAGGAGTACACAGTGCACTATTGTTGTATCAGAGCATATGTATATTCTGGAGAATTCCGATGCAGTGAAGTTAACAGAATTGCTGAAATGATGTTCTACATCAAGGAGTCACATGGGAGGAGACATTCGAGGATATAGCAGCGTATAATAGTTTCCAGTAGCAGGAACACGTGTTGAGCGTGGACATTTTGACATTGTGACATTGTTGGAAAGGAAAGAGAGTTGTAATTGACACTGTGACCTTGTTGCAAAAGTAAGTGAACGGCTATCAATTAATGCTAATCCAGGTCACATACATTTACACATTTAGCTAATAACTCCATTTCTATTCTAATCTGCAATTTGTATTGACTCTATGGACCATCTTACACATATTGATAATCTTATGATGGAGAATAAAACGGATGGATGGGGACTTGCTAAATATAGATTAATGTGGGATGTGTCTTCTCCTTTAGTAAGAAGTTTTCACTCACAGGAATGTTATGTAACAGTAAAATGGTTAATGTTAAAGAATAAAAAAACGTTTACCACGCCAAAATATCCACCAGGTGAGAGACGAGTAGTGTCTGTTGGAGAATCTGTAATAAAATAAAATTAATATTCTCATCACATATGCGCAAGAAAACACAGATATGTCGTTACTTTCTCAACCGACCTGGCACTCTCTTGCCATCAGTTTCTTGAGTAGAACACAATAAAAATGATTTTGTTATCTTCAGTGGACTGATGTACATAGCATCCTTGCTTTGGTACATCAAATGTAGGGGTGTAGCATACTCCCTTACGCTTACACACTGCAAGTAACTTTGCAAGTTTCCCACGCTTTCCGGGTCACTCAAGTCATGACCAGTGGACAAAAGAAGTGTGGCAAGGAACTTGAAAGTTGCACTTGAGGTTCCTCTTGATTCTCACAGCTCAGCGTCAATCGCTTTTACCATGAAAATCAGGATCCTCGTAAAGGGTAACCACTGTATTAATACTCCATTCATGGAAGATGTCAACGCTTGCGCACTTAATCCACGTGAGAAAGAAAACCTGATCGAGTTGTCACTCTGGAGTCCAAATAATAAATGCAACCATTGTCTCATTTTTTGATATCACAAGAAAACGAACATCTATCTCTCAGCTACAGAGCTATTAAATTGTTGGTCGTATTTTCTACTACATATTTGTTTTAGAAGACATTTTCAGCCTTTCAGTCATGAAAATTAAACAGACAAATGTAATGGATATCAATACAGCTCTTCGTCTCTAGGAAACTATGCTGCCATATATAGTCATGGTTATATAATATTCTAGCAAACAGCAGCAGCAGATTTCGCACTAACTTTACTTGAATTAAATATTGAATTCTCAAAATACAAGACGTTCTGTTATTAGCATTTGTTGTTTACTGCTTGGTTTCTGGTTATTTTAAATAACTACAGAATTTACAATTAATAATAACAGAAAAAATTAATACACAAAATATTATATAAAATATTATACATAATTGTTTATATTTTTGCTATATCTGTTCCGCGAAATATTTCTCCTATTTTCATCGGTCCGCAGGTGTAAAAAGGTTGAAAACCACGATATAAACTACACTACACTTAAAATCTCATCATTTATCAGTCACAATCATTTCTGAGATTTTTTAACTAAAACAAAAGCTACAAATGAAATTCAGTACCAGGGTCCAACAGTTTGAAAAAACAAATCTTTTCTATATTCTCACCTGAAAAACAAACATTATCACGTTAGACGTTGTTTATCGAAATATTATAATATAAATATCATTACAATATAAATATAGATAATTTTTCCGTTTACTAATAATACCCACGTGATCTTTTGTAACTTACATATTTCAAGGAAGTCAATGGAAGTCGCTGTTATGATCTTTCTACCAGGTGTTATAATCGCTTTATAGTTGTACAGACCTTCATCACTGGGCATATTACCAGTAAATGTACAAGAGAATGATTTATATTTTCCTCCTGCGCTAGTGAGAGTCGGCGAAGTGTGAGTGAAAATTCTTTTTTCAGTATTCTGTAAAGGAAATAACAAAAATTATATTGAAAAACATTTTAACAACAGTATGTGCTCTTTTATTGCAACATTTCTTTACTGCTTTTAATATAATTTCCTACTTATCCGAATATTAAATAAAATATGATTTAGTTGGATGTAATATTTCATTTACTCGCCAAATTGTGAAATTAAATGTTAATAAACTAAATACATCATTATGACATCGAAAATAATTAAATAGTTTGCTACCCGTTTGCATGGCGTTTTGTTTTTACCGTATTCTTTTTTAAATCGCGATGAAGACACTGCTCCGAGGAACAATCTGCTATAATAATTGTTCTTACAGCAAACTGCTGAAAATTAAATGATAACTGCTTAGAGAGAGAGAGAGAGAGCGAGAGAGAGAGAGAGAGAGAGAAAGAGAGAGAGAAAGAGAGAGAGAGAGAATGCTTTAAAAACCAGCATTAGGTGGAACTCAGTGTAAATATACAACCTTCAAAACCACACATAACTTCACTTAAAGATTAATTTGCGATTTTCCTCTCTTAGAATTATCTTTATTGTAAATACCTTTGACATATTTCAATATTGTGTGACTGTATCTTTATATGTTTGCGTGAGGATACAATATATGCATATCCTTGTGTCTAAGACTGTATATGTTTGTGTGTGGATAAAATGTATGTATATCCTTGTATCTGTGTCTGTGCATGATGTGTGTGTGGATAAGAAAATAGGTTGGAGTTTGTGTTTATATATTTTTGTAGGCTAGTTATATTATTATTATTTTCTTTGTGAATTTTAGGATTTACTCTTGTGAGGATGGATTTTACAATGCACATGAATAGAGTTATTTAATTTATTTTGTATTTTATCTTTTCAATTATATGTTAGAAAAGAATTGGATTTATCGGATAATTAATGTACTTTCTTTAGATAGTAAATGTGCTTTACAACTCTAAGTAGTTTATGATTAAATTATAGTAAAATGAAAGAAAAGAAAGAAGTTATTTTTAGAAGCCTTTCTTGCTAGAGTTTTCTTTTTAGCCTGCGTGGTCTTCAGAGAAGGACGCATTATAGAATATAATTAGCGCCTGTGTGTCAAGGAATGTTTGGTTGGTTGTATGCATACAGAGAACTATGTAGCTAGAGAGACAGAGAATCTGGCGGGGGGGGGGGGGGGGGGCTCCATAAATAAAGGGCCCATGTAAGCTGTAAACATGGTGTAGGGTGTTGTCACCCCTTGCTTCGACTGTTGTGGAAGGTGTGACATATTGTTCTCCATCATCATCATCATCATCATTGTTTTCATCTCGCATCCTGGGATGACCCATAACAAACACTCTACACCAGAGGACACCCCCATCAAACCGGTTTGACATTGATATGTGTATAAGATTTTGTAGTGAATGTGCTATATTTTGTACATTCTTATTATTTGAAGTATCCATGAATGTGGAACTGAATCATAGGTCATTTTGGTAGTCAATCCATGCCAATAAAGATTTATTCTTAGTTTCTTGCCATCAGTACCTATAGTTTAATCAATGCCAAATGGTCCTTTGTTCCTCTGCTTCCTAGCCTACCACCCTTTGTTTATTTGTTACTATTTTGTTTATTTCTAGATAGGACATGATTTTGTCAGAAATGATTCATAATAATAATTTCCAGGTAGTTGATAAGCATGTAATTGGCTGGTAGTTGTGCCTCTCTCTGGATCTTTCATAATGTGGCTTGTTTCCCCTTTTATCATCCAGGTTGGTAATCTTTCTGGTTTGTTTAGTATTCCTTGCAGTTGGTCAGCAAATCTAACATGTAAAGACGTAAGGTGTTTTAACCAGAATATTTGTATTTGGTCTGAACCTGGTGCTTTCCAGTTTGCCATATGTGTTAACGTTTTCTTAATATCTTCCTCAAAGATTGTAATGTTGTTGCATTGTTGCGGCATGTCATTATTATCATTTGTTTAGTTCCTCAGTATTGTTCCAAATGTTTTCCCAGAATATCCTGGTGTCCTTAACGTTTAGAATCTGCTCTTCTATTCTGTGATTTCTTTGAATTCTTTATATAGTCGTCCAGGTCAGTTTTGAATATTTTGTTCTTTTGGAAGAATTATCGACCTCTTGCAGTGTAATTTTAAGACGATCGCTGAGTCCCTGTAGTTTTTGTTTGGCATTTTCCATTGCGGTCTTAATATTTCTAAACGTTAGATGGTATTTGTTTACTAATGCCTGTTTCAGTTTTCTATTGTTATGAACTGCTGCTGTCAGTTGGCTAATTTCTTTCCTAGTACACTAAATTTTATTTTCTATTCTTCTCTTAAATGGTGGTACTGATGGTTTCTTTGTTTGTACTTTGGTTGTTTTTATATATATTTTCAATTATTTTTACTGTAATATTACGCTATTGGTTTGCATAATATCTTGTGTGAGATGCACCTTACTAATTTATTTTCATTGCGAATTAAATTTGTTAAAGCTTTGTTATTTTGTAGTCTTCGAGTTCATGTTCTTCCTAAGTATGATTTATTGTGTTAATTTATTATTACCCTTATTATTTCTGCTCGATATTCGTTTTAATTCTACGATATAAAGAAGATTATTGCGAATGATTAATCTTTTCTGGTCCAGGAGCCAGTGCTCACTGATAATATCACTTGGATACTGTTTTTGCAAGGGTTCATGCAGCGGTTTTCAATATGCTCTTACTGTTCATTGACTTTCATAATAAGATGCCATTACTTGTATATTTTCCTCCTTAGACCAATTCCTCTGTGGTTTATCTAATGTTTCAGTATCCCATTTTCCACTAGAACATCCTGAAACATTAGTGTCTAGTGCATGTCTTTTTAATGTGGGCGATATATGATCCGTCTTAGAATCAAATTTCTCCATCATAAATCATATGGGTCAAAATTGTGTCATAATAACATGAATTGTTGTTGATCTGATAGTTATCAATAAATTTGCACAAAAGCATCAATATAATTGGCAAATGAAAGATGAACAGAAAAGTTGATAATTGAAGTAACATATATGCATTGATGTAAAATACTTTAAAAGTAGCATTGTGATGTAAGTATTCAATTTACATCAAATGAAGGCTGGCGTCATAAAGTTAAAATATGTAATATTATGTGGATGGTGCTTTTGACAATTCAAAGTCACACAATACAGAAACGAAATATAATTCAAACACAAGTATTCACAATTTTAACAATTAAGTGAATCTTAATAATACATCCAAATTACATTTCATTCTGTTTGCATGCAAGAACTCTATATTGACCTCTCTTGACACCATCTTGTTCCATTTAATCATCATCATCATCATCATTACATAATACTTGTGATGCTCGAGAGTCACTCTTGCATAATGTAATGAAGATTAACATAGAGGTGTAGATAACCATTTATTTTTCATGCTTCTTCGTGAGCTAAGTGTGACGGAAGGGACAATTTCCTACTCAGAAGCTTAAATATGTAGTTCAGGCACAACTGACTGAATGACGGTGGTGGGGAAGGGGAGATGAGTGACATCTGACTAAAGAGATGGTTTGCCAGCCAGAAGCTTAAATATGTAGTTGGGAACATGATTGAATGGTGAACAGTGGCTGGAAGGGTGAGATTTGTGATTCTGTTTAGCTGACATGAGAAGTTAGTATAAATAGCAAGCCTTTTCCAATTACCTGTGATCAATCTTTGAAGTCTGGTTCTAAAGGCAGACCAAGAGCTGTGGTGAGTTGTTGATTACAATACATAAGAATGAATATAGAATAATGTGTATATTAGAATTATTGTTTCATGTATTGGACTTAGAATGATTTTGTTCCTTGATCTAGAGATATTGTATATTGTGGATTGATTCATTTGATATGCATATGTTAGATTATGTATTATTGGATGTGTGAGTCTGAGATCAACCAGATATATATAAGGTGTATTGAGTGAAGTGTGTATGAGGGCTTACAATTATCTTGCAGGCACATAAGTTGAGTGACTGGAGAGACGGAAAGAGTGTGTAGAGTGTGTGTAGAATATTATATAGACTGAATTTAAGCACTGCACTTCAATATTTCCAGATTGTGCAATTTTTGTTTCCTATTCCTTCCTGGTGCCTTGTAGTTTTGGATCAGGTCCAACAGAACAGGTCCTGTGCTCAGTCATTTATCTCCTAACTTTCTCTCTTCCAGTTTAGGAAAAGAACTCTAAACCTTAAATAGAGATTGTTCCCTTGAAGTAGCCATTGTCAATATTGACTGTTGCCATGATAAAAGGGGGGTATTCAGAAAAAAATATTTTTAAAAAAGATTTTCTTACCTCCTTTTGCCTCCTCGAGTGATGTGTCTATTTTGCTATACATGTTATGGAGCGAATGTGGTGGAAAACACATGCATTGTCAGTGAGTTTGAGTGTATGCATGCTTATTTTGTGCTTTTAGCATTTTAAATAATTTCATTTTTTAAAATTATTTATGTTAGATGATAGTTAATTACAATAGGAATAGATGGATAATATATTTAATCTAAACACATTTTGATACTGTCACCACCATAGACAGACATCTGTGTTCTTCAGCACAGAACATAGGGTTCCAGCATTATTCAATGTAGAACAAGTATTGTGAGTGTGTATGTGCTTCTCTCATCATTGGGCCGTGTTTCGTTGAAATTGTCATGATGTGTTCTCTGGCTGGTATATTACTGGACTCTCTCTCCTCCTTGATGGGTAGGTGGGGTCAGATCAGCTGCCTTGATGCCGAGATTACATCAAATAGCCAAGATGTAAAGAAAATAACCATTCTCACAAACATATACCATGGTGGTCTTGAGGGGATTCTTTATTCTGCATGTGGGGTAAAATGTAAGTATTTGGTGTGAGTGTGTGAGTAGGCATGTGAATGTAGTGTGAGGGATGAATGGACTTAACAAACAACTGCACCATCACACTTTCACAACAAAGAAAGAAAGCCCAACTCTTGAAAAAGAGTTAACACAAAAGTCTATTCTAAAAAGAAATGCTGGGGCTCAATTTCATATGGTGTTAGTCGTTCATTCAGAAACATCTACACACAACATTTATAGGATAGTGGAATAAGAGCAATGAAAATGAAAATGATGAATAAACTAAAATAAAAACGATAGTGAAATCAATGATGAGGGCAGTGGTGATAACCACAATCAACAACTGCCAAAAACTGAGTGCAAATTGCTGGGTGGGCACCCAATACAACCACAAACACAAACGCGGTGGTAACTGCAAAAAAAATATATTATGCTAATGATAATTAGCATTACAAATCTGTGGGTGACAACCCAACACAGAAGATAAATGATCGATTATTTGCAATAGTGGGGATGACCACAAAAATTTCCAACATTAATGAAATTCAGTGTATTACAAATAGTGGGTGAAAACCCAATGCCAATAAAGGTTAACAAGAACAGCAGTGATAACTGCAAAATCTCACAAAGTAATTATTTACTAAAGTTAAATGTCTATGCAGAAAAAGTTCAGGGTAAAAGCACAAAATGTTAATGATGATAATATTTATAAACAAAAACTACCCTACCTAAGTAATGCACCTCTAAAACATTTTCCTACTTACAATTGTTAGAATAAAATACTGAAATGCTGATGCAGGAGCACACATCTGCATGAAACAAAGTGGTCACACTTGCCAACACGCTGGCAAACACAAAAAGGCACATTTGCCAACAACTGGCAATAACATGCTTGACGACAAAACACGGCCCACTGATGAGTGAAGCACAAATACACTTGCAATACCTGTTCCACATTGAATAATTCTGGAACCTCTGTTCTGTGCTGAAGAACATGGAAGTCTGTCTATGGTGGTGACAGTACCAAAACGAAGAACATGTACGTCTGTCTATGGTGGTGACAGTTGCAAAATGTGAGTAGTGTAGAATATTCTACTCCTGGCCCAGTCTTGCTCCTTCAGTACTTGTCATCAAAGTCCCTGATGACCAACCACTGTCTAGGTTTTGAATCCAATGCAGAGTACTGACAATGTTACACAGGCTACACAGGTTGTCATGAAATAATTGTGTTTGGCAAAACAAATGTCAACTCTATTCAATACATGGAGAATATTCAATATTTCTTCTCTGGTCATGATGAAGATAGAAAGATGTCCAGACTCAATGTAGACAGCAATAAAGGTCTCACACCTCTCTGTAGTCCAAAGAGTATGCTCAATGAAGATAAAATAGCTCCCGTAGTCTTTTTATGCAAACCAAGTTCTTACTAAAATGTGCGTGTGTATTCCTACTTTACTAACGCTATGAAGGTGCATACTCTTCTAAAAATATAGTTCCTAATTAAATTTGCAATAGGAAATGTTAACAAAACTAATCACGTTTTCTACATATAGTTAAAATAATTATTGAACATCTAACATAAATAAATAATCAAATGAATACTTATTAAAGTGTTGGAAGCACAAAATAAGCAATCTTGCTGACAGTACATGTAAACAAAACTCTCTAACAGTGCACATAATTAACACACCATTTTGCTCGCAGACGACAATTGTGAATGTCTGTTATGTCGTGTGATGGGCAAGTGGAGATAATCAAAGATTAAAAAATAATTTTTCCTGATTATCCCCCTTTTTCTGTGACATAGTTCCTAATTATAAATTTTAGATAGAGACTATTTTCTGTCATATGCAGTGGATACACCTTATGTTGTAATGCGTCTTATTAACAATAGGACAGCCAATACTTCCCATGTTAATTGTGTGAGGTTTTTTTTTTTTTCTAGAAGGCCATGGAACGTTGGGAAACTCAGCACTGGGCTGACATTTTATCTTTAGTGTGAGTATTTCATCTGGACTACAGAGAGGTGTGAGACTATGTATTGTTTTCTACATTGAGTCTGGATGTCTTCCTATCTTTGTAATAAACCGGAGAAGAAAGACATTTACAGGAATATTCTCCACATATTGTGCAGAGTTGGCATTTGTTTTGCCAAACACAATTCATTTATGACAACCTATGTAGCATTGTCAGTACTCTATGTTGGATGCGAACCTAAACAGTGGTTGACTCAGTAGGGATGAACAGTACTGATCTAGCAAAACTGGGCTGAGAGATGAATAGTCTATGCCACTCATATTTTTGTATGGTCATCATCATAGACATAATCCCTTTTCTTCAGTACAGAAGGTTCTAGCATTTTTCAATGTTAAACAAGTACTGTGAGTCTTCATTTGCGTGCACGAGTGTGTATGGGCTACAATCATCAGTGGGGGCATGTTTCATTCATCAAGTTTTGTGTTATACCAGCATGTCAACAACTTTCTGTTCCCATGACCGGATCCATTGTTCAGTGGATGGTTTATCAGGTGTGCATCCTGTGACTCTTTGTGTTTTGCCAGTATGTTGGCGATAGGGATTCAGCCATTTTTTGTTCATGCAGACGTGTTTTTCCTGCAGCATCATTTCAACAGTTTTACTCAATATTTGCAAGTAGGAATAAATTAGAAGTTAAATTTGAATGTGCATTACTTAGATAGGTTAGTTATAGTTTATTATTACCATTGACCCTTGGGTTTTCACCCTGAACATTTTCTATGGACATTTAAATTTGATTCAAATAACTTTGCTTATTTTGCAGTTATTACTGCCATTGAATTGACATTATTATTTACATTGGGTTTTCACACTGAACTTTTATTCAAACATTATTCTTTTGTGATACACTCATTTCATTAGTGTTTGATATTTGTGGTTATCACCACTGTTGTAATTATTATTTGTATTGGGTTTTTACCCAGAAAATTGTGCCAGAGATTTTATTTGGCAGTTGTTATTGCAGTCATCACCGCTATCCATATTGTTGATTTTGCCACTTTTTAAATTTATCATCTTCATTGCTCTTGTTCCCCTTCCCATTAATTTTATGTATGGACGTTTCTGAATGAATGACTAACAGCCATGTGAAAGTAACCCATTGTTAGAATATTTTTTTCTTAACTCTTTATAAAGAGTTGGGCTTTTCTTTCATTGTGAGAGCGTGTGTTGGTGTGGTTGCTTGTTCATTCTCCTTCAGTTTACATTCAAATCTGCATACTCACACTCAACGCCAACTTTCACACTTTACCCCACATTTACAGAATACAGCTGATCTGACCTCCCACCCATCCAGGAGGAGAGGCGAGCTCAGCTACCACTACCTGCGACAACTGTGTAAGAGATAGACTTGAACATTATTTAATAGTATATACGTGACTGTTAATCCTTTCTTATGCATGTTAATTGATACATGTCTGGAGTAGTCAGTGGGTGGATGAGGGGCATGACAGTGATTTGATGAATGTTAGTAAGTTGATAAAATACTTTATTCCTTAAGTAAGAACATTTTAAGTACCTGAGAACAGATACATTATGTGTTGATAGTATGTTTACTTATAGTGGTGTATGCATGTGAAATTCATTTAAACAGTGATAACTGATTTTGCATTATTAAATGAAAAAATATTCATAAAAATAATCATAACAGAGGCAGAACGTATTATAGCACCACACTAATTTTAAATTTCAGTAATTATTATTAATGCACACACTTATTGACATATTGAATAAATACCCCTTTTAGCATGCCTACTTTATATTTATTTTAACTTACCGCTAGAACTGCGTAAATTTCACACTTGTATCTTCCTAATGATGAATACACTTTTGTGATGTTACATTCACTGGATACGCTCCAAGGCATAGAATCTTGTCTAATAAATTTCGCAAGACAACTGCCTTCTGCAGGAACTGAGAAAGCAATGCAAACGTATACATATATAGAATGTGTTTTTGTGTGTGTTTTTAAATATAAATGGAAAAGAAAATGATCATGAAAACATGTTATGGTGTTCATATTATCATAACTTGTCATAGTCTACACCATGTGTAAGACCAATTGTTTGTTTCATCAGATTTATCTAAGTGGTAAGCTTGAATTGTTTCTTTGTGATTTCACGTGTAGTTTTACAAGTTCAGTGCTTTTATCCTACGGGTTCAGTCGCTTGCTCACTCACTCACTCAATCATAAAATTATTCACATTTGAAAAAAGTGTATATTCCTTTCATTCAGCATTCAAGCAATCATATATGATATGATACGATATGATATCATATGAAGCGATAAGATGCGTTTATGATATGATATGATAATGTCGCCGCTATACCTTGTGGTGACTTTGTAATAATGAATTATATCAAAATATGTGTAATTAGTTATGATTACAAGATATATATATATATATATAAACGATAGAAATTACTTCACTAACAAATACGCGTTTAAAATAATACCAAAAAGAAATTTAATAAAAGAAAAATTAAAGATTTAGAAAAACAACTTTATACTAAGCCAGTTCAGAAACTTAGAGATAAAGCAGAAACTGTTCTCTATGCATATTAATCTGTCACTTTCAATTATCCGAAAATGTACATCTTTATCTCATTATGTAGTCCTGATCCGGCGATTTTTTCTCCATTTTGATTAATTTGATATTTAACCCGTTTGATTCCTCTGTCATGCAGCTGATAATACAAAATTGTACGAATTGTGAAATACCATAGACTTGTCAGGGGAAGTAAATTTGCCTAGTACTATTTCTAAATTTCTTTAGTATATAAATTGTTAAATTGTCGAGTTGAGAATAAGCTAGTGATAACTGATGTAATGTAAAATAGTTCCAACAATGAGTAGTTTTATTACACATTAATTATGATTTACGAGAATGAGACCAGCCAATATTCTGAGATTAAAAATTTCCCAGTATAAAGATTTCTATTGTCTGATCACTTGATGTTGTTGTGGCAAGATATCCGGTCGTGAAAGGCGGACGTTACTTGAATGGGACAACAGCCTTTCATTGTGGATATGAATCTTCTGGTTTACTGATTGTAAACCGATATCATATTGGTAGGCGCATGAAGCATTTCTGCAGTGGATAAGTGTAAAATATACAGTACACTCCATTGATGTATAGTGGGAAAATATGCTGACTACTTCGAACAATTTACGAGGAAGTTACTATAAATTACTACTATTGTTATTATGCTTAAAGGAGCTAAAACGCCCAGGTTGACTACAAGAGAATAGTGGTGGATCCGTGTTTTCGGCATGTGCAGAGAAAACGTGGTATGAAAACATGACAATTTCCACTTCGTCTACACAAAGTTATGTATAAACTATTATCTCTTTTATTTAATAACTCCATTTCCATTGTCTAATTGGAACTATCCTCTGATTTGAATTGACACTATTGATGAATGGTATTTTAGGATATAAGACTGTGCAGACATTAAATTATTCGAACATGGTTTCATGGAAATAATTGATGTCAAATATTTTTTCATTCTATTTGTTATTGCTATATTTGATTGTGTATTTAATAAATTTATTTTTGAATTTATTGACGTTCTTAGATATATAACATAAATTAATATTGTCATCACTTGTTATTAGTTATTGATGATTAATTAATTAATAAATATCATAACCATCAATTATTTGGCGTTGGAATCACACATTGCATCATCATATTATCACGTTGAGTGTTTACTCCAAATCTGACACTTATAAAAATGCCAAGATAAGGAGTGCACAACCTCCGATTACTTTGACAATTTAACAATTTATATAACAATTAAGTTTAGAAATAAGGGTGGGCAAATTTAGTCCGCCACATAGTACATCTCCATAGGATGAATTTGATATGAACAAGTGTGAAACTTTAGTCAGAAAACTATTCATCCTGTTGGAACTGGTTTGTGTTGCATCAGAATTGTCTAGCCTGTCCTATATCTGAGTTGTTTACTTCCTACTGCGTCACTTAAAATGTCAGCATAAGCAGTGCCTAAGGTTGAATCAATTTGACATATAATAATTTATATAACAATTAAGAATAAAAATGAGGAGAAGTAAATGTACTATGCAACAGATTGTAGTGTGATTGTGAGAAGATAAATCATATGTAATGTGATTCGGTCATACTAATTGTTGGGGTAAATTTGCCTCTCCCTATTGTAAAATTTAATTGTGATATAAATTGTTAAATTGTCAGACTAATCCGACCATGGGCATTCCTTATTTAGGTATATTTGAAAGTGTTGAGTTGAAATATACACCCGAGTTAATAATATCCCTGAAATTGCTAATGTAATGCAAACCATCCCAACAGGGTGGGTAGTTTTATTTATAAATGGTTATGATTTATAAGAACGAGAATAGCCATTGTCTGAGATTATAAAGCATACTTGCTGTAAAGAAAATGATTTTCTGATCACTTGAATTTGAATCGGCAAAGACGTTAGTCTTGAAAGGCGGCCATTAGCCTGATGGTGAGTTAACAGACTAGAGAGAATGGACTTCGAAATATTTCGTGCATTTTGCTATTGACATATTATACTTGTGTTTTAATAAGCTATATTATGTGAGTAGACTATTATTTCTACAAATGCTTGAACTAAGCTGCTCATATATAGTGTGCTAGATACATGACATTGTTTTGATTTGTTGTATTTATTATGTTGAGTGCGTTTAACGGGCTAATAAATACTGTTGCAGGAAATTCTAAGTTTAGACAGGCATGCAAGAAAGAAATGAGTTATAAAGCAATAAACTGGAACATAGTTTTGCTCTCTGGTTATATTTTTCAGGCAAGCAGCCTTTTCGATTTTCTACTTTCTCGTGTTATTTGAATCTACTGGTTCACTTACGGTTCGGTCCGGTCGATATGCAGGAATCGCCTGCCGCAGTGTACTTCAAAGAGAATAGCAGGGCGTCAGTGTTTTCAACGTGTATGGAGAAAATCATGTGGAGTAATAACAAGGACAATAAACTTGTGACATTGTTGCGAAAACAAGCAAAAGACTGTTCAGGCAGCAATTAATTCAGGGTTATGTAAAATTATTATCGTTTATCTCTAATAACTCCATTTCTATTCTCGATTAAGAACTATCCTGTGAAATGTAGTGAATTGTTGAATTGTACTTTGTAGAATGCGAATTATAGACATTACTCGTATGTGGTTTGTGGAAATAATTGATGTCAAGTAATCTATTTCATTGTATTTGTCATACGTGTGTTTGACTATTGATTTCATAAATTTATTGTTAAATGTATTGACCTACTTACACATATTGATAAACTTATGATGGAGAAGAAAGTGGGTCTAGCTAAATATAGATTAAAAACGGGTTTATCTTCTCCTTTAGTAAGAAGTTATCAACCTACGTAAAAGTGTATGACCGTAAATGTTTATTTTCAATGTTGTGGAAGAGAGCAAACGCTTATAGCATCCGCAAATCAGCCAAGTGAGAGAGACGAGTGGTGACTGAGGATCACTAATAAAATAAATTAAGATTTTCAATCATTTGTGATTAGTTTTAAATGATTAATTAATTAATAAATATATAATCATATCCATCATCTAAGTGGCGTTAAAGTCACATACTGTTGTACTATAACTATCAGAGAACCTATCACAACACTTGCACTCTTTCAATGCCATTTGCTTTCAAAAAATATTCCGGTTAGGAAGATGCATACTAATTCTTCTTCTAGGTGATCCAAATTTGCAAAATGTTCATGTCTCTGTACTGAAACAGTTATGCTCATTAAAGTGATGCTTAATAATAATTTTCAATTTAAATTCCAACAGTTTCTATGTAGGGCCTAAGTTAGAGTGAAATATTTGCGATTGTTTTAGAAAAGAGAAAAATTATATCTACATATGTGGACATTAATTAACGTTTAATAATAGAAATTCACTGACATCATTATCTTTATTTCTTATTATACTGTTTCAGTTCGGATGAATTACAGTTTGTATTAATCCTTAATTATGAATACATTGAAAATAAGTATCCGAACCTATATATTTACTGCTTTATGGTAATTTAAATATTTGCGGTTTCCTATGATATTTAAGTAATAAAATATTGCGTCCCATTCTTGGAGTCTCTAATGTTATAAGGAATTAATAAATAATTGAAGTAACAATACAGATCAAAAGTGGAAGTGAGTTTCTGAAACTAAAGATCGACCCCAAGTGTAAATATCTGAAAACAACTATTATTTACTGAAGAAAGTATACATTCTAAAATTTGTTCTCAATGTATGTGTTCTAACTATCCTTTAAAATAGTTTATAAAAATAAAGGAATCATCTGCAATTTAGATTTAATTTCATATATACTTAATAATATATTAACTGAATTTTAAAACTTACATATTAAGTCCATGTCGCAAGAAGTTGGAGACTGTGAAAGTATGTTACACTTAATGGATTTATGTTCTATTTCTAAATTGTCTGAAGGATTCGTTGTACTGATCATCATAACACTCTCAGATGGAACTTTCCTAACAGGAACAAAAGTCGGAGCCAAGATCTTCCCAGTGCACGTGTCTTGTCCATTGGTCGGTGGAGTGCAAGTTCCAATTTGTGTTGTGCTACGCCACCACTCCACATCTTTTGTTTGATCCAATCCACTGCATGTTACATTGTTATTGGATGTTCCTTCCACAATTTCCAAAATATTGTCTGAGTCACACGTCAGTTGTACTGCTGCAGAAATCGAATTATGTCACATTATGAGATATAAGCTAATTTAAACACATTCTTAAAAACAATAGATGATATTCACAAACAATTTGGTTGAAATTATAATTTATAGCCTTGTCTATTTTTCACCTTAATATTAGATTAGATACCTAATCATTTTCAGGACAAATAGGTTTTGTATAATTTAACCATAGTTTTCCGATTCTGAAGAAAATGCTACAAGACACTATTTATTAAAAAGGAGGTGGAAACATGATATGTGTCCCACAAACATGGAATATGTCCTTGCACACACACGCATCCCCTGACAGTTTTACAGCGCATTCTTTCCCAACTGTCCTTTTCTGTCAGGGCTATTCTAAAGTCTGTTTTGTGCTTTTCTAGATGAGATAACACTCTTTTAAAATGTATTTCTAGGCGTCAAGTAATTTAGCTGGTATATTGTTAAAAGTCTGGTAGTTATTGAAAATAGTAAATAAAACCACTTACTGGAACCATTACTAAAATTCTACTACCAGGGTAAAAGGGAGAGGGGGTGAGTAGTGCATGTGTAACGGAACTTTCATACAATCCAGTTTAAGAGAAAATGCAATACATTAAGAAAAACGGCAATGCATTAAAGAAAAAGATGTGAGTTTGAATAAATGACGTAAAGCAGAATGCATAATTTACAAAATCTACTGTCAAATGACATCGAACTGAATTCAAAAGTCATCTAAAATTTAGCTTGAATATAAGCAACATATTACGAAAATCGCCAGTGATTTAAGTTTGAATTTTCCATTGAATCTAAAAACGAAATATGCTGATAACTGCTAACCGCTAACCTTATAGGAAAGGGAACACAACACTAACAACAAATAGTAACAAAAGGTAGAATATCACGAATGATGGGAAATCATCCCATTATAACAATCGCCAATCCTCAACAAAAATAAAAATTGTCTTCTAACAAGTGTAACAGTCGAGTAGGTATCCACACTTTTGACCATGACAGCTTGTATGATCATTTTCTTGCCCCTTTACTGAAGAAATAGATAAATTTGTCTCGTAAAATCTCAAGAGGTAAGGAATGACTGGCATCAAAACTAAATGGATTCGTATACAATTAAAAAAAATTACTTGACAAGAGCGTCTTTCACTGAAATAAAAAACAAGAGATTTTTCAAGAAATAGTATGATGTAAATAAGTCACGTTTCTGCAACTTCTATTAATGATAGTCATCCGCAGAGACCAGATCTATCGCAGTAAATTTTGCAGTAATTTAACTCTTATGTAATATATTTGTAATAAACAAAATATAAGTGCACAAATAAATTATTTATACAATACAGTAACACTTAGTAAATAACGTCTACTTGACCTCTCTGAGCTGTCAGTCAAAAGACCATGATGGCACTAAAAACTCCACAAAGAGAAAACTGTATATCGTACTAATGAAAATCATGAAATAATTTAAAATTAAAAATTAAATTATTTTCACACTGTCAATCAAAGAATGGGATCAACTATGTTAGGTTTTCTAGACCATGCTTCTTAAACTTACAGTTGTTACTTATACCTTAAATCATTAACCATAATTACAACACTGGTTCCACAGTCAATTTCTCTAAGACAAACACGAAAAGATTGTGTATAGCAAAGATGGTCATTTTATTTACAATAGTACTGCAGACGATCTTGTAAATAAATTATTAATGCATTCACTTTTACCATAAGGAATAAACAGCTCACTGCAATGAAAGGAGATTAGCATTACATACTTGTTACCAGACTAGGCCAAGACAAAATGGAAATCACTACTGACGAAGAACACGTGGAAAGTTCAAAGATATTAACTTTTTGTAAAGCATTTGCTTTACTATACATAACCTTGTAAATTTCCACCTGAGTATATGGAAGAATCAGCAGATAAGCAAACTGCTAACGTGTGTTAACCAACAGGACTACACGTCAATTGTTCATACTGCTTATGCGAAGTGATTACAATATTCTTAACTGCATGATTAATACTTATCAATTCAAAATTTGCCTATGTCACATTAAGTGTCTGAGATAACCATTTCTGTAATGATATGAAGAGAATTAATAGAAATGACTGATGAAAGATTATAGAAAGTAAAGATTGTTATCATATAATAAAGATGATAAAGGAAATGCTTTCTTGCATTAAAAAATACGAAATATATTTTATTCAAAACTATAAACAAAACAAGCAATTATTCTGAGCAAGTAACTATTTCAAAGAGCATATAATGATAGTATGTTTTGTTGATGACAAAATGATTGATGGACATTTGGTTCGTCTAAGATTACAGACTAAATTAGACCAATCATGAATTGTATAGTTGTGAGTAAATGACAATGCAAAATGTTTCTTTCATTGTAATACGAAAATAGTTGTGAAACATAAAAGACTAACGCAACCCTAAGATTTTGTTTTATTTACCAGTAAATTATTTAATACAATTGCAGTCAATATTATTTGTTTGGCTTAAGCAGTTATCTGAAGGTGTAAATATATACATGATTATTCAACTTAATTTATGGAAAGTGGAAAGCCTAGCTTTGTTACATTTCTTTACATATAATATTGCTAAATGTTATTTACCACTTTACTTCATGTCTGAGCACCAAACCCGACTTAATATATTAAGGAGGAATGTAGTGTTGAACCACAACTAATACAATAAAACAAAATCTCAACATAACAACCCACAATGCAATGGCTCATTGTTGTAGAGCAGGAAAACTCGCTTTGAAGAAGTTATGTGATTGTCACTATGACTCAAATGTATGAAACAAAACGTATTTACATTCGGGTTTTCTCTGTTTGAATTGTAGTATGTGTACTGGCAATCAAGAAGATGTAGATTAACATAAATATTCCTGAAGGACTGCAGGCCACGTATCACAAGGTGATTAAAGGACAGATAAAAAATGAAGAAATTTGTAAAATTTTGATAACTTGGAAAAGGCAATTTTACAATGTTTGTATGTTTTATAAGTTATTATACTAAACGTAGATAATGTTCCCGAATTCTCCTTTGAGACCTGATGCATAAATATATTGACGTTCTATTTTAATGGATACGTGGATATTTTCCCAGTAGTTGAGGTATAGATTATGATGAAATATTGATGCTAGAACGTTGAATTTTATTCTCAATTATGTGTGGAAGCAATAACTTGAATTTTGCTGAGTATCGTCCTATATTTTAGAATATGTGTTACATGCCAGTATTTATTTAAAGACCCTGCTCCAGAATTAAGAATAGATTAATTAAATTCCAGGATTAGATTAATTAAATCTCCTCACTTATTCTGAAACAGACTGGCTGCCCAGATTTATCCTTCAGTCTGACTAAATTTAATCTCGTAGTAAGACACGAAATTTAGAGACAGATAAACCTGTGTGACAATTGCACGGACTGGGACACATTAATCAATTACGACTAATCATACTTGCATATATCACACTCTTAATGCTCGCCCCCACCCAGCCCTGATTTGGTCTTTCTCGCAATTGATTTAGTCGACTACGTAACTGATCAACAAATATAAGATTTAATAAAGATTTACAAATAACAAAATTGAATCAAATAGTCGGTCTAACAAGACTACGTATTATCAGTTCTGCGAATAGTTTCAATGTCAATTACTGATTAGTGATTCTAGTTTACTGTCATTACTCAACTTGCAACTTCCCACCGCTATGACGACACTCTATGATTAGCTATGGCAACACTCGCACTCAACTAGCATGAGTTGTGGCTTCAGCGACGATCCATAACATCAGTGCCCGATCCTCACATCAAGTTCAGCAGAACTTAAACGGACCAGTCCCGGACTCCTCTAGAGATCTCAGGATTCAGAGATTATGAAATCTCAACACAACGATACAAACTCGAACCCGCTCTGGAAATACAATAATTCTTATGAGCGACAGTTCCTACTGATTCGCAATCTACACAAGTGGCTTTTGATAATAGCGTAGCTTGTTTTACAAATGACCGTTCTGTATCTTCACATTCAATAGTTAAAATGTAATAATGAAAATACAATCCGCATCACGCTCATGCGTGTTACAATTAAAATGCGACATTATACACGCAAGAGAATTTAAATCATTCAAAGAAAACATTTAATTTTACAAAGAAAGTAAATATGAATTAAAATCACGCACATACGCGTTACAAGTATAAACGCAGTTATACATATTGTTTACATAAAAAGAATCATTACATAAAAAGGATCATATGAACGTGCACAAACGTTCTGTGATTACAATTCCGTCAATTTAGCATTATAAACCATTGTCTCACAATTCGACAATTAATGTAAAGAATGTAATGTTTCTAGCTTAGCCGTACTGTTATCAAGCCACGTGTCTAAAGAAAGTTGCAGTAAAAGTACAATTTCTACAATAACAACTAGCAAATTCACATAACGATATCTTAAATAAAATGCAAGTAATAATTTAAGAAATCGATGTGTTACCTTGTTCAATACACGATGGTTATCGGCACAGCGGGCTCGGCTTATCGGCTGATTGACTCGCGGAATAATTGAAGCCGCCGGACAATGTTCCAAAGCGGTTGTTCCTCGCAGAGTACCGATTAACATCCATACCTGGTTTATAAAGACTTCGTGAATTCGGACAGAGAACCGTTATGTACGCACGTAGTGCTTGGGTGGTCCAGCTGTGCGTGCAGTGGCCGCGGAAAGGGTCAGCCATGCCGCGCTGACACGGTCATAAACCGCAGACCCTAAAAGTGCCAGCTACCGGAGACTGGCGAGTCGGAAGAAGTTACGTATAATTTGCCCGGACCCTATTACAATATGTGAGCACTGTTCTTGGAATGTCAATATTCCACCAGTACTTTTAAGGACCAAGAACTAAATGCTGTATCCAATTAGATAAACATAAGCAACAAGGTTAAACGAGACTATGGCAAGTTATTGTCTGTTAATCGCTTAATTATTAATTATTAATTTATGATATTAAATTCATAATTAATACACAAACAATAATTCTTCCACGCAATCAACACACAGTCACCCGATGGGGTCTTTGTCTTTGCGGTCACAAGAGTGTTTAGGTCAATCCTTGGATCATCTGTTAACTGATTAACTCTCTGTCCAATTGTTACCTGTCTGAAATAACGACTTTAATTGAGCTAACTCATCAATTCCGTCCTTAATCTATCCCCCCACACACACACACATATCTCTCTATCGATGACGGGAACTATCCTAAAACTTGCACTTGAATGTCTTTTTAATGTCGTTACATCAATTAGCAGCCCCCATCCATCATCTGTGCCAAGTACCTTTCTATCAGCAACCAGAGTGAATAGTTAATATTTAAACAATTTATTAAAGAAAAAACAAATAACAATTAAATAGTTTTACAATTAAATGTAATGAAAATCTCACACAAGGCAATTTCTCATAGATCACAAATCTCTTTATAGCTTATCTCAAATCAAGCTCAATAATAGAAGGAAAATGTTTCATACAAATTCCAAATGGTCAATACAGTCTCTAATTTATCTTACAACAATTTTCAAAAATATCTATAATCAAAATTAGATAGTAATACAGATTTAGTCAATAAATGACATAAAAGAAGAATCAAAATGTAGATAAGGAATTTATGAATAATCAGAGAAAAATGTACATATTACACAAACAATGCATAATAACGGTTCACCTGATATGGCCTGTGAGCGGTAATCTTGTTCCTGTAACAAAGATGACTGGCGGTTAAAAGTCTGGTTAAGAGAGTCATACCTGGAAACAGTTCTGCATACCATCACAACACAATGTTCTTGTATAATCCATATAAGAATGCACAACACAAATCACAATTCACAGTCTTGTTTCCCAGTCACTGAATCAGTTCATGAAGATGAAGTTATATACAGATTCAATCACAGTTTAATATCCATACTAGGCTTAAAGTTCAGTTCTTTCACTTTCACATGATTACTTGGCAGAGACAGATTCATGCACTCTGGGCTGCTGCTCTCCTAGTAATTCAATACTCTTGATGGACTAAATTCTTCGAGTATGCTCCTCTGTACTTGTGAATCTCCTTAAGAGTTGGAAGATACTCCTTGTCACAAACCTTCTTGTGTCATAGCACCTTAGTGTTTTCACACTTTTCTAGAATTCTGCCTAAAGTCCCAACAAGAAATTCCACTGCTCATTCACTCTTGCAATCATCAACAAAATAATGGCAGCTTACAGGCACAAATGTAGAAGATATTGTCAGTCTTCAATGTTCGGCTTGTACCTTGAAAGTTCGTTCTTGTCTTGAACTTGTACTTTAAAATGTTCCTCTCATTGTACTTGAAACAATGGTAGAAAGAAAGATGGCTCTTGTAGATCTATAACACAAGAATTTAATTTGTGCACATCAGTTTGTGTTCCACTAAAATTTAATCTGTACTATTATTCGCGTTTCTTCATTTCAAATTTCCTTTTACATTTGCTTATCTGGATATTTTGTTAAACAAGAATAAAAATTACATAGTTCAAAATCTCTATGCATTTTACAAGACTAAAATATAATTCAAGTAGAATTAAATGAATATCAGAAAATTATTTATAATGGCAATCTCAAACATACCTTTCTGTTCAGCTCTAACCATGAAAGCCATCACCCATCAGACTCGGAATTCATAATAGAGTGCTGAGCCAAACTTGAATCTACTCTTAAATATGATTCTGGGTTTTATGAGGAAGATTCTAGAATTTGTCAGCCTCCAGCTATAAACTGAGTTGTTTTCCTGGCTTTGTTTAATAGTCACGGTTGACTGCCCACATACTATAGACTGGGTGAACTGAATATCAAAAATATGTCCGACTTACGTAACAGTGACCTACATCAATAACGCTATTCATTCTGAATCTGAGTCAGCATTGTTTGTTCACTCTCAACTCTCATAGATTTAAAATAACAAAATCTTGGAGTTAAAGTTTGCGTAAATTAATTTAATATTAATTAAATATGTTAAAATTAATTAATTGAGTTATTAGCATTTTTCCTTTCACATAGAATGATTCAGATAATGTAATTTTGAACAAAACATAAATATTATGCTGAAGTGAAATCAATTGATATATAAATAATTGGATGCTCCGTATTATAATAACTGTCTACGAATTAGCTATGAATATCATGCATTAACTCTGTGGCATTTTTTGGAGAGTGATTGTTTTAATTAGAAATGTCATGCATCATTACTTCTTTTCTAAATCCCATTGACTGTATAAAAGTTATACAGTTTGTTAATCAAATATATTTGAAAATGTGGGATGATAGAAAGAAAGTTTAAAGACTAAAGATTGTTTAAATATTGTGAAAACATGATAAGTGTTACTTTGAAGCGTTTCAAATTTGAAATTTCGTACTAAGAATAAAATCATTATGTTGTAAGCAGAGCAAACAGAACACAAATGCTTTCATCTTAAAATATAGACATATACAGCTACATTACTCCCTAGTTACCACTAAGGCTGATTGAATTAATTCAAGATACTTAACAAAGCAACTTGGAGAAAGATGGAATAACGGAGCTGTCGTGTATACAGTGAAGTTAAAATAATCAGAAAGAACTGATGCTTTAAAAAGATGTTGCATTGAACGATGGAATGAAAGTTTGATACTGGATTGTAAATCAAGACTGATGATGTAAAGAGTTCTTGACTTTAAAAATATTGTTCAGGAGAGTTTTTATTTTATAACCAGTAACCCATTGAAAAAAGTTGCACGCTAGTTAGACTCGTGTAAGATAGAAAATAATCGATAGTGTTAGTATGATACTATGTAACCTTCGATTAAAAAAAAATATTAAGGAATGAGTGGGTCGATCTTTTACTATATGTATGCATTTATGTGTTACAGTGCATACGAACTCAGGTATCATTAACTTCATTTTCTCTTCACTGTAAATAAAAGTGATGCTAGTAACTGAATTAAATGTATTGATTATTAATTTTGCTGTTTAAAAATAATTACTGAGTGATTTGGTTGTTTTGGGCATGCACATGCTATTGAGCTTGTATCTAGTGAATGATGTACAGAAGCTCGATGTTGTAAATTCTTTATAAATTATAAATTGATATCGTAATGAGAAAGATACTTAATGTTGTATGATGGAGAAATGTTCCCACATATATAAATATAATATAACTTTTCATTTTGTGGAATGAGTGCGTATTGCGTCCTGTTTACTGAGAAGGGAAGCCCCGAAACGAATGAGAGACATGTGGGGAAGATTTAGAGACCGGTGTTTGATGTCTGCGAGCGCGGCGGTCAGCCTGTGGTCAGTGTGTACGCTTAGCGGGTGGTTAGAGTTGTTAGAGGGACATAAATCATCTTAGAGCTAATGAATTGAACAGGTCAGAAGCTGGTCTAAGCAGGGTAATAAAAACCACAGTGAAAATGTTATCTTCACTACTTCCTGAAAAATCGTCTGAGGGTGACAACTGGAAAAGGGTAGTCCGCCCCAAAACAACACTGGGTCGTATATGAGAGAAGAAAACCTGGCTATATAGGTAAAAACGTCTTTGTATTTGTGTGAATGGTTACGTTTTATTAGGATGTTATATACTAGGTTTTATTTTGAACATGTTAATATTCTTCCTTTCAGAGGCCTATGCCAAACTTAGCATTTACTAATAGAGCACTGGACTGGACACTTAGGCTTTGCAATTGTTTGTGTTGTAGGGTTTTTTCTTTTTATTGTGTATTCTCGGCTGCTCGTTATAGCTGCCTGTTGTTTGCCTGTGTGGCTGTGCCTGTGTGGCCGTTCTACTTGTCCCGGCTGAATTGGGACCTGCCGATCTATTGACTGGCAAAAATTCAAGTCTACAAGACTGACGTCATTTCTGTGCTTAAGCTAAGTGCCTATCCGGAAAGTGACTTTAGTACAATGAACTGGCTTAGGATGAACTGAATTTTCTAAATCTTGTTAACTTTTCCTTTTACTAAATTTCTTGTTATTATTTTAAAACGCATGTTTGTTAGTTCTATCGTTATTTTCGTAGTTCAAGTGATAATGTAATGATTACGTCTTGTCCTCTGTTCGTTTAATTATAATTTATATAATAGTTTATATATATATATATATAGATAGATAGATAGATAGATATAATTATTCATAACATTAAATCTCAGCTGAATTCTGAGTTGGGGGCGGAACCAAATTGGTGACGTACCAGTATATCAGCGTAACAGTTGCAGATATACATATTTAACCAGTGACCGTTACACTGCACCGGCACTTATATATGTCTTGTATCATAGCTAATTATACATAGTTGGTATAAGTCATTATTACAAAGTCACCCCAGAGTATAGCGGCGACACTTAAAAACGTGTCAGACTTAGATTTGAGGACTGGGTATATGTCGTGCGCCAGAGTAAATTAAGACTATATATGGATCAAGGTGAGAAATGAAACTTAGAATTGGTAAAGAAACATCACTAAGAAGAAGGGATGCAACAGTAATTAAAATAGTCAATAAATAACTCAGAGTTGATTAATGAGTTCTATAAGACAATATTGGTTGTTTAGCACAATATTATAAAAGTTCGCCATGCACAATTTTCAGTAACACCTAAAACATAACTGAAGAAGTGATTCTCTAATTCAATAGAAACGAAATAAGACCTACTAGTTCAAAACAAGGAAGAACAAGTTGGACACTTGATGCACACACATGCGTCTCGTCGTTATGAAATGACAAGATTATAAGATATAACTTAAACATCGTCTTACAAACTTTGCTTTCATTTACTTCTATTAGATTGATATATTGTGCAATAACACACGCAAACAGAATTATCTTTTATTAAACTTTGATTGTTGGAATTTGTGACAGATTCTGACCAAATTCTGTGTCATGAACTCTTGGACCAGTTCTGCAGATTCAAATTGGATTCGAATGAAGTTCCTTTGTTAGGGCATTTCCCGAAATACATCTGTATTCAAATAACAGAGAGTTCATTCTACGTTATGTAGCTTTAGGACAATGGTCGACTGTAGGTCGGAACCACAAGCGTCACCTCGTGACCAGTCACGTGACGCATTCATGCATTTCAATAAATACACCGACACGCGGTAAATTTTTCACTCACGACGCAGAACGACCGACACACACACAGCTCCCGAGCTCGTCTGTCACCGAATAACCTCGTGCAGTCATAGGAACATAGAACGGACCCGTTGTCTTTTATGCAGTATTCTACTATAAGAAGGTGTGAAATGGACTCCAAGGACATTACCAGACGACTCCAGTTATGTGAATGGAGGTGCTAGTGTCGATGATTATTAAATGAAGATGATATTAAAATATGAATTAATTACCTCTCCACTTCCAATCCGTCTACAATCATACACTAGGTCCACGACAGGGTCTTTGTCTTCTGCAGTCTGGGAGTGACTAGGTCAAGCCCTGGGGTACGTCATTAATTACGTCTCCCACCCCAAGTGTTACCCGTCCAGATAACCGACTCCTAACTGAACGAATCTATTCTTCAGTCTCAGCCGTTACCAGGCCCTCACAATTTCTCCCCTAATTAGGTGACAGACTTGCTCTAAGAAATGTGTCGCGACTGTCTTTGTCAAAACGTAATTTACGTCAAATTTTACGAGCCCCCACTGTCCCCTATTACACATTTGCCTCAGATTACGTAATTGAGTGAGCAAGTTATTAAATTTAACAAAATTTATTAAAATATAAAGAATGATAACAAATTAAGTTTACGAAATTTCAAATGGTTTCACATAGGCAAAATCCGAGATTCGCAGATCTCACAAGAAAAATAACATGTTACTTTAGAAAGAGTATTCCCTGCTATCTGTCTCTTATAACAATATATTTTTAGTAATTCTTAATTTAAAGAAAAGAATATATGACAAATTAAGTTTACAAAAATTTGAAAATTAGAGATTAAATTAGAATTTCTCCTTCACCCTTCAGAAACACGTTATAGAAAATAAGATTATTATAGCAACATTCATAAGAATTAGAAGACAGGAAGAACAATACAAGAATTAACAAAAATCACAGAACATTTACAGGTTTCCACGAGACAAAACAAGGATTTAGATCACCTGATAATTTGCGTGCTCCCGGCCAGTATGTATATCCATAAATTACAGCTTGCTGGAACAGTTCAGAATTACCACAGGTCCTTAGTGTCACGAAAGTTCGAATTTCACACAGTGTCCCGAATTTATCACAAAATTCCAGTCCAGAAATGACAACCAACGTAGATTAACCCTCAACGCTCCAGGTCGTTCCGGTTTGACACGTGCGCTCACCCCTGGACAGGTAAGTATTCGTAACCTCGTCCTGATCGCCCCGTTTACATCGGTTGTGGCCAGAGATGAATTTCTCGGTCGCCCTTCATTCAGATTCCTCTTCCACTTGTGCGTCACAGTAGCGTCAGTAGACTCCAGTAACTTCACGGTAGCAGTTTACCGTAGTGTCGCCGTAGCGTTTACCGTAGTATCGCCGTAGCGTAGGCGTCCTTCAGCTGTAATTATACAAGTGATTGTTTGCCACGCATCAGTCTCGTGAATTTAAATATACTAAACCTGCAATTTTAACATTAGTTCTCATTTAAATTCTTTTCACATACGTTACTTCCTTCTTGCTAGAAAAATACAGTTATAGGTTTACAATATTAATTAAATAAAATCTATAAGTGCAAATGAAAAGATAGAATTTATCTAAGTACAAAACTTAAGTTTTTACCATCTCAGACAATCTGGCTTGCTTCTAATCGTGGAAGGACGCGAACACGAGATTCCTTGGTTTGTAACAGAATGAGCTGTCAGCCCCGAGACGGACTATTTAAGCTATCGCAAGATTTCTCGTACTAATCTGCCCTAAGGATAGACTTCTTTACTCTCTGCGGTCTATTGTTCTATAGTGTCGCTTCAGTGCGTCTGCAGAAAGGCTGGCTTGTTAGTACCTGCGGTGTAGCTCTTAGAAGTTGCTCGATCTGAGATCGCTGGTCGCTCTTCCCTGACGTCATACGTCTCTGTTACGTAATCGTAAGTGTCTTCCCTTCTCACGCGTCTGCCTGTACCTGACTGTAAGTGGTTCGTCTGTCTTTGAATCTCCGACTCTATTGTGAGACCAAAGTGTTCCCCGTCTTTAGAAGTATCGTCGTCATTGTCTGCCTAGAGATGCGAGAGTGTTTCTGGTAGCTTATCTACCCCTGGTTAGGTGTCCACCCCCCCCCACCCCACACCCTGGTTAAGTCAGTTCGCTTCTAACCGACGTAAACATGTGTTCTTTTGTCCTGGCTGCTTAAGACAGTTACTTCAAAGACTTGTTTTCTCATGAAAGAATTTCTCTTATCATGGGGAAACTCTTCTAAATATTAAGAAAAGAAAAAATTAAATAATTTCAAATTTAATATTTTTACAGTTTGCCATTTCTGCGCCACATTCTCCCCTTCTTTTAGATAGTGAATCGGTTTTTTTCACTATCTCCTTAATACTAGGGAGAAATGCAACACGTGACGTTGACCAAATTAAAGAATGCTCAAAAAAAATATGTACAACATTCAAAAATTCCTGATCTAAGTCCCTGCGTCGTCTATACAAAGACGTGTCTTGCACTCTAAATGTCGCAACCCTTTAGCCAAGATAGATAATCCTGCTTGTGCATCAAGTTCCTGATTTTGCAACACTTATAGTAGCAAAAGTTTGAGTTGTATTTGATTGAGCAATTCAGACTCATCAAAACATATGATAGATAGAATTGAATATCTGATAGCTCTAAGTTCATCATTGTAGCCATGCCCCTTATCTGTAGAAATGCGCTAGATTTGTCCTTGTTTGGTTTCAGGAATTTGTGTGAAAGGTTTTTGCTGATAACCTCCCCTTGGTTGTCCCCTTCTTCCCAAACTTTCAGTCTTGCTAGCGTCAGTACCTTATTTGAATTTTCAGTCTGACTGGGTTCCTGTTTAGTAGTACAGATATTACTATGCATTTTAAATTTTGCTTTCACACCCTGGGTGCTAGGTTTGCCCTTCTTTTTATTTTGAAGTTTGTCCCCCTTGTCAAAATGCATTTGTTTTTTCAGTGGCGGCTTGTTCCTTTTGATCCCTAGGATCGTCTGCCTGTCTAACTGCTGGGTTTCCCCCCCTATGTATGGGTCCCTCTTAATTCTCTGATTTTCCCACACAAGGTATTTTGATCTTTTTCTGGCCCGGCTGTTAACTCTGGCAGCGGTCATCACAAGTTCATGTTTTGTCAACATTAAACTTAGTTGTGGAGCTTTTTGATTCCAAATCTCAGCTCTACTGTGTCCTGTCAAGTTAATGACGTCATCGCCTACAGTTGCGACTTGTTGATCTGTTTGATCGACGGTGTGTCTATGTGTAGCGATTTCCTGCCTTTCAGTTGGAATGATTGACAGTTCACTCTGCCAATATTCGTCTGATTGGTTAGAACTAACGGTCTGAAAGGTTGTTTTTAACCAATACAGTTCTGTCCCCATGTCCCAGCCTCCCGTGATAGGTAGACTGTCTGTTTTGCTCACCCTTACAATCGGGTAGCATTGACCAATGGCTGCATCAGTTAATTTGACGGTTCCGCCCGTGTTCTTAACACTGACCAATCCTTTGTCCGTCTCACCTCCCGCCATGTCAGTTCTACTGTCAACCTCCTTCCTCCTCCCTCTACTACGTGAATGAATGGGAATGATCATATTTCCTTCATTCTTGGTCTTAGTACTAGCAGTGTAACTCACGGCTATGTTTGTTACTGTGTCAATACTAATCGTTTCCAAGCTCAGTTGGCACTTAAATATCCTGTCATAAAGTGTCACTGGCAATTCCATTTTGAAATTAGCGTCTTTGACTCTATTCCTTTCTTCCTTTCCAACATGCGCTTTGCCCTTCAGAATCTTGGTCTCAACTAGATCCAAGTTCTCTGCACCCTTAAGTTCTGTCTTACTACAGTTCTTAACTCCATGTGTACTATTGAGCAGAATTATCTCAACTGTCATCCCTGTGGCAGTAATAATTTCCTCAATTTCTGACACTGCAATCTCACTATCTTGAGCTATTTCAAAGCTCCAAGAAGTGTCTTTGCCTTTCCAACATACTCTGTAGAGTTCTGTAACTTCCTGTCTACTCTGAGTAGCTTTCCTTGAACTAAACTCAGTTGTAAACTCATAGTGCTGTGGTGGTTGTTTGGCGTCAATGCTTATTTCACTCTCTTTTCTGGTTAGTCTGTCATCTGTCTCAGTTTCTAAAACAGCTACGTCAGTCTCTGTCACATCTCTCTTTTCATCAGGGTTCTGAAGCTTACAATATTGTTCAAAGTAATGATTGCTTCCCCTTGACCGAGAGTTGACATCTTGGTCATGAGTGGGCGTGGTCAACACACACACTTCGTCTGCATAACCATCAGTGCTGTTTTCTTGGTCCACATTAGATTTCAAGTCTATTTCTTTGTCACTGAAATCTAACCCAGGGTCTGTTGAACAGTTGTCAGTGTCTAAACACTCTTTGTTATCACCCCTATCTTCCTGTGGTTCCAAACTGTCTGTGTCATGGTCTGTCATGTCAAATGTCATGTCTTCGTAAGTAGGTATGCTAGTCATAGGTATGCTGTCACTGTCACTGTCATCACTGGCTGACTCATTCGAACTCAATGAATCAGTGGCGGACACTTCGTCTGTGTCCCATGGTTTGATCTCACAAACCATATCAGTGGTTACTGAATCATTCACAAACAATGAATCAGTAGTAGACACCTTCTCCCTTAGCGGTATAGGTGCCCCTAATTGGCTGTTCTTAGCCCCACTCACCCCCGTCCATTGGCGAATGAGTGTCCCTTCCTTCCATAGAAATTGGATACTGTGTCCAGATTCCTTGGAAGTGTACGCCCCTTCCAGGTCTGCCTCCTTCCGACAGCGCTCTATAGTAGCGTCCTCTAATTGCGCAGCCCGAAGCGAGTTTGACCCACTGACCAATCCGCTGGCCGTGTCTTCTCCTTCAGTTACACGCAGCCCGACACCCCCTTCCCCCAGCTCGACTTCTGTCGACTGAGAAAGTGTGTCGCGATCTCTGTTTTTCGCATTATCCAGGTCAGCGCTCGGCTGGGTGGGGGTGACACTCCCTGCGTCCCCTTTACCCCCTTGCTTCTTTCCCATGCGTGTTTGTCGGCGTGTTTTCACGGCACAAACTTCAGAGATGTCAGCTGTGTTTACATTACCCGGTAGTATGTATTCACAACCCATGATTGTGGTTACTGAATCATTATCCTTACTCAATGAAACAGTACTGGACACACTGTCTGTGTCCCTTAACGGGGTCACCTCGTGCGTGTCTGCCCTACTGACCAGTCCCTTGGCCACGACAGTCACGCTAGCTTCACCCGTTCCATTGGCCCCGTGCACCTCTCTGTGGGTGGGCGTAGCCAACACATCACCTTGTTCTACTGGACCAATAACCTTTGTATTCTCCTTAACAGGCGATTCATTCTTATTGGTGTTTTGCCATTCCTTATTGGCGCAACCATAAGAACCAATAGTTGCAGTACCCCTCTCTGGTAGGAGGTGCTTACAACCCATATCGTCACTAGCCAACAAAGCTTGACATGGCGCAATAACATTGTTTTCCGTAATTGCGTCAAAATTCGAACCCTTATTTATCTCTAACTCTGGTATTGGCACTATCTTAACACTCCAGATTTTCGGTCTATTTCAACTCTTTGCCTTACTGAGTTTAGATTTCCTTTCTTCTGTTTGAATTCTGTCCTCCGTTTTGTTGCTAGTCTGTTAGTGTTTCTGGTGTTATAACATGCCTTAACACTATGTCTGGTTTTTGTGGCATTGAAATGCGACTTGTTTTGTGGTTCTATCGCACCACTTACAGGTTTAACTTTTGATGTGTCTGGCCTGTCTACTCGCACTGGTCTGTGTATCGCATCAATGTGTCGTCCGTCCCTTTCAGTTTCTGAACTGCTTTGTTTAGCGTTATTTTTTATTTTAGCGCTATCTGTCCCACTATTTCTAACTGTCTTTCTTTCAGTCTTAATCATGAAACTCTCTCTTCCTTCTCTTTCTATTCTGTCATATTCTAACAGTTCTTTTTCCAACTCTTTAACTTCTATGTTTAAGAATTTTATTAAGTCAGTTTCCTCATCCATCAAGCTTTCCCAATGATCTATGAGTTCAGGGTCTCCTTCAGCTTGCTCCTCTTCACTTCTATATTCTAACCACCTATCCCAGCTAGAATCTAGTCGTTCTTCTGCTAGTTTTAGCTTCCGTTCAATCTGTGCTCTACGCATCCCACTCATGATTGAAATGCTAGACTTTTTCTTTTAGAAATAATGCTACGTGGACGTTGTTTGACTTTACGCGTATTCCGTTACACAGTTAATGCCGACAATGCTACTGTTCTAATTGATCTTGCCTATTGACTGACCAGATATGTCTGAGAAGGTTTACAGTGTACAAAATGCGTCTAGAAAAATTTTTACACTAGTATCTCGACTCTATATCTTAGACATCAATCAATATAAAATATTATCTCAAAACATAATATTCATGCATCAATATTTCAACAGTACAATACGCCAAGCGTACATAAAGTGGACAACACAACGATACAACGATACGAAGAATTTACAATACTTTACAACAATGAAAAGTTTAAGAAGATAAAGTATAGAAAAGAATAGATTTCTTAGACCTACGCCTTAGTGATTCCCTAGCTAGTTTTCCCGTCTAAGTTTTCCCTAGGTTCTACGTTCACCCGTCAATTAAGTGAATGTACATCGCCGGTACGAGCCTCCAGTTATGTGAAATGGACTCCAAGGACATTACCAGACGACTCCAGTTATGTGAATGGAGGTGCTAGTGTCGATGATTATTAAATGAAGATGATATTAAAATATGAATTAATTACCTCTCCACTTCCAATCCGTCTACAATCATACACTAGGTCCACGACAGGGTCTTTGTCTTCTGCAGTCTGGGAGTGACTAGGTCAAGCCCTGGGGTACGTCATTAATTACGTCTCCCACCCCAAGTGTTACCCGTCCAGATAACCGACTCCTAACTGAACGAATCTATTCTTCAGTCTCAGCCGTTACCAGGCCCTCACAATTTCTCCCCTAATTAGGTGACAGACTTGCTCTAAGAAATGTGTCGCGACTGTCTTTGTCAAAACGTAATTTACGTCAAATTTTACGAGCCCCCACTGTCCCCTATTACACATTTGCCTCAGATTACGTAATTGAGTGAGCAAGTTATTAAATTTAACAAAATTTATTAAAATATAAAGAATGATAACAAATTAAGTTTACGAAATTTCAAATGGTTTCACATAGGCAAAATCCGAGATTCGCAGATCTCACAAGAAAAATAACATGTTACTTTAGAAAGAGTATTCCCTGCTATCTGTCTCTTATAACAATATATTTTTAGTAATTCTTAATTTAAAGAAAAGAATATATGACAAATTAAGTTTACAAAAATTTGAAAATTAGAGATTAAATTAGAATTTCTCCTTCACCCTTCAGAAACACGTTATAGAAAATAAGATTATTATAGCAACATTCATAAGAATTAGAAGACAGGAAGAACAATACAAGAATTAACAAAAATCACAGAACATTTACAGGTTTCCACGAGACAAAACAAGGATTTAGATCACCTGATAATTTGCGTGCTCCCGGCCAGTATGTATATCCATAAATTACAGCTTGCTGGAACAGTTCAGAATTACCACAGGTCCTTAGTGTCACGAAAGTTCGAATTTCACACAGTGTCCCGAATTTATCACAAAATTCCAGTCCAGAAATGACAACCAACGTAGATTAACCCTCAACGCTCCAGGTCGTTCCGGTTTGACACGTGCGCTCACCCCTGGACAGGTAAGTATTCGTAACCTCGTCCTGATCGCCCCGTTTACATCGGTTGTGGCCAGAGATGAATTTCTCGGTCGCCCTTCATTCAGATTCCTCTTCCACTTGTGCGTCACAGTAGCGTCAGTAGACTCCAGTAACTTCACGGTAGCAGTTTACCGTAGTGTCGCCGTAGCGTTTACCGTAGTATCGCCGTAGCGTAGGCGTCCTTCAGCTGTAATTATACAAGTGATTGTTTGCCACGCATCAGTCTCGTGAATTTAAATATACTAAACCTGCAATTTTAACATTAGTTCTCATTTAAATTCTTTTCACATACGTTACTTCCTTCTTGCTAGAAAAATACAGTTATAGGTTTACAATATTAATTAAATAAAATCTATAAGTGCAAATGAAAAGATAGAATTTATCTAAGTACAAAACTTAAGTTTTTACCATCTCAGACAATCTGGCTTGCTTCTAATCGTGGAAGGACGCGAACACGAGATTCCTTGGTTTGTAACAGAATGAGCTGTCAGCCCCGAGACGGACTATTTAAGCTATCGCAAGATTTCTCGTACTAATCTGCCCTAAGGATAGACTTCTTTACTCTCTGCGGTCTATTGTTCTATAGTGTCGCTTCAGTGCGTCTGCAGAAAGGCTGGCTTGTTAGTACCTGCGGTGTAGCTCTTAGAAGTTGCTCGATCTGAGATCGCTGGTCGCTCTTCCCTGACGTCATACGTCTCTGTTACGTAATCGTAAGTGTCTTCCCTTCTCACGCGTCTGCCTGTACCTGACTGTAAGTGGTTCGTCTGTCTTTGAATCTCCGACTCTATTGTGAGACCAAAGTGTTCCCCGTCTTTAGAAGTATCGTCGTCATTGTCTGCCTAGAGATGCGAGAGTGTTTCTGGTAGCTTATCTACCCCTGGTTAGGTGTCCACCCCCCCCCACACCCTGGTTAAGTCAGTTCGCTTCTAACCGACGTAAACATGTGTTCTTTTGTCCTGGCTGCTTAAGACAGTTACTTCAAAGACTTGTTTTCTCATGAAAGAATTTCTCTTATCATGGGGAAACTCTTCTAAATATTAAGAAAAGAAAAAATTAAATAATTTCAAATTTAATATTTTTACAGTTTGCCATTTCTGCGCCACAGAAGGTAACACGTCTACTTCTTAAAATACTATTGCATTTTTCTATTTATGATTTGTATATGAATTTATGTATGTGTTTTGTGCAGGAATATATTGCAAAAACTCCTCCAAAGTACACGTGAGTTCGATGGAAATGACTAAGCCTAAATGTTCGTTGTACATAAATTAATTGTAACCTTTTAACTTTTAATTTGTAAAAACCTTAATTCTTTTGTGCCACAGAACGTCAGTGCACGTTGTGAATTTTCATGTAATTCAAATTCATTCTTGTGTGTAATTTCATTGTTAATTTGTAAAGCGCTCATGCTTAATTTGAATTGTATTTAATTCTCCTTTGTATGAATTCCATTTTTTATAATGAAAAACGTTTGGAAATTCATACGTTCATGTAATATAAAATAACACACATGTGGATTGTATTGTATCTTTTTCATAAATATAAATATATATTGTAAAAGACACAATAGTCGAGGATTTAAACTATACGCATTATTATCGACCACTTGCATTTTGGGATTTGCAAATATAAGGCAAATCGCTCATAGGAACTAAATTTCATTTCCAGAGCAGGTTCTTTGTCTTCGTCTTCGTCTATGCCTTCGTCTTACGTTTCTACGTTGGCTCTTGTTCCTATTCTTTGACTTTGGCTGGGCTACTGTTCAAGTACTGTTTCCATCCATTGTGTTGATGTTACCTCGCCCATGTACACCTCTAGTGTAGCGGAATAATCTCGGAACAATTAAGCTACTGAAGCTATTGGCAAGCGTCGGCGAATGTACTGGTTGAAACGTGGAGGACCCTTGTTGGCCGTGCGACCACGTGTTATCAACAACTCCATTGAGCGAGAAGTGAATGCTTGATGTACCTGAATCTGATACAGTATCTTGCAAACTTTCTAGTACATTGAACTCTAACGTATCGAATAATTGCACCGAGACAGTTCTATAGTTTCAAATCTGAAGCTGTATGTTTTCATAACCAAATTGTTAATTATTAAATTCTTTTTATTTTGTTAAGACCTCTTTAGTAGTGATTTTTATGCATATATAGACCTAATCTTGGTTTGGATAGGGGTGATTGAGCTAAATGTAGCATTCTGAATGCATAATGATTTAAGAGAGTTTTAACGGTTTCCAAGCCGGCTATTGTATGCAAGTTTGTCTGTTCAAGAATATGTTTGTCTCTACTACAAGACGCATTTTCATAACGATTGAAGGATGAATTTGAGCAACCAGTCTGTTTAGGATAACGAGGGGAAATTAATTTAAATTGATAATTTAAAATTCTATAAATTCCTAAGCAGGGTCTCTAAATAAAAACTGGACACGTAACAGAATTTTACACCGTGCATCTTATTTGGATTTTTCATTAATGGTCAACTTGTCACCATGTTTTGATTCTTTTGTAAAGTGGTAGTATATATTATTCTTGTAATAATAATAATATCTACAAATTGAGAAATAACATAAATAAATATGTAGCAGATGGTTATTATATGATTATGGAAATTGTAACATGATTAATTTCGTTAACATAATTATAAACACCACAGGCTATTTTTAAATTTCAGATCAATAGCGAATGCACACCCCTGATTATCACATAATTGATTATATGTATTACTTTAATTGTAAGCATTATTTAATATTATTTAATCGACTTTAAGTAAATTAAACCACTATAACTTAATTATATCCACATGTCACACATTCTATTTAAAGTCATTAAGTATAGATCCTTAGTCGTATCCAACATCTTTATTTTTCACATGTTGCAAATGACGCTCATCTATTTTTCTTTTGAGTCAGTGTGCTCATTAAAGAAATAATAAAAGAAAGCAATTTAACTCATCCTCCTCATGTTCAATATAATGCTATTAAATTCAGCAGATGCAGCCATTTCACCCATCTTTCTAGTAGTTTTTTTTTCTTATTTTTGTTATATAATGCTATTGAATTCAATACAGTCTTCAGCATGTGGCATGCTTAGAGAGGTTAAGTGTCTGTGTATTGGGATTTGGCACAGAGAGTGTACAAATCTCCGCTTTAACATGTATGAGTAGTACAATAAATGCCCACTTACAGTCAAAACTAACCCTTACAGTTGCTGTTTAAGGACTGTATATTCAAAATTAATCTTTACAGTTGCATAAAAACTGTAAATAATCCTTACACTTGTTGTATAAGGACTGTATAGTCAAAAGTAATCTTTACAGTTGTTGTATAAGGACTATATATACAAAACTAACCTTTACAGTTCCTGTATACGTACTGTATAGTCAAAACTGCGATCACACTCGAGTACACAGATGTGAGTGTACCGTCGAGATACATTTGTGAAAGTTTATCGCTTTGTTGCCACTACTGTAATTTCCGTTCCTTTGTTTAGAATCAGATCAGGAGTGCTACACACGACAGCTCACGTCATGAAAACTCCCGAATGTGAAATCAGCAGGAAAATATTCTTTTAACTTAATACAATATATATATATTAGCACTCAGAGACGCTATAGTGACGTATGCCGGCACACTTATTTGTGCAAAGATGAATGAGAGAAAATACGATTAACATGGCGGTGCAAACTCACTTCCGTGTACATTTTTGACCAGTTCAGTATTGAGTAACTGTTTATGACCTACATTTTGCTAAGCGCTTTTGCCTTTTCGTGTACACATTTACTGCACTGATACGTACAGAAATAAGCATGAAACTCTGTTCAGTGTTAAGGACCGACGTAAGCATTAGGTGATAAAAAAACAAAAATACAACGTTTGGATAACAGCTTAAAAGTGCATTTCTTTACTTGTTTTTCCTGCTTCTGACTACCTTCATGATATAGATATTACATTTTCAGTAAGTTTTATATATCCTATCACTCTGCATCAAATACTAACTGTCAACCCAGTTATGTTCTATGCCGTCCATAAAGTACGTCACGCAAAGAGGTTTTTTTGGGGGGACTGTGACAAAGAGATGAGGGCGATTCAGATATTGTGACTTAGTACGTGCGGTTTTACTCGAGGAAATATGTCTGTATACCGGTCGGTGACAAGATGAGATAATGCAGAGGTAAAATGCTCCACAAACTCCTAACATACTTTTAGGACATCTCCTTTATTTTGGTTTGCTTTGAGTTACAAAATAAATTATTAATAATAAATATTTTATATTAATTAGAATCTCTTAAATAAACTGGATACTCTGATAGAAGAAAAAATGAAAACAAATTCAGATATGCAGTTAATCTGTTGACCTTAATTTATCGTTATGGAAAGGAAAAAAATAATTATCTTAAACACTATATATCACTAAGTTTATGTCTTATTTTTCGTTTAAGAAAAGAATTAGCATATATAACCTGTACATTTCTTTAAAAGACGTTTAAATGATCCTTCCTTAAAAACATAGGTAAGAAATATATGAGTAATTTTCATCTTTTGAATTTGGAGAAAAATCTACTAATCTCAATAAATGAATAAGGAATGTAAATTTTATATCTGTAACAAAAAAGTTTACAATGACATAAATAATCATTAATTTTTATTTTTTCTAATTAATTGATCGTTGAATTTAATTAAATGTCTGTCTAATTTGGGTTTTGTAAGATTTCCTTCTATTCCATTTGCTAAAGTAGGGTATAAATGACCTATTAAGCACTAATTGGTTAGCTATGTGCTTTTGGACAGTCGACCTAATCATGTCTTTATGTCGCCACCTACCTTCTCTCTTGCGAGGGGAGGGTGGTGGCTTGTCGACGCCACGTAGGACTTGCATAAATATTATTACAAATCCGCACACAGAATACCAAGATGGTTGTTTGGCTCGAATTTTATTCTGTGTGTAGGTTACGTATTGCCGACATGTTTGCATGTGTGCTTGCATACGGGTAAGGGTGAAGTGTAGACGGCACAGACGACACAACGTATAACAACGACAACAACCACTCTTTCAAAACCATAGACAGGAGAAAGCCTCAATGTCAGAGTATATATTCAAATTTATTGGTCTATGGGTTTCCTCACACGTTGGTTAGTCAGTCAGCCATCCACACTCGCACCCATGGGTAAGGGGGGAAGAAAGAAAGAATACTGATGAATGATGAATAAAATAAAAGAAATCAAAATTCAATTTCTTCATGCAGTACTACTTCTAACATTGCCTTAACATTTTACAACATAATGTAACAGTCATTATTTATAAGTTCTGGCGCCACTGCTCTTGTATCAAAGTTCAATAATAAACAAATGTCATTTGACTTGCAAGTCTTCTTCAACAGTTCCATCAATATTTTCTTACATCAATCTTAATACCATCCTTTACTCATAAACGTATTTTTAAACTCAAGGTTTAATTTTTAATTCTAGGTTTAATGCTTATTAAGACCCCGTATCTTTAGTTTTAAGTTTTAGTTTTTTGTGCTCTGAGATTTCTACCCTAATTAGAATTTTCTTTTACTCACATAGCTATTGTCACGTTCTCATTGTGCTGGGCTAACACAGTTATCGTCACTTTCTTCTTGTGCTGGGGTGTGTGTGTGTGTTTAAAGATGCTCAAAACACCGTCGACGTCTCGACACGGGTCCGCTCCCTGGAACCCAAATACAGAAGCCTTCGCTGCCACTGTTTCACCTCCTGTTACACTTCTCGTTAGGCTTATTTCTCAGCTCTCACTTTTTTCATTACTTCGTTTCATTTCTCTTTTCACTCCTTAATGGTCAACCTGGCCGTTTTTCTGTGATATGTCACTCATAATCACAACTGCTTTCTTCTGCATCATTTCCCATGTGTGACAACATTAGACTTCCATCAGGAATATATCTCTGCATGGAAAATAATCGATTGTCCGCGGTCTTTGCACAGAGTCTTTGAAAACCCGAGGTGACTGTTGATTGGTTCACCTAAAACTGGACGGCCGTCACAGCGCGCTTTCCATATACAGCCGGGTGACGTCTGGCACTCTGTTGCAGTGTCCAAGAACTATCTAGCTGCTTGCCTCCCAGCATCAAAGAGTTTTCTTGGTACCAAAGCAGGGAGAACTGAGGACTTTCTCATCCCCTACCGAACACCTCATCCCTGATGTCTGTTCTCGTTTCTCATCGTTTCTGTCTCCATATCCCCTTTATATACACCAAGTTCTTGTACATCACTTTTTATGAGATGACTGGAACACACCCGTTTCCAGCACACACACTACCCCCATCCAGCACTGCCCTGTACACTCAGCAGGCACTGTGCGATTGACGAATATTCTGACCATTATGGCCACACTCTGGCCTTCCATTTTCTATCCACTTGCCAAGCATCAAGTTTCCAGCTGGCACCTGTGATTTACATATCCATTTGACCCATCTAGATAATTCTCAGAGCACGCTGAACTACATCTCAGAGAAACAGTCCTACTCGTATCTTATTTTAAAACTACAGTTACTATGGCAACTCATGGACACCTGGCAAGCCATACATTAACTCACAGCAAGAAATGGTTGTTCACACAAACCAACACATTTAACTATAGTAATATAAATATTATCTTTCCAATAATCTCAAATTCCATTTCAATGAGTAGTTTTACAATACAGTATCAACCAAACATTTATATAGTGGTGATTCTTAAAAGTTGTTTACATTTCCAAAACTCAGAGCCTGCCTTTTTCATGGACAAAATCGGCATCCCAGCAAACCAACCCAAGGACTTGGTACACTGACATAGATTTATGGGCATGATGTCCTGACCGCAGAGGGTCAAGCCAGCGTTCTCTCGCAAGTTAATTAATTATACTTTTTCCTTTCCCCAGCACAAACTTAAAGCTAGTGTTTCTGACTTAGTTTTCGCATGGTTGACAGAATGGTCATTTTCACCCCTGTCCCTCTTTTAATTAACTTAGCTGTTTCGTTCATAGTTTAGAATTAGAAAATACTTGGAGAGAAAAAAATTAATAATATTCCCTCATTATCGTAACACTATATGACTACATAATCAACACTACATGGCAGGGTAATCTAAACCAAGCTCTATAGGTACTCGAGACAGTCATGAGTAGAAATAAATCGCCTGTAGGCATTTTGTCCTCCATCGGAAGCCTGTGTAAACTGAAGTAACTTTCCATTATTAACTGAAGCATATAAATGATGACCAACATTGTACACAAGGAATTTCAAGAGCTATCAATCAATCACGTGTTTAATTTTTTTCATGTGGGAAGATGTCTCCACTCGAAAAATGAAAATAATGAGAGAGCATATATATGGGCTACAATTCAGATTGGTCACTGTGTGGAAATCTAGTACTGATTGAGATTTGAACTGGTAAAAGATGCATGTCTGGCTTTTAATTCTCCCTTCTTCCTCTCTTTATGCCTCATCAAACTCGTCAGTGATGACTCCAGTCACATTTTTCATTGGCACTTTGCAAGTCTTGCCACATTACCGCATGACTAACATGAGGTTTTGTGTCAGCAACTGTGTACATGCATGTCAAACTGCTATAAAACAGCAACCTACATTTGCTGCTTTGAGTAGTGGAGTGATTCTGTGGTTTCCAGGGAGTTTATTCAGGTAGCCCTCAAATTCAAATGTTATGTTCCCCAAGGCTCCTATCACTATTGGTATCACTTCTGCTTTTACATTCCACAGTCTCTGGATTTCTAATCTGAGGTCTTGGTATTTTTCTATTTTTTCTCTTTCGTTTGTTTGTATGTTTCTATCACTTGGAACAGCGACATCAATGATTGTTACTGTTCTGTTGGACTTATTGAGAACTACAATGTCTGGTCTTCGTGCAGGAATCATCCGGTCTGTTCTTATCTCAAAGTCCCATAGTATTTTGACTTCTCCTGTTTCGGTGACTGCTTCTGGTTGATGCATCCATGCTCTTTCTGGGGTTTGTATGCCATAGTTCTCACACAGATTTCTATGTATGTGTTTTGCCACTTCATTGTGTCGTTTGGTGTATTCCGTTCCAGCCAGAACCTGACATCCAGATAGTATGTGTTCTGTTGTCTCATCCATGGATTTGCAGAGTCGACATTTGGAATCATTTGAAATTTTCATGATTTTCGTTTCGTGTGATTTGGTGTTGAGTGCTTGATCTTGTGCAACTGTTATGAGTGCTTCTGTTTCTGCTTTCAATCCTGCCTCTTTCAACCATTTGTAGGTTGATTGCTTTGTTATTATTATTATTATTATTATTATTATTATTATTATTATTATTATTATTATTATTCCTCTTTCCATGACTTCTGATTGTCTGTCAGATGTGATCCAAGGTATCAGAATCTTACCAGGATTCTGTGAGATCCAACGTTTTATGGAGGATGTGGGCACTTCTGAGGAATGCTGCTTTAAGTAGTGGAGCGAGTCTGTGGTCTCCAGGGAGTTTATTTAGGTAGCCTTCAAATTCAGATGTTATATTCCCCAAGGCTCCTATCACTATAGGTATCACTTCTGCTTTTACATTCCACAGTCTCTGGATTTCTAATCTGAGGTCTTGGTATTTTTCTATTTTTTCTCTTTCTTTTGTTTTATGTTTCTATCACTTGGAACAGCGACATCAATGATTGTTACTGTTCTGTTGGACTTATTGAGAATAACAATGTCTGATCTTTGTGCAGGAATCACCCGGTCTGTTCTTTTCTCGACGTCCCACAATATTTTGACTTCCTCTGTTTCACTGACTTCTTCTGGTCGGTGCATCCATGCTCTTTCTGGAGTTTGTATGCTATAATTCTCACACAGATTTCTATGTATGTGTTTTGCCACTTTATTGTGTCCTTTGGTGTATTCTGTTCCAGCCAGAACCTGACATCCAGATAGTATGTGCTCTGTTGTCTCATCCATTGATTTGCATAATCTACATTTGGAATCATTTGAAATTTTCATGATTTTCGTTTTGTGTGGTTTGGTATTGAGAGCTTGATCTTGTGCATATGTTATGAGTGCTTCTGTTCTGCTTTCAATCCTGCCTCTTTCAACCATTTGTACATTGATTGCTTTGCTTATATTTAATCGGTTTGTCATAAATACCGGCCATGCAGAGGTTTCTGGCTCCAGGTATTTGCAGTTCTTGCTTCGTTTTTTTCTTCCATGTTCCTTTGTCTGTTTCTGGCGGTTGGAGTAGTCCACTCATCTGTACTGCTTCTATCAGTGAATCATCTTTGTTTTTAGTCCAGGTAGTCCACAAGGCCAATGACTTCTCCTTCAATGACATATTTGATATTCTTGAGACCTCGGCCTCCAATTTTTCGACATACATAGAGCCTGTCTACGTCTGCTTTGGGGTGTAAGGCTTTATGTATTGTGAGTAATTTTCTTGTTTTCCTGTCCCTTTTCCATTGAAACATCATTGATTTTTTAGATGTCAAATTGCAGGCCATCTGTTGTTTTGACCTTGCCATTCTCGATGGCAATTCGTCCACATTTCTCAAGGCCAAATGTCATATTAATGTCCTTACTGCAGATCTTGACAGTATTGATCAGGGATATGCTGTCACCTAATTTTTACCATACAGCTTGAGATCGTCCATGTACAGTAAATGGCTGATGACCTGTTCATTTTGTAATCTAACTCTTTTTTGGTATGTCTGCAATATATGTGACAATTTTCCTTCGTTCCACTGCTGCCTGGTCTATCACCCTTTTGTTCATTGTTTAAAAGTTTGTTTTAGTCGTGATTTTGTCAGCTTTAATTCCTGATAGTAAATTTTAGGTGGTTGATAGGCATGTTATTGGACGATAGTTGATTGGCGTTGTGCCTTTCAGTGGATCTTTCATAATCAGACGTGATTTTCCCTTTACCATCCAAGCTGATAGGGTTCCTGGTATGTTTAGGATGTCTTGCAGTTGTTCAGCAAGTCTGCCATGTAAGGATATAAGATGTTTCAGCCAGAATATTTGTACTTGATCTAGGCCTGGGGCTTTCCCGTTTGCCATCTTTCATACCTTCTTCTTAATGTCTTTCTCACTAATTGTAATGGTGCATTGTTCAGGTGCCTTTGGAGAGTGGGGAGTTGGAGGGGTCTGGTTTCTGTGTTTGTACTGTGTCTGGCCTTATATATCTAATTATCTTAGTGGTAGCGTATATTAGACTGTTGGTTTCTATGATATCTTTTGTGGGGATACATTTTAGTACTTCATTTGCATTCTCAATTGCTGTCCTTAGAGCTTTGTTGTTTTGCAGCCTTCTGGTTGGGGTTCTGCCTTCATGTGACTTATTTTTATCCATGAAGCATTTTATGTCTTCAAATGCGTTGCTGTTCTTCAGTGAAGTTGCATGGAATTTCCCCAACGAGGCTGTCAACTGGAATTTACTGTTGTGAGGCTGTGAAATTTTCATTGTCTTCAATTCAGTGTATCGGATTGTTGCTGTCCTATCTCTTGTATTTCTAGTGCTGTAATAAGCCTATTTTGTAGTATCGCTCTCTTCTTGTCCAGGAGCCACTGTTCACTGATTATTTCATCTGGATGGTTTTTGAACCAGAGTTCATATATTCTTTTTCTATATCCTTTTGTTGTTGATTGGCTTTGATAGTAAGAGACCATGATTTGTATGTTTTCCTCTCTGGTCCATTTCCTCCAAGTTTTTGCTTGCGTTTCAGTAGCCCATTTTTCACTAGAACTCCCCTAAACTTCAGTGCCTAGTGAGGACCTTGTTAACTTGGTGAAGTCTGATCTGGTATGGAATCAAAGTTTGTTTTCTCCATCATGAGTGGGATGGGCAAGCATGTAGTTTGGAGGGAACTGCTTTTCCCACCCTCAATAGTCCAGATTTGGGATTTGAAACTGTCATCCATCCATGTTATCAACACAGCTCAGGCTGCTCAACTTTCTAGTTGAGGTTTTTTCTGCTCTAACCACTGGACTATCTAGACACCTTGTTATTATTATTATTATTATTATTATTAATAGTAGTAGTAGTAGTAGTAGTAGTACTAGTAGTATAGTAATTTCTTTATCATTTAATAAGCAAAATCACTTATCAGTGGTTATATATTATTTTAGGATTGGTTTCCATTATGAATTCCACATTTTTACACCATTATAATGATTAATTTATATGTTTGCAGGTGGAACTTCCTGCATAATGAGTAATGTAATGTATCAACTTACTAACATTCATCGAATCATTGACTCGTCATGCCCCCATCCACCCACTGACTACTCCAGACATGTATCATTTAGCATGTGTAAGAAGGAATATTTATTATAAAAAATAACCTTATCATAAATTGATAAAAACAAGTTTTCAAACAGTCACACACACACACACACACACACACACACACACACACACACACACACACACACACATTATTATAAAACATGTTCAAGTTTACCTCAGACACAATTAACAATGGCTGATTCAAGTGAATAGTCTTTTCATAAAACTGGAAAAGATAAATATAAGAGATAAATTACTGAGCTCATGACCTGTTCTAATGGGATACCATATGTCATGACGTAGAGAACATACATGGATAGTTCATAACAGTAGATATAACACCCGGGTTCGTTTTCACTCGTGTACACATATTGTTTAGTACTCTGGATCCTCCAGGCACTAAGAACAAAAATGGTAGACGTCTCCACTCTCAACACCCTTTGGATTCCATGGTAGATATTAGCCTGATGAGACAACTGATATGTTGATCACAGAAATCCGTCAAGATGAAAAAGGCAACATCAAACTGAAACAGTCAACAAAAGGAAGAAGCAAAAAGACATGACCTGAACACATTCAAGTGAGATGCTTTTAATTCAGTCTATAATTTTCTTTACTCTCTTGTCTCTTTCATGTCACTCAACCTATGTGCCTGCAAGAGAATTGTTAACCATCATACTTCACTCAAAACACCTTCGTGTAAAACACATACACTAATATATAATTATATTTATAATTATGTTTTAATTATAATTATATATTTTCAGACTAATTATAATTAGTCTAAATTATACATATCAATGAATCAATCATAAATATAAAGCATATGAAAATCAATACATGAGACATTAATTTTATAAATTATTCTAAATTCAATCTTGCATTATTGATTAGACAACTCACCACAACTCGTGGTTTGCTTCTAAACCAGACTTTGAATATCGATCACAAGTACTGTATAAGAGTTTGACCGGGTATTTATTAAGTTTACATCAGTGAACCAGAATCATTTGTTCATCTTCCCAGCAACTGCATCCATCATACACAACTGTGTACTTAACTTCTGACTGGAATTCATCTCTTTAACAAGATGTTGCTTGCATGCACTCTCCCAAACACCCTCAGTCACACTTGCAACTACATTTTGTAAAAGTCTGGGTAAGAAATCATCCTTTCCATCGACTTAGCTCATTAAGAAGTGTGAAAAATTAAATGGTAATCTACACCTCTACTTTAATCCTCTTAGGTTATGCAAAAGTGACTTCTGAGCATCACAAATTGTTTTCCATATTTACTAATTTCAGCACCATTACAATTAGTTTCACAATTTTAAAAAATGAGTTCATCCATGGACAGAGCCAACCCATTTTATGAGATGCTAATGCCACCCAGTTGATGGCTATGAATATGATTATTATTTAATAATTCATAACTAATTACAAATGATAAGAATCTTAATACATTTTATTAATAATTCTCCAGAAGACACCACACATCTCTCTGACTTGGTGGATAGGAAAATTTCTCTGCCATGTACACATTCTTTCTGTTTTATTATATACTTATATGTAGTTTGGAGGTTCATTAAGTGACCAGGGTTCAGTTCCACAACAGCCAACTAGTGCGGTTTTCGACCTAACTTGGGTGGCAACTAGCTTAGTTTCCTTCTACGCGCTAGGTAGTGTTTCATGACTGCAAACTTGGGCGCGCGCGGCCTAAATTAGGTCAGAACTACTGGAGCACCTTCCTACCAGCTCTAACTTTCGCTAGCAGCGACCGAAGGTACAAACAAAAGGCGTCACACGTGCATCAATTCTATCACAGATGTAGGCAAAGAAGAAATCGTCCGTCACGGGATCGTATATAGTTTAATATTCTCAGAAACAATCCACAGAAACATTTATGAATCACTATGAATATTGTGAATGGATTTTCTAGTGTCAATGATTATTCAATGCGTGATAATATTAAATTCTAAAATAATTATCTCTCCACATTCAATTCCTCCTGCAATCATACACTATGTCCACGACAGGGTCTTTGTCTTTCTGCAGACTGGGAGTGACTATGTCAAGCCCTGGGGTACGTCACTAATTACATCTCCACCCCAGGTGTTACTCGTCCAAATAACCGGTTTTTAACTGAACTATTCTTGTCAGTCTCGAAGTCGTTATCAGGACTTAACAATTATCTCCCCTATTAGATAACGGACTTACTCTAAGAAATGTGTCTTTAGACTGTCTTTTGTATTACGTCAATTTTTACAAGCCCCCACATCACCCTCTACACATTTGCCTCTATTACGTAACAAGAGTGAGTAAGTAAAATTAAAAAGAATTTATTAATGTTGTGATGGAATGGATCGAGTGTGGTTGTTGTAGTTGTTCGTCATATGGGTCACACTAGGATGCGAGGAGATGACTGGATGAACGATGACGATGATGATAAGACAGACAAGCAGACAATACCGCTACGGCTGCCACAGCAGAAGAGAGAGGCAGCACACGCAACACGTGTTTTACATTTTCATTAGGATCTTTATTTCGGCGACACACCGCCAACAGACGACCAAGGACGACTCAGAGGCAGACACTCAAAATAGTTCTGCTACCACTGCCCAGACTTTAGGTGACTCTAATTGTAGTAACTCACTCAAACCACACACGATCATTATATCCTATAGAAGCGGCCCTCCCCGAAGCCCACAGGTTATGAAAATGAAAATCTAGTGTGGAAAGGCTTCTAAAAATAACTTTTGTGTTTCTTTACTTGCTTTCCACTATCAATTATAGCTATATGCCTAACAATTACATAATAATTCAAATATACAATAAAACTACTATAATTATACTTTAATATACAGATCTTTTCATATATATTGTCTGAAGAATTAAACCTTTAATAAAATAAAATATGTGTTGGCGGGCTTCAGAAAAAGCATTCACACACACATAAATTGCAAAATACACAAATACAATAACATTATTCATCATATAAAAATACATCAATTAAAAATATAAACTATTTCCTTTCTAACTATATAAATATTAACTTCACTCACTAACTACCTAAAACAATATATAACAATAAAGGCACGCACTCTAACACAGCTAACGCCAATATAGGGCGTGCTTTAAAACAAAGGGAGTGATCATAAACAATAAAAATACGCACTCAATGGTACAGTCATACACATTACTATATAGCTGTTAGCAGACCACGACGCGTGATTCACCTGGCGGCCGATGACCTACTTTGCTGCAGCGCGTGGGGATGCGACTGTACACATACATACACGATGACACACACCTAAACGGGCTACATTAAAATAAAGAAGAATAATAATAAACCAATTTCAATGAATAACAATTAGTTTACACTCAAGGCGGTATCAGAGATTCGCAGATCTCTCAAAGAAACTTATTACTTTAGAAAAGGAATATTTTCTCCTCAATTAGTTTCTTTTACAATTAATGAAACAAATTAGCAATTCTTAATTCAATAATCAGAAATGACAAAATTAAGTATTTAACAGTCTAGATATTTAGTGATTAGAAAAATAAGCTTTCATCCTTCCACGCTTTCTTCAATCAACGCTTACAGAAATGTTCACAATTAATATTCATAAGAGTAAGAAGATAGAAAGAATAATACAAAAATTTACACAATCACAGAACTTTTACAGGTTTTACATGAGACAAACATGAGTTTTGATCACCTGGTAAAATGCGTGTTCCCGGCCAATTAATGTATCCACTTGTTACAGCTTACTGGAACAGTTCTGATTAAATATCCAGGTCCTTAAAGTTCACGATCGTTCGAATTTACACATGCCCTGAATCACATCAATGGAATTCAGTCCTGAACACAGAATAACTCGCACTGTCAGTCCAAAATGACAACCGACGTAGATCCAAACATCAAACGAATCCTCGGTCCCAGTGCCGTTGCTCAGTCTTGTTCTCATGTGTACCTTGCCTCTCTCAAGTAGACAAGCATTCCGATCAGCGTTCTGATCCAGTCCTTCAACTAGAGTCATTTTCAGAATCTTTCGCTCGGAGCCTCTCGACCAGAGTCCTTCAGCTGTAAAAATACAAGTGAATTTCCTATGCATCAGTCTCCTGCAATAACTAACATAAACCTGTAATTCTAACTCTTAGTTCTCATTTTAAATTCTTTCCATATTTTACTTCCTCTCTTGCCAAAGAAGTGTAGTTACGGAAATCATTTAAGTTACAATATTAATAAATGAAAAATCTATATTTTGCAATAAGTAAAGACAATTTTTAAATATGTACAAAATCGTAAATTTACCATCTCAGACAATCCTGTTACTCGTCTGCTGCTCTTAACAGTAGAAGGACATATACGGGATCCAGAATAGAATAGAATGCGCGTTCAGGCTCGAGATGGCCTATTTAAGCTAGCGTTGATTTCTACCTGCTAATCTATGCCTCAGGACATAATCTGTCCCTTGTTTCGACTATTGTTTCATAGTCTCGCTTCAGTGACTATGCTCAAAGACTAGGCTGTTAGTGCAACTGGAAGCTGCCCGACCCTGAGCCATAATGGCTTCTATCCCCTTTCGTGGTGCGTACCCGTTACGTAACGCATGCGTCTCCCTTCTCAGTGCGTGCCTGAACACCTGACTGACTGTATAGATGGCTTGGTTTGACTTTGAATCTCGGATTCTATTGTGAGACCAAAGTGTCCCCCGTCTTGGAAGTTTTTGTCCCTTACAGATGACAACTGTGATGATTTGGTCGTCATTGTCTGTCTAGTGGTGTGAGAGTGATTACGTAACATGCCTACTCCCGTTGAGTGTTCCCCCCTCTCGCACCCTGTTTATGTCGGCCCCTTGCTAACCAACTTCAAACATGTTTTGTTCTTTTGTTCCTGGCTGGACCAGAGACGGTTGCTTAAACGGCTTATTTGGCTTTCATGGCAAAATCCGGTTACTTTTTGTCATGAGAAAACTTTTAAATTGAAGAAAATTTAAAAAAATATAATTTAATTAAATTAACGTATTGTTTTTGCATTTTCTGTGTTACAAACATATATTTTATTTCTACCACTCATTTCTAAATATTTTATTTAAATGTAAATGTGTGTAGTTTTATGCAATCATATGTGAAAGGAAAGGAGTTAATTAATTTTGCAATTCTGTTTCCACTAAATCCATGAATCTCAAGAATTATTTATATATTTCCTTAATTTTATTTTTCTGTATATTCATTATAATGCAACTTAAAACTCTCTAAAGCCACAAATAAAAACAAAAAAATGATAGTTTCATCATATAACTGGAAATTTACCTTAGTGGTCTATTAAAGTATTAATAATAATATATCAATTTTAATTGGCATTAAGTTTATTTTAAACCAAATTATATTAGTGATAGTAATATTTGATCATATGTAATATTATAATAAAATGTACAGTTATTTCATAATTATACTGTTAGAGTTTTGAAAATAATAGAATAATATTGTTATAATATAAAGGCTAAAAACGTGGTGGCATTTTAATTTTTTTTTTAAGTTTCACTGTTTTTCATTAAAAATATATACAGTAAACTTTCAGTGCTACTCATCATCTGTCAAACTGACATATGTGTATCTAGCTGTAACGTTACAACTAATGATTATTTTTTAAATAAAAAAAAAAGAATGGCCGTATATACATTACATAGTAATAATGCATTAGTATAAGTTAATATAATAAGAAGTAGAATTATGTGTAAATCTTCAAAATGTGAAAAGCTTTGTTTTGGTTTTCTGAAAAATACAGTTTTTTTACTTTCAAAGTATGTATATTTATTTCATTGTTGTTACAAATATATTTAACTTTTACATTAACAGTGTATGTATACACTGCCTGATGGGAAAAAATTATATAGATGAATATAAAATGTGACTTAACACTGGCAACTGCTGGATAGAGAAATAAATTGCTACTTCAGTTAGTATTTACAAAAAGAACTAGGCATTTAAATATTAATATGATGGTGACTCATATCATATTTAATACATATAGTCATTTAAATTATCATGTTGGTGACTCATGTTATATTTAACACATATACTGATATAGAGTAATAGACATTTAAATATTTTCATGATGGTGACTCATGTCATATTTTACACATGTAGACATTTAAATATTACCATGATGGTGACTCATGTTATATTTAACACATATAGAATAATAGACATTTAAATATTATCATGATGGTGACATAATTTTTATAGACATTTAAATATTATTATGATGGTGACTTATACCTAAATGTGAATTGATTAAAATAATTATTAAGAAAAAAATAAATTATACAAACTTGAGTCTTTATTCTTTGTTTTCAGTTTGCATGTTAATTTACTGTTGCATTTATCACATACTTTCAAAGGTATTTTTGAGTTATGATAGTTATTGTTTTTTGAACATGAGAACTAAAATAAATAAGTATTGAAACAGTTAATAAAAAAAAAATAGAAAATATAATAATTATAATTTATGACTAAAACTGCAATTTGTATAATTTCTATACAAATGTTTAATTCATTTCTTGTACAAGGAATATTTATGTCAAATGACAGGTTATCCAATATTAAACAAATTATTATAGTTTATTCCTCAAACAACTGATTTAATGTTTATAAATTTGAAAATAGAATATAGCACTTTTATTTCTGATAAGGTGATTAAAAATATACATGAGTTCTCCACCAGTCTTAGGGTATTTTCTTTTAGCAATGTCACTTTTTGCTTCGCTTGTTAGTTTAGAGTTTAGAGTAGACCATTTACAGCGAAGTTCGTCTGCTAACCGATGAATGGTAAAAAAACGCATTCACTGACATGAGCACAGCAGCCCACGCATTCTTTTTGTATTTGTTTGTTACTGAGCTCTTTAGTCGTGATTGTAGGATGTTTTTTTCTGTATTCGTATGCCTCTATTAAAGCAACGATCTCTGAATGCGTGAAATTATCATTATGTGCGTGACGATTTCCATGCTCGGCATCCATTGTTAAAATTGAATTGTGGGATAGATCTATTTATAAACAAGTCATGTGACGCTTCTAGTTGGCAGCTACTTAGAGCGTTTCTAGTTGGCTGTCGTGAAACGATACCTAGAAGTGACAACTAAGTAGTTTGGAACTAGCGCGCTTTTCGGGAAAGCTCCGCTCTAAGTCGGGCTGTTGTGAAACCGAGCCCAGAAGGATACGATGTCGTAATACTGTCATTAATTTATGGCATAGATAGATAGATAGATAGGAAGGTAGGTAGGTAGGTAGGTAGATAGAGAGAGGCGAACAGACAGAAAAATGAAAGAGAAAGACCAACATTTTAAAATCGTTTGTAAGCTCAGCATAAATATCTGCAGTATAATAGTTATAATAATTGGATAGTGACAGGTAAAAGATCCATGGTCTCAGCAACAATGACACTATACCTATGTCAACTTTTCTTCTCTATCTATTAAAACGAGTTTGCGAGCCCTTTATATATTTTTTTTTATTATCAAAACAATCAGAATGCTTGTAATTAAAAGTTCTATGTCCTACTGATTTGTGCTTTAAATGCCATGTTAACTAATCAAGTTACGGTAACATTTAATCAGTTTTCTAACTCATTACTCATCTAGATTTTATTATAGTTCAACAACAAAGAAAACATATTACAATCTAGAAACAAATGTCACAAAAAGTACAATTCGTATGCAATTTTAATAACTTCATATTGAATAACTTCACTAACTTAGAAGTTAATTCACACATCTATAAAATAATTCTTTAAAAAGTGAAAAACGACAGCAACTACAATTAATACACAGAAATGTAACACTTCTCAATAAAGTACTGGAGTAATTATTTAGTAACATATTGATTAAAATATAACTTGGCAATAAGTATGATTACTAATAACTTTAAATTAACTGCTAGCATTTGAAAAAATATATAGCTTTTGTGTTTATATATCTGGTCTATACAATATTATTCAGCTAGGCTGTAGAATCCTGAAACTAACAAAAACAATAATCACATCTACTGCAAAGTGCTACAGGAAGAAACAATTGTACATTTTACACAATTTATTATATATTCACACGCTAATATTTACTCAATGAAAAAACAACTCAACCTACAAAAGTCAAAATCTCTTACTAAAACCAACGGAAAGGTAATTATATATAAATTTCGATAAATATTTAGTTCGACCTCTTCCTAGTTGTTATTCGTATGTGTTTTTCGCATGTTCAAACGTATTTTGTATTATAAAATTACTAATATTACAATAGTAATATTGATGACATTATTGAATTATTAAATTTCCAAACAACTACATTTTCAGAAGCTGCCCCAGACTAAAGTAAAAACAATTAAATGCACAGTAATGTGTTCGAGATATCTTTACATGGTTGCATATTTTAACAGCCACATGATATTGACAAAAATAAAAATTTAGTTATAGTAAAATTTACGTTCTGCGAACAATGTAGATATACGAATTTAAATCCGTATCTCATTGTCTCATCATCCATATCAACAAACAAAATCGTTATTAAGAAATAATGATTTGTATGATATTTATATTTTCATATGATTAGCAAATACGAAAATATACGTTTATAACAAAATAGTTTGACTCCCTTACACATCCATGGAAGTCTCTTTGCATATATGAATTACTATTTTAAATAATTAACATCCAATCTAGAGTTGGTGCCTTACATTTGAATAATACATTATTATCAACTAAAATATATTTTGCAATATATAAGGCCTATATATAATTATGTTTTCCTTTGCTTCTCTCTTCTTTATATTACATAGAAAGTGCCTGTTGATCTTACACTTTTCTATTTTATACTATTTGATTATTACAATATGCAACAGTGCTTGTATTCTTTTTAAAATTCAGACTGGTTATATCAATTTATATTTTGAGCAGAATTTGTAATGATCGTAGATGTAAGAAATAAATACAGTATAAAAAAATATGAATTATTTTTTAAAGAACTAAGGTTATTATTAATGCACACGATTGCAAACAAATTATGAATTGTATCAATCTTTTAGAGACAAGAATTGATTGTAGGTTATGTTTTGCGTAATTCCTTAGTTCTTAAAAGAGAAATAAATTAAATATTATTTCCTATTTTGATGCAAATTTAGACTGTAGTAAAACCGTACAAAGTATAATTCTTACAAATTTTAATATTTCATATCATTGTTAATTCAGTCTGTATTGGATTTATAATCTGCCACGTACACATATAACATATAGTGTACTTCTTAATTTTACTTTAGGTTCTACATCGCAATATCAACGTCCAACGGAATGGCATGACCAATATGGAAGTTTTAGTCCTCTTTGGCATGAGTAATAGAACAATAGTCGTCATATTTCCTTGTAAATGTATTTAGTTTTTCATTGGGAAACAGTATTTGACTTTGTATTAAATTATTTGACAAATTGTGTTCCACTTATTAAAATTATAATTTTTCACAGATTTCTGCAAGATTGGACCCTACCATAGAAGTCATCAACGTCGTTGTTTATAACAGTTGACTAAATTCAACGGATGTTTGTATAGGACCTAACAAAACTCTACCAATAGAGTTAATGAAGAACTTAATCCATATGTCATTATAGTCGAATAGTAATTAAAAAAAATACGAATTACGAATGTTATATAATAAACCACTCCAAAAATAGCATTACTTCATTAACATAGCATCTTACATTTGTAAAAGTTAATCACTTTCTCTTTTGTGTAATACAATAATGTTATTGCAAGCAAACTTCGCATTATTATTTCAGATGGATTCAACACAATTCAGTTCTTGCTTATATTGTGCAACTGCATTACTGTCTTATTACTAGATTATTACTATGAAAGTGCCTATCACAAACTCATTTCCGAATGTGGTGTATTGCATATACATTCCGTATGGCTGGAAAGCTATTCAGATATTTGTAGTATTTGTAAAATGTGGTTTGATGTCGACTCTTTTCACGTTCTGATACTCTGCAATACATAAATAAAATTAAAAGTATCAGTTTTGACAGTTTATGTACCATATGTACTCTCTAATACAAATGTACAATCGTTAGTGTGATATTTTTTATAAAGTAGAAACAGATATAATGAAAACGGAATAAAACAAGCAAGACTAGATAATATGGAACTTTCAACTTGAAAATAGAAACAGATATAATGAAAACTGAATAAAACAAGCAAGACTAGGTAATATCAACTCTCAACTTGACATTTCTAACATAAGTAATGACGAAATAAGAATAATGAATGCCATATTACTATATACAATGATCATATTAATTTAACAAACTAAATATGAATAGGATATGCCAAAGAGAACATAAGACTGCTGTAGACAATCCATGGCTCTTACAGTGTGTGTGTGTTACCTTGAGAATAAACGCAACACGTGTTTTACATTTTCATTAGGATCTTTATTTCGGCGACACACCGCCAACAGACGACCAAGGACGACTCAGAGGCAGACACTCAAAATAGTTCTGCTACCACTGCCCAGACTTTAGGTGACTCTAATTGTAGTAACTCACTCAAACCACACACGATCATTATATCCTATAGAAGCGGCCCTCCCCGAAGCCCACAGGTTATGAAAATGAAAATCTAGTGTGGAAAGGCTTCTAAAAATAACTTTTGTGTTTCTTTACTTGCTTTCCACTATCAATTATAGCTATATGCCTAACAATTACATAATAATTCAAATATACAATAAAACTACTATAATTATACTTTAATATACAGATCTTTTCATATATATTGTCTGAAGAATTAAACCTTTAATAAAATAAAATATGTGTTGGCGGGCTTCAGAAAAAGCATTCACACACACATAAATTGCAAAATACACAAATACAATAACATTATTCATCATATAAAAATACATCAATTAAAAATATAAACTATTTCCTTTCTAACTATATAAATATTAACTTCACTCACTAACTACCTAAAACAATATATAACAATAAAGGCACGCACTCTAACACAGCTAACGCCAATATAGGGCGCGCTTTAAAACAAAGGGAGTGATCATAAACAATAAAAATACGCACTCAATGGTACAGTCATACACATTACTATATAGCTGTTAGCAGACCACGACGCGTGATTCACCTGGCGGCCGATGACCTACTTTGCTGCAGCGCGTGGGGATGCGACTGTACACATACATACACGATGACACACACCTAAACGGGCTACATTAAAATAAAGAAGAATAATAATAAACCAATTTCAATGAATAACAATTAGTTTACACTCAAGGCGGTATCAGAGATTCGCAGATCTCTCAAAGAAACTTATTACTTTAGAAAAGGAATATTTTCTCCTCAATTAGTTTCTTTTACAATTAATGAAACAAATTAGCAATTCTTAATTCAATAATCAGAAATGACAAAATTAAGTATTTAACAGTCTAGATATTTAGTGATTAGAAAAATAAGCTTTCATCCTTCCACGCTTTCTTCAATCAACGCTTACAGAAATGTTCACAATTAATATTCATAAGAGTAAGAAGATAGAAAGAATAATACAAAAATTTACACAATCACAGAACTTTTACAGGTTTTACATGAGACAAACATGAGTTTTGATCACCTGGTAAAATGCGTGTTCCCGGCCAATTAATGTATCCACTTGTTACAGCTTACTGGAACAGTTCTGATTAAATATCCAGGTCCTTAAAGTTCACGATCGTTCGAATTTACACATGCCCTGAATCACATCAATGGAATTCAGTCCTGAACACAGAATAACTCGCACTGTCAGTCCAAAATGACAACCGACGTAGATCCAAACATCAAACGAATCCTCGGTCCCAGTGCCGTTGCTCAGTCTTGTTCTCATGTGTACCTTGCCTCTCTCAAGTAGACAAGCATTCCGATCAGCGTTCTGATCCAGTCCTTCAACTAGAGTCATTTTCAGAATCTTTCGCTCGGAGCCTCTCGACCAGAGTCCTTCAGCTGTAAAAATACAAGTGAATTTCCTATGCATCAGTCTCCTGCAATAACTAACATAAACCTGTAATTCTAACTCTTAGTTCTCATTTTAAATTCTTTCCATATTTTACTTCCTCTCTTGCCAAAGAAGTGTAGTTACGGAAATCATTTAAGTTACAATATTAATAAATGAAAAATCTATATTTTGCAATAAGTAAAGACAATTTTTAAATATGTACAAAATCGTAAATTTACCATCTCAGACAATCCTGTTACTCGTCTGCTGCTCTTAACAGTAGAAGGACATATACGGGATCCAGAATAGAATAGAATGCGCGTTCGGGCTCGAGATGGCCTATTTAAGCTAGCGTTGATTTCTACCTGCTAATCTATGCCTCAGGACATAATCTGTCCCTTGTTTCGACTATTGTTTCATAGTCTCGCTTCAGTGACTATGCTCAAAGACTAGGCTGTTAGTGCAACTGGAAGCTGCCCGACCCTGAGCCATAATGGCTTCTATCCCCTTTCGTGGTGCGTACCCGTTACGTAACGCATGCGTCTCCCTTCTCAGTGCGTGCCTGAACACCTGACTGACTGTATAGATGGCTTGGTTTGACTTTGAATCTCGGATTCTATTGTGAGACCAAAGTGTCCCCCGTCTTGGAAGTTTTTGTCCCTTACAGATGACAACTGTGATGATTTGGTCGTCATTGTCTGTCTAGTGGTGTGAGAGTGATTACGTAACATGCCTACTCCCGTTGAGTGTTCCCCCCTCTCGCACCCTGTTTATGTCGGCCCCTTGCTAACCAACTTCAAACATGTTTTGTTCTTTTGTTCCTGGCTGGACCAGAGACGGTTGCTTAAACGGCTTATTTGGCTTTCATGGCAAAATCCGGTTACTTTTTGTCATGAGAAAACTTTTAAATTGAAGAAAATTTAAAAAAATATAATTTAATTAAATTAACGTATTGTTTTTGCATTTTCTGTGTTACAAACATATATTTTATTTCTACCACTCATTTCTAAATATTTTATTTAAATGTAAATGTGTGTAGTTTTATGCAATCATATGTGAAAGGAAAGGAGTTAATTAATTTTGCAATTCTGTTTCCACTAAATCCATGAATCTCAAGAATTATTTATATATTTCCTTAATTTTATTTATCTGTATATTCATTATAATGCAACTTAAAACTCTCTAAAGCCACAAATAAAAACAAAAAAATGATAGTTTCATCATATAACTGGAAATTTACCTTAGTGGTCTATTAAAGTATTAATAATAATATATCAATTTTAATTGGCATTAAGTTTATTTTAAACCAAATTATATTAGTGATAGTAATATTTGATCATATGTAATATTATAATAAAATGTACAGTTATTTCATAATTATACTGTTAGAGTTTTGAAAATAATAGAATAATATTGTTATAATATAAAGGCTAAAAACGTGGTGGCATTTTAATTTTTTTTTTAAGTTTCACTGTTTTTCATTAAAAATATATACAGTAAACTTTCAGTGCTACTCATCATCTGTCAAACTGACATATGTGTATCTAGCTGTAACGTTACAACTAATGATTATTTTTTAAATAAAAAAAAAAGAATGGCCGTATATACATTACATAGTAATAATGCATTAGTATAAGTTAATATAATAAGAAGTAGAATTATGTGTAAATCTTCAAAATGTGAAAAGCTTTGTTTTGGTTTTCTGAAAAATACAGTTTTTTTACTTTCAAAGTATGTATATTTATTTCATTGTTGTTACAAATATATTTAACTTTTACATTAACAGTGTATGTATACACTGCCTGATGGGAAAAAATTATATAGATGAATATAAAATGTGACTTAACACTGGCAACTGCTGGATAGAGAAATAAATTGCTACTTCAGTTAGTATTTACAAAAAGAACTAGGCATTTAAATATTAATATGATGGTGACTCATATCATATTTAATACATATAGTCATTTAAATTATCATGTTGGTGACTCATGTTATATTTAACACATATACTGATATAGAGTAATAGACATTTAAATATTTTCATGATGGTGACTCATGTCATATTTTACACATGTAGACATTTAAATATTACCATGATGGTGACTCATGTTATATTTAACACATATAGAATAATAGACATTTAAATATTATCATGATGGTGACATAATTTTTATAGACATTTAAATATTATTATGATGGTGACTTATACCTAAATGTGAATTGATTAAAATAATTATTAAGAAAAAAATAAATTATACAAACTTGAGTCTTTATTCTTTGTTTTCAGTTTGCATGTTAATTTACTGTTGCATTTATCACATACTTTCAAAGGTATTTTTGAGTTATGATAGTTATTGTTTTTTGAACATGAGAACTAAAATAAATAAGTATTGAAACAGTTAATAAAAAAAAAATAGAAAATATAATAATTATAATTTATGACTAAAACTGCAATTTGTATAATTTCTATACAAATGTTTAATTCATTTCTTGTACAAGGAATATTTATGTCAAATGACAGGTTATCCAATATTAAACAAATTATTATAGTTTATTCCTCAAACAACTGATTTAATGTTTATAAATTTGAAAATAGAATATAGCACTTTTATTTCTGATAAGGTGATTAAAAATATACATGAGTTCTCCACCAGTCTTAGGGTATTTTCTTTTAGCAATGTCACTTTTTGCTTCGCTTGTTAGTTTAGAGTTTAGAGTAGACCATTTACAGCGAAGTTCGTCTGCTAACCGATGAATGGTAAAAAAACGCATTCACTGACATGAGCACAGCAGCCCACGCATTCTTTTTGTATTTGTTTGTTACTGAGCTCTTTAGTCGTGATTGTAGGATGTTTTTTTCTGTATTCGTATGCCTCTATTAAAGCAACGATCTCTGAATGCGTGAAATTATCATTATGTGCGTGACGATTTCCATGCTCGGCATCCATTGTTAAAATTGAATTGTGGGATAGATCTATTTATAAACAAGTCATGTGACGCTTCTAGTTGGCAGCTACTTAGAGCGTTTCTAGTTGGCTGTCGTGAAACGATACCTAGAAGTGACAACTAAGTAGTTTGGAACTAGCGCGCTTTTCGGGAAAGCTCCGCTCTAAGTCGGGCTGTTGTGAAACCGAGCCCAGAAGGATACGATGTCGTAATACTGTCATTAATTTATGGCATAGATAGATAGATAGATAGGAAGGTAGGTAGGTAGGTAGGTAGATAGAGAGAGGCGAACAGACAGAAAAATGAAAGAGAAAGACCAACATTTTAAAATCGTTTGTAAGCTCAGCATAAATATCTGCAGTATAATAGTTATAATAATTGGATAGTGACAGGTAAAAGATCCATGGTCTCAGCAACAATGACACTATACCTATGTCAACTTTTCTTCTCTATCTATTAAAACGAGTTTGCGAGCCCTTTATATATTTTTTTTTATTATCAAAACAATCAGAATGCTTGTAATTAAAAGTTCTATGTCCTACTGATTTGTGCTTTAAATGCCATGTTAACTAATCAAGTTACGGTAACATTTAATCAGTTTTCTAACTCATTACTCATCTAGATTTTATTATAGTTCAACAACAAAGAAAACATATTACAATCTAGAAACAAATGTCACAAAAAGTACAATTCGTATGCAATTTTAATAACTTCATATTGAATAACTTCACTAACTTAGAAGTTAATTCACACATCTATAAAATAATTCTTTAAAAAGTGAAAAACGACAGCAACTACAATTAATACACAGAAATGTAACACTTCTCAATAAAGTACTGGAGTAATTATTTAGTAACATATTGATTAAAATATAACTTGGCAATAAGTATGATTACTAATAACTTTAAATTAACTGCTAGCATTTGAAAAAATATATAGCTTTTGTGTTTATATATCTGGTCTATACAATATTATTCAGCTAGGCTGTAGAATCCTGAAACTAACAAAAACAATAATCACATCTACTGCAAAGTGCTACAGGAAGAAACAATTGTACATTTTACACAATTTATTATATATTCACACGCTAATATTTACTCAATGAAAAAACAACTCAACCTACAAAAGTCAAAATCTCTTACTAAAACCAACGGAAAGGTAATTATATATAAATTTCGATAAATATTTAGTTCGACCTCTTCCTAGTTGTTATTCGTATGTGTTTTTCGCATGTTCAAACGTATTTTGTATTATAAAATTACTAATATTACAATAGTAATATTGATGACATTATTGAATTATTAAATTTCCAAACAACTACATTTTCAGAAGCTGCCCCAGACTAAAGTAAAAACAATTAAATGCACAGTAATGTGTTCGAGATATCTTTACATGGTTGCATATTTTAACAGCCACATGATATTGACAAAAATAAAAATTTAGTTATAGTAAAATTTACGTTCTGCGAACAATGTAGATATACGAATTTAAATCCGTATCTCATTGTCTCATCATCCATATCAACAAACAAAATCGTTATTAAGAAATAATGATTTGTATGATATTTATATTTTCATATGATTAGCAAATACGAAAATATACGTTTATAACAAAATAGTTTGACTCCCTTACACATCCATGGAAGTCTCTTTGCATATATGAATTACTATTTTAAATAATTAACATCCAATCTAGAGTTGGTGCCTTACATTTGAATAATACATTATTATCAACTAAAATATATTTTGCAATATATAAGGCCTATATATAATTATGTTTTCCTTTGCTTCTCTCTTCTTTATATTACATAGAAAGTGCCTGTTGATCTTACACTTTTCTATTTTATACTATTTGATTATTACAATATGCAACAGTGCTTGTATTCTTTTTAAAATTCAGACTGGTTATATCAATTTATATTTTGAGCAGAATTTGTAATGATCGTAGATGTAAGAAATAAATACAGTATAAAAAAATATGAATTATTTTTTAAAGAACTAAGGTTATTATTAATGCACACGATTGCAAACAAATTATGAATTGTATCAATCTTTTAGAGACAAGAATTGATTGTAGGTTATGTTTTGCGTAATTCCTTAGTTCTTAAAAGAGAAATAAATTAAATATTATTTCCTATTTTGATGCAAATTTAGACTGTAGTAAAACCGTACAAAGTATAATTCTTACAAATTTTAATATTTCATATCATTGTTAATTCAGTCTGTATTGGATTTATAATCTGCCACGTACACATATAACATATAGTGTACTTCTTAATTTTACTTTAGGTTCTACATCGCAATATCAACGTCCAACGGAATGGCATGACCAATATGGAAGTTTTAGTCCTCTTTGGCATGAGTAATAGAACAATAGTCGTCATATTTCCTTGTAAATGTATTTAGTTTTTCATTGGGAAACAGTATTTGACTTTGTATTAAATTATTTGACAAATTGTGTTCCACTTATTAAAATTATAATTTTTCACAGATTTCTGCAAGATTGGACCCTACCATAGAAGTCATCAACGTCGTTGTTTATAACAGTTGACTAAATTCAACGGATGTTTGTATAGGACCTAACAAAACTCTACCAATAGAGTTAATGAAGAACTTAATCCATATGTCATTATAGTCGAATAGTAATTTAAAAAAATACGAATTACGAATGTTATATAATAAACCACTCCAAAAATAGCATTACTTCATTAACATAGCATCTTACATTTGTAAAAGTTAATCACTTTCTCTTTTGTGTAATACAATAATGTTATTGCAAGCAAACTTCGCATTATTATTTCAGATGGATTCAACACAATTCAGTTCTTGCTTATATTGTGCAACTGCATTACTGTCTTATTACTAGATTATTACTATGAAAGTGCCTATCACAAACTCATTTCCGAATGTGGTGTATTGCATATACATTCCGTATGGCTGGAAAGCTATTCAGATATTTGTAGTATTTGTAAAATGTGGTTTGATGTCGACTCTTTTCACGTTCTGATACTCTGCAATACATAAATAAAATTAAAAGTATCAGTTTTGACAGTTTATGTACCATATGTACTCTCTAATACAAATGTACAATCGTTAGTGTGATATTTTTTATAAAGTAGAAACAGATATAATGAAAACGGAATAAAACAAGCAAGACTAGATAATATGGAACTTTCAACTTGAAAATAGAAACAGATATAATGAAAACTGAATAAAACAAGCAAGACTAGGTAATATCAACTCTCAACTTGACATTTCTAACATAAGTAATGACGAAATAAGAATAATGAATGCCATATTACTATATACAATGATCATATTAATTTAACAAACTAAATATGAATAGGATATGCCAAAGAGAACATAAGACTGCTGTAGACAATCCATGGCTCTTACAGTGTGTGTGTGTTACCTTGAGAATAAACGCAACACGTGTTTTACATTTTCATTAGGATCTTTATTTCGGCGACACACCGCCAACAGACGACCAAGGACGACTCAGAGGCAGACACTCAAAATAGTTCTGCTACCACTGCCCAGACTTTAGGTGACTCTAATTGTAGTAACTCACTCAAACCACACACGATCATTATATCCTATAGAAGCGGCCCTCCCCGAAGCCCACAGGTTATGAAAATGAAAATCTAGTGTGGAAAGGCTTCTAAAAATAACTTTTGTGTTTCTTTACTTGCTTTCCACTATCAATTATAGCTATATGCCTAACAATTACATAATAATTCAAATATACAATAAAACTACTATAATTATACTTTAATATACAGATCTTTTCATATATATTGTCTGAAGAATTAAACCTTTAATAAAATAAAATATGTGTTGGCGGGCTTCAGAAAAAGCATTCACACACACATAAATTGCAAAATACACAAATACAATAACATTATTCATCATATAAAAATACATCAATTAAAAATATAAACTATTTCCTTTCTAACTATATAAATATTAACTTCACTCACTAACTACCTAAAACAATATATAACAATAAAGGCACGCACTCTAACACAGCTAACGCCAATATAGGGCGTGCTTTAAAACAAAGGGAGTGATCATAAACAATAAAAATACGCACTCAATGGTACAGTCATACACATTACTATATAGCTGTTAGCAGACCACGACGCGTGATTCACCTGGCGGCCGATGACCTACTTTGCTGCAGCGCGTGGGGATGCGACTGTACACATACATACACGATGACACACACCTAAACGGGCTACATTAAAATAAAGAAGAATAATAATAAACCAATTTCAATGAATAACAATTAGTTTACACTCAAGGCGGTATCAGAGATTCGCAGATCTCTCAAAGAAACTTATTACTTTAGAAAAGGAATATTTTCTCCTCAATTAGTTTCTTTTACAATTAATGAAACAAATTAGCAATTCTTAATTCAATAATCAGAAATGACAAAATTAAGTATTTAACAGTCTAGATATTTAGTGATTAGAAAAATAAGCTTTCATCCTTCCACGCTTTCTTCAATCAACGCTTACAGAAATGTTCACAATTAATATTCATAAGAGTAAGAAGATAGAAAGAATAATACAAAAATTTACACAATCACAGAACTTTTACAGGTTTTACATGAGACAAACATGAGTTTTGATCACCTGGTAAAATGCGTGTTCCCGGCCAATTAATGTATCCACTTGTTACAGCTTACTGGAACAGTTCTGATTAAATATCCAGGTCCTTAAAGTTCACGATCGTTCGAATTTACACATGCCCTGAATCACATCAATGGAATTCAGTCCTGAACACAGAATAACTCGCACTGTCAGTCCAAAATGACAACTGACGTAGATCCAAACATCAAACGAATCCTCGGTCCCAGTGCCGTTGCTCAGTCTTGTTCTCATGTGTACCTTGCCTCTCTCAAGTAGACAAGCATTCCGATCAGCGTTCTGATCCAGTCCTTCAACTAGAGTCATTTTCAGAATCTTTCGCTCGGAGCCTCTCGACCAGAGTCCTTCAGCTGTAAAAATACAAGTGAATTTCCTATGCATCAGTCTCCTGCAATAACTAACATAAACCTGTAATTCTAACTCTTAGTTCTCATTTTAAATTCTTTCCATATTTTACTTCCTCTCTTGCCAAAGAAGTGTAGTTACGGAAATCATTTAAGTTACAATATTAATAAATGAAAAATCTATATTTTGCAATAAGTAAAGACAATTTTTAAATATGTACAAAATCGTAAATTTACCATCTCAGACAATCCTGTTACTCGTCTGCTGCTCTTAACAGTAGAAGGACATATACGGGATCCAGAATAGAATAGAATGCGCGTTCGGGCTCGAGATGGCCTATTTAAGCTAGCGTTGATTTCTACCTGCTAATCTATGCCTCAGGACATAATCTGTCCCTTGTTTCGACTATTGTTTCATAGTCTCGCTTCAGTGACTATGCTCAAAGACTAGGCTGTTAGTGCAACTGGAAGCTGCCCGACCCTGAGCCATAATGGCTTCTATCCCCTTTCGTGGTGCGTACCCGTTACGTAACGCATGCGTCTCCCTTCTCAGTGCGTGCCTGAACACCTGACTGACTGTATAGATGGCTTGGTTTGACTTTGAATCTCGGATTCTATTGTGAGACCAAAGTGTCCCCCGTCTTGGAAGTTTTTGTCCCTTACAGATGACAACTGTGATGATTTGGTCGTCATTGTCTGTCTAGTGGTGTGAGAGTGATTACGTAACATGCCTACTCCCGTTGAGTGTTCCCCCCTCTCGCACCCTGTTTATGTCGGCCCCTTGCTAACCAACTTCAAACATGTTTTGTTCTTTTGTTCCTGGCTGGACCAGAGACGGTTGCTTAAACGGCTTATTTGGCTTTCATGGCAAAATCCGGTTACTTTTTGTCATGAGAAAACTTTTAAATTGAAGAAAATTTTAAAAAATATAATTTAATTAAATTAACGTATTGTTTTTGCATTTTCTGTGTTACAAACATATATTTTATTTCTACCACTCATTTCTAAATATTTTATTTAAATGTAAATGTGTGTAGTTTTATGCAATCATATGTGAAAGGAAAGGAGTTAATTAATTTTGCAATTCTGTTTCCACTAAATCCATGAATCTCAAGAATTATTTATATATTTCCTTAATTTTATTTATCTGTATATTCATTATAATGCAACTTAAAACTCTCTAAAGCCACAAATAAAAACAAAAAAATGATAGTTTCATCATATAACTGGAAATTTACCTTAGTGGTCTATTAAAGTATTAATAATAATATATCAATTTTAATTGGCATTAAGTTTATTTTAAACCAAATTATATTAGTGATAGTAATATTTGATCATATGTAATATTATAATAAAATGTACAGTTATTTCATAATTATACTGTTAGAGTTTTGAAAATAATAGAATAATATTGTTATAATATAAAGGCTAAAAACGTGGTGGCATTTTAATTTTTTTTTTAAGTTTCACTGTTTTTCATTAAAAATATATACAGTAAACTTTCAGTGCTACTCATCATCTGTCAAACTGACATATGTGTATCTAGCTGTAACGTTACAACTAATGATTATTTTTTAAATAAAAAAAAAAGAATGGCCGTATATACATTACATAGTAATAATGCATTAGTATAAGTTAATATAATAAGAAGTAGAATTATGTGTAAATCTTCAAAATGTGAAAAGCTTTGTTTTGGTTTTCTGAAAAATACAGTTTTTTTACTTTCAAAGTATGTATATTTATTTCATTGTTGTTACAAATATATTTAACTTTTACATTAACAGTGTATGTATACACTGCCTGATGGGAAAAAATTATATAGATGAATATAAAATGTGACTTAACACTGGCAACTGCTGGATAGAGAAATAAATTGCTACTTCAGTTAGTATTTACAAAAAGAACTAGGCATTTAAATATTAATATGATGGTGACTCATATCATATTTAATACATATAGTCATTTAAATTATCATGTTGGTGACTCATGTTATATTTAACACATATACTGATATAGAGTAATAGACATTTAAATATTTTCATGATGGTGACTCATGTCATATTTTACACATGTAGACATTTAAATATTACCATGATGGTGACTCATGTTATATTTAACACATATAGAATAATAGACATTTAAATATTATCATGATGGTGACATAATTTTTATAGACATTTAAATATTATTATGATGGTGACTTATACCTAAATGTGAATTGATTAAAATAATTATTAAGAAAAAAATAAATTATACAAACTTGAGTCTTTATTCTTTGTTTTCAGTTTGCATGTTAATTTACTGTTGCATTTATCACATACTTTCAAAGGTATTTTTGAGTTATGATAGTTATTGTTTTTTGAACATGAGAACTAAAATAAATAAGTATTGAAACAGTTAATAAAAAAAAAATAGAAAATATAATAATTATAATTTATGACTAAAACTGCAATTTGTATAATTTCTATACAAATGTTTAATTCATTTCTTGTACAAGGAATATTTATGTCAAATGACAGGTTATCCAATATTAAACAAATTATTATAGTTTATTCCTCAAACAACTGATTTAATGTTTATAAATTTGAAAATAGAATATAGCACTTTTATTTCTGATAAGGTGATTAAAAATATACATGAGTTCTCCACCAGTCTTAGGGTATTTTCTTTTAGCAATGTCACTTTTTGCTTCGCTTGTTAGTTTAGAGTTTAGAGTAGACCATTTACAGCGAAGTTCGTCTGCTAACCGATGAATGGTAAAAAAACGCATTCACTGACATGAGCACAGCAGCCCACGCATTCTTTTTGTATTTGTTTGTTACTGAGCTCTTTAGTCGTGATTGTAGGATGTTTTTTTCTGTATTCGTATGCCTCTATTAAAGCAACGATCTCTGAATGCGTGAAATTATCATTATGTGCGTGACGATTTCCATGCTCGGCATCCATTGTTAAAATTGAATTGTGGGATAGATCTATTTATAAACAAGTCATGTGACGCTTCTAGTTGGCAGCTACTTAGAGCGTTTCTAGTTGGCTGTCGTGAAACGATACCTAGAAGTGACAACTAAGTAGTTTGGAACTAGCGCGCTTTTCGGGAAAGCTCCGCTCTAAGTCGGGCTGTTGTGAAACCGAGCCCAGAAGGATACGATGTCGTAATACTGTCATTAATTTATGGCATAGATAGATAGATAGATAGGAAGGTAGGTAGGTAGGTAGGTAGATAGAGAGAGGCGAACAGACAGAAAAATGAAAGAGAAAGACCAACATTTTAAAATCGTTTGTAAGCTCAGCATAAATATCTGCAGTATAATAGTTATAATAATTGGATAGTGACAGGTAAAAGATCCATGGTCTCAGCAACAATGACACTATACCTATGTCAACTTTTCTTCTCTATCTATTAAAACGAGTTTGCGAGCCCTTTATATATTTTTTTTTATTATCAAAACAATCAGAATGCTTGTAATTAAAAGTTCTATGTCCTACTGATTTGTGCTTTAAATGCCATGTTAACTAATCAAGTTACGGTAACATTTAATCAGTTTTCTAACTCATTACTCATCTAGATTTTATTATAGTTCAACAACAAAGAAAACATATTACAATCTAGAAACAAATGTCACAAAAAGTACAATTCGTATGCAATTTTAATAACTTCATATTGAATAACTTCACTAACTTAGAAGTTAATTCACACATCTATAAAATAATTCTTTAAAAAGTGAAAAACGACAGCAACTACAATTAATACACAGAAATGTAACACTTCTCAATAAAGTACTGGAGTAATTATTTAGTAACATATTGATTAAAATATAACTTGGCAATAAGTATGATTACTAATAACTTTAAATTAACTGCTAGCATTTGAAAAAATATATAGCTTTTGTGTTTATATATCTGGTCTATACAATATTATTCAGCTAGGCTGTAGAATCCTGAAACTAACAAAAACAATAATCACATCTACTGCAAAGTGCTACAGGAAGAAACAATTGTACATTTTACACAATTTATTATATATTCACACGCTAATATTTACTCAATGAAAAAACAACTCAACCTACAAAAGTCAAAATCTCTTACTAAAACCAACGGAAAGGTAATTATATATAAATTTCGATAAATATTTAGTTCGACCTCTTCCTAGTTGTTATTCGTATGTGTTTTTCGCATGTTCAAACGTATTTTGTATTATAAAATTACTAATATTACAATAGTAATATTGATGACATTATTGAATTATTAAATTTCCAAACAACTACATTTTCAGAAGCTGCCCCAGACTAAAGTAAAAACAATTAAATGCACAGTAATGTGTTCGAGATATCTTTACATGGTTGCATATTTTAACAGCCACATGATATTGACAAAAATAAAAATTTAGTTATAGTAAAATTTACGTTCTGCGAACAATGTAGATATACGAATTTAAATCCGTATCTCATTGTCTCATCATCCATATCAACAAACAAAATCGTTATTAAGAAATAATGATTTGTATGATATTTATATTTTCATATGATTAGCAAATACGAAAATATACGTTTATAACAAAATAGTTTGACTCCCTTACACATCCATGGAAGTCTCTTTGCATATATGAATTACTATTTTAAATAATTAACATCCAATCTAGAGTTGGTGCCTTACATTTGAATAATACATTATTATCAACTAAAATATATTTTGCAATATATAAGGCCTATATATAATTATGTTTTCCTTTGCTTCTCTCTTCTTTATATTACATAGAAAGTGCCTGTTGATCTTACACTTTTCTATTTTATACTATTTGATTATTACAATATGCAACAGTGCTTGTATTCTTTTTAAAATTCAGACTGGTTATATCAATTTATATTTTGAGCAGAATTTGTAATGATCGTAGATGTAAGAAATAAATACAGTATAAAAAAATATGAATTATTTTTTAAAGAACTAAGGTTATTATTAATGCACACGATTGCAAACAAATTATGAATTGTATCAATCTTTTAGAGACAAGAATTGATTGTAGGTTATGTTTTGCGTAATTCCTTAGTTCTTAAAAGAGAAATAAATTAAATATTATTTCCTATTTTGATGCAAATTTAGACTGTAGTAAAACCGTACAAAGTATAATTCTTACAAATTTTAATATTTCATATCATTGTTAATTCAGTCTGTATTGGATTTATAATCTGCCACGTACACATATAACATATAGTGTACTTCTTAATTTTACTTTAGGTTCTACATCGCAATATCAACGTCCAACGGAATGGCATGACCAATATGGAAGTTTTAGTCCTCTTTGGCATGAGTAATAGAACAATAGTCGTCATATTTCCTTGTAAATGTATTTAGTTTTTCATTGGGAAACAGTATTTGACTTTGTATTAAAATATTTGACAAATTGTGTTCCACTTATTAAAATTATAATTTTTCACAGATTTCTGCAAGATTGGACCCTACCATAGAAGTCATCAACGTCGTTGTTTATAACAGTTGACTAAATTCAACGGATGTTTGTATAGGACCTAACAAAACTCTACCAATAGAGTTAATGAAGAACTTAATCCATATGTCATTATAGTCGAATAGTAATTTAAAAAAATACGAATTACGAATGTTATATAATAAACCACTCCAAAAATAGCATTACTTCATTAACATAGCATCTTACATTTGTAAAAGTTAATCACTTTCTCTTTTGTGTAATACAATAATGTTATTGCAAGCAAACTTCGCATTATTATTTCAGATGGATTCAACACAATTCAGTTCTTGCTTATATTGTGCAACTGCATTACTGTCTTATTACTAGATTATTACTATGAAAGTGCCTATCACAAACTCATTTCCGAATGTGGTGTATTGCATATACATTCCGTATGGCTGGAAAGCTATTCAGATATTTGTAGTATTTGTAAAATGTGGTTTGATGTCGACTCTTTTCACGTTCTGATACTCTGCAATACATAAATAAAATTAAAAGTATCAGTTTTGACAGTTTATGTACCATATGTACTCTCTAATACAAATGTACAATCGTTAGTGTGATATTTTTTATAAAGTAGAAACAGATATAATGAAAACGGAATAAAACAAGCAAGACTAGATAATATGGAACTTTCAACTTGAAAATAGAAACAGATATAATGAAAACTGAATAAAACAAGCAAGACTAGGTAATATCAACTCTCAACTTGACATTTCTAACATAAGTAATGACGAAATAAGAATAATGAATGCCATATTACTATATACAATGATCATATTAATTTAACAAACTAAATATGAATAGGATATGCCAAAGAGAACATAAGACTGCTGTAGACAATCCATGGCTCTTACAGTGTGTGTGTGTTACCTTGAGAATAAACTGCTACCGTCTGAATTTGATCAAGTCTGGCATATGATGAAATTACTCCTAAGTCGTTTTTCCGCATGGAATCATATGTTTCTGAAGCTATAAATTTAAAACAAAATGTATAGTTTATTCAATTAGTAGTAGTAGTAGTAGTAATAGTAGTAATAGTAGTAGTAGTAGGAGTAATAGTAGTAGTAGTACTCAGCCTTTTTCACGACTTATATTGGCTGGGTTATGAACCAAGACCTTGAAATCTTACCAGGATTATGGGAGATCCTAAGTTTATCGGAGAATGTAAGCACTTATGAGGAGCACTGCTTTTAGTATGAAGAAAATATGTGTTGTCCAGGAACTGTATTCAGATAGCTTTCCAATTTAGACAGCATATTACGACATATATTACTTCTGCTTTTATTTTCCACAGGCTATTTATTTCTAATCTATGATCCTGGTATTTTTCTATTTCCCCTCTTTTCTTGTGTTTAAGTATCTATCATTTGGAAAAGCTGCACCCATGATTGTTGCTGTTTTGTTAGACTTATTCAGAATTACAATGAATGGTGTTCGTGCAGAATTCACTAGATTTCTTCTTATCTCTACTTCCCACAGTATTTGTTCTCTTCTGTCTCAGTGACAGATTCTGGTTGGTGCATTTATACTCTTTTTGGAGTTTGTACCCCTTGTTTCTGACGTAGGTTTCAATGAGGATGTTTGCCACTTCGTTATGTCTTTTGATATATTTTTCCAGCCAGAAGTTGACATCTAGATAGTATAAGTTTTGTGGTTTCATCCATGTTTTGCAGTCTTCATTTGGACATTTTTGAGAAATTTATTATTTTTGTTTTGCATGATTTCGTGTTTAGTGCTTCATCTTGAGCAGCTCTTATGTGTGCTTCCGTTTTTGCTTTCCAACTTCTCTCTTTCAATCACCTATATCTTGATTAATGTGTTGGTGTTTCATCTCCTCGCACATACTGAGCATGGATCATCTTTGTTGTTATTCCAGATGTAGTCCACAAGACCAATGACTTCTCTTTCAATGACATGTTTGATTTTATTCTGACCTCGACCTCCCATTTTTCGAGATACATAGAGCCTGTCTACGTCTGCTTTGGGGTGTAAGGCTTTATGTATTGTGAGTAGTTTTCTTGTTTTTCTTTCCAGTTCATTTATTTCATTTGCTGTCCAATCTATGATACCTCCTAAGTGTTTAGGGCTTGTATTTTAGCTTGGACTTCAGGATTTGTCTAACACATTTTTCATACTCTCTCTTAACTTTGGACTTCACTTCTCTCTGCATATTTTCTTGATGCTGTAGTATCCCAAGATATTTATATCCCTTTTCCATTGAAACATCATTGATTTTTCTTATGTCGAATTGTATGCCTGTGGTTTTAAATTTGCCTGTCTGGATGACAATTCTTCCACATTTCTCAAGGCCGAATTTCATGTTGATGTCCTCACTGCAGATCTTGACATTATTGATCAATGACGTGATGTCACGTTCGTTTGTACCGTACAGCTTGATATCGTCCATGTACAGTAAATGGCTGATAACCTGTCCTGCTTTCATTTTGTTTCCTATTCCTGTTTTTTGGATCACTTGACTGAGAGGATTTAAGGCAATGAGAATAACAGAGTGATAGAGAATCAACTTTGAAGATTCCACACTTTATTTTTATGTATGCAATATCTGTGTTGTTGCATGTGAGGGTGAATTTCTAGTTTTCCTGAATTAGGTACTGCATTGATGGCACTACTTTGTACAGTTTTAGTGTTTCAATTATCCATGAATGTGGGACTGAGTCATAGACCTTTTGATAATCAATCAATGCCATTGCAAGATTTGTTCTTCATTTCTTGCTGTCAGTCACTATTGCCTTATCAATTGCCATTTGGTCCCTTCGTTCCTCTACTGCCTAGTCTAGCACCCTTTTGTTCATTGTTTAGAAGTTTGTTTGTTTCAAGGTGAGTTATGATTTTGTCAGCTATAATTCATGATAGTAACTTCCATGTGGTTGATAGGCATGTGATTGGACGATAGTTGTTTGGCGTTGTGCCTTTCTGTGGATCTTTCATAATCAGACTTGTTTTTCCTTTTACCATTCATAGAATCTAGGGTTCCTGATTTGTTTAGTATATCTTGCAGTTGTTCACCATGTCTGCATGTAAGGAGGAAAGATGTTTCAGCCATAATATTTGTACTTGATCTGGGCCTGGGGCTTTCCAGTTTGCCATCTTTCGTACCTTCTTCTTAATGTCTTTCTCTGTGATTGTGACGGTGCATTGTTCAGGTGACTCTTTATGATCATCTTTCAGTTCCTGACTCCATCTAGTGGAGGTGTTATGCGTATTTGGATTGCTCCAAATGTTTTCCCAGAAGGTCTTGGTATCATGAATGTTTGGCATTTGTTGATGTGTTCTGGAATTTCCTTTAAATTCTTGGTATAGTCTACCAGGGTCAGTTCGGAATATTGGAATATTTTGTTCTTTTGGAATTGCTGATCTCTTGCAGTGTATCTCTTCAGACGGTGACTGGATCCTTGAAGTCTTTGCTTTGCATCTTATATGGCGACCTTAATGCTTCTGCAGTTGAGATGGTATTTGGTGACCAATCTTGCCTTCAGTTGTCCCTTATTTTGTACTGCTGCTGTCATTTGTCTTATTTCTCTTCTAGTACATTCTATTTTCTTTTCTATTCTTTTCTTCCATGGTTGTACTGATGGTTTCTGTGTTTTTACTGTGTCTGGCCTTATATGTCATTCAGTTACTTCTGCAGTGGCATATATTAGAGTGTTGGTTTCTGTGATATATTCTGTGGGGATACGTTTAATACTTCATTTGCATTCTCAATTGCTGTCCTTAGAGCTTTATCGTTTTACAGTCTTCTTGTTGGGGTTCTGCCTACTTGTGACTTATTTTTTGTCCATGAAACTTTTTTGTCTTCAAACAAGCACTGTTGTTCTTGAGTGAAGTCGAATGGATTGTCCTCAGCGTGGTTGTCAACTAGGATTGACTGTTGAGATGCTGTTGAATATTCATTGTCTTCCATTTCAGAGTATGGGATTGTTGTATTCGCTTGTTGCTGTTATATCTCTTGTATTTCTAGGGCTGTAAGAAGCATATATTGTAGTATCACTCTCTTTTGGTCCAGGAGCCACTGTTCACTGATCATATCATCATCATCATCATCATCATCATCATCATCATCATCATCATCATCATTATTATTTTTATTATTATTATTATTCAGCCTCATTCCACGACTTCAGATTGACTGTCGGTTGTGATCCAAGGTCTCGGAATCTTACCAATCTTCTGGTTGATGCATCCATGCTCTTTCTGAGGTTTGTATGCCATAGTTCTCACACAGATTTCTATGTATGTGTTTTGCCACTTCATTGTGTCGTTTGGTGTATTCCGTTCCAGCCAGAACCTGACATCCAGATAGTATGTGTTCTGTTGTCTCATCCATGGATTTGCAGAGTCGACATTTGGAATCATTTGAAATTTTTATGATTTTCGCTTTGTGTGCATTGGTGTTGAGTGCTTGATCTTGTACAGATTTTATTACTATTATTATTATTTTTATTATTATTTTGCATCTTTCCACGACTTCTGTTTGACTGTCGGTTATGATCTAAGGTCTCGGAATCTTACCAAGATTCAGATGTTATGTTCCCCAAGGCTCCTATCACTATAGGTATCACTTCTGCTTTTACATTCCACAGTCTCTGGATTTCTAATCTGAGGTCTTGGTATTTTTCTATTTTTTCCCTTTCTTTTGTTTTTATGTTTCTATCACTTGGAACAGCAACATCAATGATTGATACTGTTCTGTTGGCCTTATTGAGAACTACAATGTCTGGTCTTCATGCAGGAATCACCCGATCTGTTCTTATCTCGAAGTCCCACAGTATTTTGACTTCTTCTGTTTCGGTGACTGCTTCTGGTTGATGCATCCATGCTCTTTCTGAGGTTTGTATGCCATAGTTCTCACACAGATTTCTATGTATGTGTTTTGCCACTTCATTGTGTCGTTTGGTGTATTCCGTTCCAGCCAGAACCTGACATCCAGATAGTATGTGTTCTGTTGTCTCATCCATGGATTTGCAGAGTCGACATTTGGAATCATTTGAAATTTTTATGATTTTCGCTTTGTGTGCATTGGTGTTGAGTGCTTGATCTTGTTCAGATTTTATTACTATTATTATTATTTTTATTATTATTTTGCATCTTTCCACGACTTCTGTTTGACTGTCGGTTATGATCCAAGGTCTCGGAATCTTACAAAGATTCGGGGAGATCCAAGGTTTTAAGGAGCATATGGGAACTTCTATTTTCTTTTCTATTCTCTTTTTCCATGGTGGTAATGATGGTTTATGTGTTTGTACTGTGTTTGTTGTTTTGCAGCCTTCTTATTGGGGCTGTGCCTTCACGTGACTTTCCTTTAGAAGGTCTTGGTATCATGAATGTTTAATATTTGTTATTCTGTTCTGGAATTTCCTTTACATTTTTGGTGTAGTCTTCCAGGGTCAGTCCGGAATATTTTATTCTGTTGGAATTGCTGACCTCTTGCAATGTATCTCTTTAGACGGTGACGAAGTCCTTGAAGTCTTTGCTTTGCTTCTTCTATTGCAGCCTTTTGCTTCTGCAGTTAAGATAGTATTTGGTGACCAATCTTGCCTTCAATTTTCCTCCAATCTTCTGCTGTCATTTGGCTTATTTCTCTTCTAGTGCACTCTATTTTCTTCTCTATTCTCTTCTTCCATTATTATTCAGCCTCTTTCCACGACTTCTGCTTGACTGTCGGTTGTGATCCAAGGTCTCGGAATCTTACCAAGATTCTGGGAGATCCAAGGTTTTACGGAGGATGTGGGCACTTCCGAGGAGAGCTGCTTTGAGTAGTGGAGCGATTCTGTGGTTTCCAGGGAGTTTATTCAGGTAGACTTCCAATTCAGATGTTCTGTTCCCTAAGGCTCCTATCACTATTGGTATCACTTCTGCTTTTACATTCCACAGTCTCTGGATTTCTAATCTGAGGTCTTGGTATTTTTCTATTTTTTCTCTTTCTTTTGTTTTTATGTTTCTATCACTTGGAACAGCGACATCAATGATTGATACTGTTCTGTTGGCCTTATTGTGAACTACAATGTCTGGACTAATGTCGTATTATTATTATTATTATTATTATTATTCAGTCTCTTTCCACGACTTCTGTTTGACTGTCGGCTGTGATCCAAGGTCTCGGAATCTTACCAAGATTCTGGGAGATCCAAGGTTTTACGGAGGATGTGGGCACTTCCGAGGAGCGCTGCTTTGAGTAGTGGAGCGATTCTGTGGTTTCCAGGGAGTTTATTCAGGTAGCCTTCCAATTCTGATGTTATGTTCCCCAAGGCTCCTATCACTATTGGTATCACTTCTGCTTTTACATTCCACAGTCTCTGGATTTCTAATCTGAGGTCTTGGTATTTTGCTATTTTTTCTCTTTCTTTTGTTTTTATGTTTCTATCACTTGGAACAGCGACATCAATAATTGTTACTGTTCTGTTGGTCTTATTGAGAACTACAATGTCTGGTCGTCTTGCAGGAATCACCCGGTCTGTTCTTATCTCGAAGTCCCACAGTATTTTGACTTCTTCTGTTTCGATGACTGCTTCTGGTTGATGCATCCATGTTCTTTCTGGGGTTTTTATGCCATAGTTCTCACACAGATTTCTATGTATGTGTTTTGCCACTTCATTGTGTCGTTTGGTGTATTCTGTTCCAGCCAGAACCTGACATCCAGATAGTATGTGTTCTGTTGTCTCATCCATGGATTTGCAAAGTCTACATTTCGAATCATTTGAAATTTTCATGATTTTCGTTTTGTGTGCTTTGGTGTTGAGTGCTTGATCTTGTGCAGCTGTTATGAGTGCTTCTGTTTCTGCTTTCAATCCTGCCTCTTTCAACCATTTGTACGTTGATTGCTTTGTTGATATTTCGTCTGCTTGTCGTACATATTGGCCATGTAGAGGTTTCTGTCTCCAGGTATGTGCTAGTTCTTGCTTCGTTGTTTTCTTCCATGTTTCTTTGTCTGTTTCTGGTGGTTGGAATAGTCCACTCCTTTTTACTAATTCTATCAGTGGATCATCTTTATTGTTATTCCAGATGTAGTCCACAAGGCCAATGACTTCTCCTTCAATGACATGTTTAATTTTCTTGAGACCTCGGCCTCCCATTTTTCGAGATACATAGAGTCTGTCTACGTCTGCTTTTGGGTGTAAGGCTTTATGTATTGTGAGTTTTATTATTATTCTTATTATTATTATTATTATTATTATTATTATTATTATTATGCCTCTTTCCACGACTTCTGTTTGCCTGTCTGTTGTGTTCCAAGGTCTCGGAATCTTACCAAGATTCTGGGAGATCCAAGGTTTTACGGAGGATGTGGACACTTCCGAGGAGCGCTGCTTTGAGTAGTGGAGCGATTCTGTGGTTTCCAGGGAGTTTATTCAGGTAGCCTTCCAATTCAGATGTTATGTTCCCCAAGGCTCCTATCACTATAGGTATCACTACTGCTTTTACATTCCACAGTCTCTGAATTTCTAATCTGAGGTCTTGGTATTTTTCTATTTTTTCTCTTTCTTTTGTTTTTATGTTTCTATCACTTGGAACAGCGACATCAATGATTGATACTGTTCTGTTGGCCTTATTGTGAACTACAATGTCTGGACTAATGTCTTATTATTATTATTATTATTCAGTCTCTTTCCACGACTTCTGTTTGACTGTCGGCTGTGATCCAAGGTCTCGGAATCTTACCAAGATTCTGGGAGATCCAAGGTTTTACGGAGGATGTGGGCACTTCCGAGGAGCGCTGCTTTGAGTAGTGGAGCGATTCTGTGGTTTCCAGGGAGTTTATTCAGGTAGCCTTCCAATTCTGATGTTATGTTCCCCAAGGCTCCTATCACTATTGGTATCACTTCTGCTTTTACATTCCACAGTCTCTGGATTTCTAATCTGAGGTCTTGGTATTTTTCTATTTTTTCTCTTTCTTTTGTTTTTATGTTTCTATCACTTGGAACAGCGACATCAATAATTGTTACTGTTCTGTTGGACTTATTATTATTATTATTATTATTATTATTATTATTATTATTATTATTATTATTATTATGCCTCTTTCCACGACTTCTGTTTGCCTGTCGGTTGTGTTCCAAGGTCTCCGAATCTTACCAAGATTCTGGGAGATCCAAGGTTTTACGGAGGATGTGGGCACTTCCGAGGAGCGCTGCTTTGAGTAGAGGAGCGATTCTGTGGTTTCCAGGGAGTTTATTCAGGTACCCTTCCAATTCAGATGTTATGTTCCCCAAGGCTCCTATCACTATAGGTATCACTACTGCTTTTACATTCCACAGTCTCTGAATTTCTAATCTGAGGTCTTGGTATTTTTCTATTTTTTCTCTTTCTTTTGTTTTTATATTTCTATCACTAGGAACAGCGACATCAATGATTGATACTGTTCTGTTGGACTTATTGAGAACTAAAATGTCTGGTCTTCGTGCAGGGAACACCCTATCTGTTCTTATCTCGAAGTCCCACAGTATTTTGACTTCTTCTGTTTCGGTGACTGCTTCAGGTTGGTGCATCCATGCTCTTTCTGGGGTTTTTATGCCATAGTTCTCACACAGATTTCTATGTATGTGTTTTGCCACTTCATTGTGTCTTTTGGTGTATTCTGTTCCTGCCAGAACCTGACATCCAGATAGTATGTGTTCTGTTGTCTCTTCCATGGATTTGCAGAGTCTACATTTGGAATCATTTGAAATTTTCATGATTTTCGCTTTGTGTGCTTTGGTGTTGAGTGCTTGATCTTGTGCAGCTGTTATGAGTGCTTCTGATTCTGCTTTCAATCCTGCCTCTTTCAACCATTTGTACGTTGATTGTTTTGTTGATATTTGGTCGGCTTGTCGTACATACTGGCCCTGCAGAGGTTTCTGACTCCAGGTATGTGCTAGTTCTTGCTTCGTTGTTTTCTTCCATGTTTCTTTGTCTGTTTCTGGAGTTTGGAATAATCCACTCATCTTTACTGCTTCTATCAGTGGATCATCTTTGTTGTTATTCCATATGTAGTCAACAAGGCCAATGACTTCTCCTTCAATGACATGTTTTATATTCTTGAGACCTCGGCCTCCCATTTGTCGAGATACATAAAGCCTGTCAACGTCTGCTTTGGGGTGTAAGGCTTTATATATTGTGAGTAGTTTTCTTGTTTTTCTGTCCAGTTCATTCATTTCATTTGCTGTCCAATCTATGATACCTCCAGTGTAGCTTACTACAGGTATTGCGTATTCATTAAGGGCTTGTATTTTGTTCGCCCCATTTAGCTTGGACTTCAGGACTTGTCTAACACGTTTTTCATATTCTCTCTTAACTTTGGACTTCACTTCTCTCCGCATATTTTCTTGATTCTGTAGTATCCCAAGATACTTATATCCATTTTCCATTGAAACATCGTTGATTTTTCCGTTGTCGAATTGTAGGCCCTCTGTTGTTTTGACCTTGCCTTTCTGGATGACAATTCGTCCACATTTCTCAAGTCCGAATTTCATGCTAATGTCCTTACTGCAGATCTTGACAGTATTGATCAGGGATATGATGTCACGTTCATTTTTACAGTACCGCTTGAGATCGTCCATGTTCAGTAAATGGCTGATTACCTGTCCTGCTTTCATTTTGTATCCTAATCCTGTTATTTGGATCGCTTCACTGAGTGGATTCAGGGCAATGCAGAACAACAGTGGTGATAGGGAATCACCTTGGAAGATTCCACACTTTATTACTATGTCAGAAATATTTGTGTTGTTGAATGTGAGGGTGGTTTTCCAGTTTTTCATTGACTCCTTAATTAGGTTATGTATGATTCTGTAGTATTATTATTATTATTATTATTATTCAGTCTCTTTCCACGACTTCTGTTTGACTGTCGGCTGTGATCCAAGGTCTCGGAATCTTACCAAGATTCTGGGAGATCCAAGGTTTTACGGAGGATGTGGGCACTTCAGAGGAGCGCTGCTTTGAGTAGTGGAGCGATTCTGTGGTTTCCAGGGAGTTTATTCAGGTAGCCTTCCAATTCTGATGTTATGTTCCCCAAGGCTCCTATCACTATTGGTATCACTTCTGCTTTTTCATTCCACAGTCTCTGGATTTCTAATCTGAGGTCTTGGTATTTTTCTATTTTTTCTCTTTCTTTTGTTTTTATGTTTCTATCACTTGGAACAGCGACATCAATAATTGTTACTGTTCTGTTGGTCTTATTGAGAACTACAATGTCTGGTCGTCTTGCAGGAATCACCCGGTCTGTTCTTATCTCGAAGTCCCACAGTATTTTGACTTCTTCTGTTTCGATGACTGCTTCTGGTTGATGCATCCATGTTCTTTCTGGGGTTTTTATGCCATAGTTCTCACACAGATTTCTATGTATGTGTTTTGCCACTTCATTGTGTCGTTTGGTGTATTCTGTTCCAGCCAGAACCTGACATCCAGATAGTATGTGTTCTGTTGTCTCATCCATGGATTTGCAAAGTCTACATTTGGAATCATTTGAAATTTTCATGATTTTCGTTTTGTGTGCTTTGGTGTTGAGTGCTTGATCTTGTGCAGCTGTTATGAGTGCTTCTGTTTCTGCTTTCAATCCTGCCTCTTTCAACCATTTGTACGTTGATTGCTTTGTTGATATTTCGTCTGCTTGTCGTACATATTGGCCATGTAGAGGTTTCTGGCTCCAGGTATGTGCTAGTTCTTGCTTCGTTTTTTCTTCCATGTTTCTTTGTCTGTTTCTGGTGGTTGGAATAGTCCACTCCTTTTTACTAATTCTATCAGTGGATCATCTTTATTGTTATTCCAGATGTAGTCCACAAGGCCAATGACTTCTCCTTCAATGACATGTTTAATTTTCTTGAGACCTCGGCCTCCCATTTTTCGAGATACATAGAGTCTGTCTACGTCTGCTTTTGGGTGTAAGGCTTTATGTATTGTGAGTTTTATTATTATTCTTCTTATTATTATTATTATTATTATTATTATTATTATGCCTCTTTCCACGACTTCTGTTTGCCTGTCTGTTGTGTTCCAAGGTCTCGGAATCTTACCAAGATTCTGGGAGATCCAAGGTTTTACGGAGGATGTGGACACTTCCGAGGAGCGCTGCTTTGAGTAGTGGAGCGATTCTGTGGTTTCCAGGGAGTTTATTCAGGTAGCCTTCCAATTCAGATGTTATGTTCCCAAAGGCTCCTATCACTATAGGTATCACTACTGCTTTTACATTCCACAGTCTCTGAATTTCTAATCTGAGGTCTTGGTATTTTTCTATTTTTTCTCTTTCTTTTGTTTTTATGTTTCTATCACTTGGAACAGCGACATCAATGATTGATACTGTTCTGTTGGCCTTATTGTGAACTACAATGTCTGGACTAATGTCTTATTATTATTATTATTATTCAGTCTCTTTCCACGACTTCTGTTTGACTGTCGGCTGTGATCCAAGGTCTCGGAATCTTACCAAGATTCTGGGAGATCCAAGGTTTTACGGAGGATGTGGGCACTTCCGAGGAGCGCTGCTTTGAGTAGTGGAGCGATTCTGTGGTTTCCAGGGAGTTTATTCAGGTAGCCTTCCAATTCTGATGTTATGTTCCCCAAGGCTCCTATCACTATTGGTATCACTTCTGCTTTTACATTCCACAGTCTCTGGATTTCTAATCTGAGGTCTTGGTATTTTTCTATTTTTTCTCTTTCTTTTGTTTTTATGTTTCTATCACTTGGAACAGCGACATCAATAATTGTTACTGTTCTGTTGGACTTATTATTATTATTATTATTATTATTATTATTATTATTATTATTATTATTATTATTATTATTATTATTATTATTATGCCTCTTTCCACGACTTCTGTTTGCCTGTCGGTTGTGTTCCAAGGTCTCCGAATCTTACCAAGATTCTGGGAGATCCAAGGTTTTACGGAGGATGTGGGCACTTCCGAGGAGCGCTGCTTTGAGTAGAGGAGCGATTCTGTGGTTTCCAGGGAGTTTATTCAGGTACCCTTCCAATTCAGATGTTATGTTCCCCAAGGCTCCTATCACTATAGGTATCACTACTGCTTTTACATTCCACAGTCTCTGAATTTCTAATCTGAGGTCTTGGTATTTTTCTATTTTTTCTCTTTCTTTTGTTTTTATATTTCTATCACTAGGAACAGCGACATCAATGATTGATACTGTTCTGTTGGACTTATTGAGAACTAAAATGTCTGGTCTTCGTGCAGGGAACACCCTATCTGTTCTTATCTCGAAGTCCCACAGTATTTTGACTTCTTCTGTTTCGGTGACTGCTTCAGGTTGGTGCATCCATGCTCTTTCTGGGGTTTTTATGCCATAGTTCTCACACAGATTTCTATGTATGTGTTTTGCCACTTCATTGTGTCTTTTGGTGTATTCTGTTCCTGCCAGAACCTGACATCCAGATAGTATGTGTTCTGTTGTCTCTTCCATGGATTTGCAGAGTCTACATTTGGAATCATTTGAAATTTTCATGATTTTCGCTTTGTGTGCTTTGGTGTTGAGTGCTTGATCTTCTGCAGCTGTTATGAGTGCTTCTGATTCTGCTTTCAATCCTGCCTCTTTCAACCATTTGTACGTTGATTGTTTTGTTGATATTTGGTCGGCTTGTCGTACATACTGGCCATGCAGAGGTTTCTGACTCCAGGTATGTGCTAGTTCTTGCTTCGTTGTTTTCTTCCATGTTTCTTTGTCTGTTTCTGGAGTTTGGAATAATCCACTCATCTTTACTGCTTCTATCAGTGGATCATCTTTGTTGTTATTCCATATGTAGTCAACAAGGCCAATGACTTCTCCTTCAATGACATGTTTTATATTCTTGAGACCTCGGCCTCCCATTTGTCGAGATACATAAAGCCTGTCAACGTCTGCTTTGGGGTGTAAGGCTTTATATATTGTGAGTAGTTTTCTTGTTTTTCTGTCCAGTTCATTCATTTCATTTGCTGTCCAATCTATGATACCTCCAGTGTAGCTTACTACAGGTATTGCGTATTCATTAAGGGCTTGTATTTTGTTCGCCCCATTTAGCTTGGACTTCAGGACTTGTCTAACACGTTTTTCATATTCTCTCTTAACTTTGGACTTCACTTCTCTCCGCATATTTTCTTGATTCTGTAGTATCCCAAGATACTTATATCCATTTTCCATTGAAACATCGTTGATTTTTCCGTTGTCGAATTGTAGGCCCTCTGTTGTTTTGACCTTGCCTTTCTGGATGACAATTCGTCCACATTTCTCAAGTCCGAATTTCATGCTAATGTCCTTACTGCAGATCTTGACAGTATTGATCAGGGATATGATGTCACGTTCATTTTTACAGTACCGCTTGAGATCGTCCATGTTCAGTAAATGGCTGATTACCTGTCCTGCTTTCATTTTGTATCCTAATCCTGTTATTTGGATCGATTCACTGAGTGGATTCAGGGCAATGCAGAACAACAGTGGTGATAGGGAATCACCTTGGAAGATTCCACACTTTATTACTATGTCAGCAATATTTGTGTTGTTGAATGTGAGGGTGGTTTTCCAGTTTTTCATTGACTCCTGAATTAGGTTATGTATGATTCTGTATTATTATTATTATTATTATTATTCAGTCTCTTTCCACGACTTCTGTTTGACTGTCGGCTGTGATCCAAGGTCTCGGAATCTTACCAAGATTCTGGGAGATCCAAGGTTTTACGGAGGATGTGGGCACTTCAGAGGAGCGCTGCTTTGAGTAGTGGAGCGATTCTGTGGTTTCCAGGGAGTTTATTCAGGTAGCCTTCCAATTCTGATGTTATGTTCCCCAAGGCTCCTATCACTATTGGTATCACTTCTGCTTTTTCATTCCACAGTCTCTGGATTTCTAATCTGAGGTCTTGGTATTTTTCTATTTTTTCTCTTTCTTTTGTTTTTATGTTTCTATCACTTGGAACAGCGACATCAATAATTGTTACTGTTCTGTTGGTCTTATTGAGAACTACAATGTCTGGTCGTCTTGCAGGAATCACCCGGTCTGTTCTTATCTCGAAGTCCCACAGTATTTTGACTTCTTCTGTTTCGATGACTGCTTCTGGTTGATGCATCCATGTTCTTTCTGGGGTTTTTATGCCATAGTTCTCACACAGATTTCTATGTATGTGTTTTGCCACTTCATTGTGTCGTTTGGTGTATTCTGTTCCAGCCAGAACCTGACATCCAGATAGTATGTGTTCTGTTGTCTCATCCATGGATTTGCAAAGTCTACATTTGGAATCATTTGAAATTTTCATGATTTTCGTTTTGTGTGCTTTGGTGTTGAGTGCTTGATCTTGTGCAGCTGTTATGAGTGCTTCTGTTTCTGCTTTCAATCCTGCCTCTTTCAACCATTTGTACGTTGATTGCTTTGTTGATATTTCGTCTGCTTGTCGTACATATTGGCCATGTAGAGGTTTCTGGCTCCAGGTATGTGCTAGTTCTTGCTTCGTTGTTTTCTTCCATGTTTCTTTGTCTGTTTCTGGTGGTTGGAATAGTCCACTCCTTTTTACTAATTCTATCAGTGGATCATCTTTATTGTTATTCCAGATGTAGTCCACAAGGCCAATGACTTCTCCTTCAATGACATGTTTAATTTTCTTGAGACCTCGGCCTCCCATTTTTCGAGATACATAGAGTCTGTCTACGTCTGCTTTTGGGTGTAAGGCTTTATGTATTGTGAGTAGTTTTCTTGTTTTCCTGTCCAGTTCATTTATTTCATTTGCTGTCCAATCTATGATACCTCCAGTGTAGCTTACTACAGGTATTGCGTATGCATTAAGGGCTTGTATTTTGTTCGCCCCATTTAGCTTGGATTTCAGGACTTGTCTAACACGTTTTTCATATTCTCTCTTAACTTTGGACTTCACTTCTCTCTGCATATTTTCTTGATGTTGTAGTATCCCAAGATACTTATATCCATTTTCTATTGAAACATCATTGATTTTTCCGATGTTGAATTGCAGGCCCTCTGTTGTTTTGACCTTGCCTTTCTGGATGATAATTCGTCCACATTTCTCAAGGCCGAATTTCATGTTGATGTCTTCACTGCAGATCTTGACAGTATTGATCAGTGATGTGATGTCACTTTCATTTTTACCGTACAGCTTGAGATCATCCATGTACAGTAGATGGCTGATAACCTGTCCTGCTTTCATTTTGTATCCTAACCCTGTTTTCTGGATCACGTGACTGAGAGGGTTCAGGGCAATGCAGAACAGCAGTGGCGATAGTGAATCACCTTGAAAGATTCCACAATTTATTGCTATTATTATTATTATTATTATTATTCAGTCTCTTTCCACGACTTCTGTTTGACTGTCGGCTGTGATCCAAGGTCTCGGAATCTTACCAAGATTCTGGGAGATCCAAGGTTTTACGGAGGATGTGGGCACTTCCGATGAGCGCTGCTTTGAGTATTGGCGCGATTCTGTGGTTTCCAGGGAGTTTATTCAGGTAGCCTTCCAATTCTGATGTTATGTTCCCCAAGGCTCCTATCACTATTGGTATCACTTCTGCTTTTACATTCCACAGTCTCTGGATTTCTAATCTGAGGTCTTGGTATTTTTCTATTTTTTCTCTTTCTTTTGTTTTTATGTTTTTTATTATTATTATTATTATTATTATTATTATTATTATTATTATTATTATTATTATTATTATTATTATTATTATTCATATTATTATTATTATTATTCAGCCTCTTTCCACGACTTCTGCTTGACTGTCGGTTGTGATCCAAGGTCTCGGAATCTTACCAAGATTCTGGGAGATCGAAGGTTTTACGGAGGATGTGGGCACTTCCGTGGAGCGCTGCTTTGAGTAGTGGAGCGATTCTGTGGTTTCCAGGGAGTTTATTCAGGTAGCCTTCCAATTCAGATGTTATGTTCCCCAAGGCTCCTATCACTATAGGTATTATTATTATTCAGCCTCTTTCCACGACTTCTGTTTGACTGTCGGCTGTGATCCAAGGTCTCAGAATCTTACCAAGATTCTGGGAGATCCAAAGTTTTACGGAGGATGTGGGCACTTCCGAGTGGAGCAATTCTGTGGTTTCCAGGGAGTTTATTCAGGTAGCCTTCCAATTTAGATGTTATGTTCCCCAAGGCTCCTATCACTATATGTTTCACTTCTGTTTTTACATTCCACAGTCTCTGGATTTCTAATCTGAGGTCTTGGTATTTTTCTATTTTTTCCCTTTCTTTTGTTTTTATGTTTCTATCACTCGGAACAGCGACATCAATGATTGATATTGTTCTGTTGGACTTATTGAGAACTACAATGTTTGGTCTTTGTGCAGGTATCACCCAATCTGTTCTTATCTCGAAGTCCCACAGTATTTTGACTTCTTCTGTTTTGGTGACTGCTTCTGGTTGGCGCATCCATGCTCTTTCTGAGGTTTGTATGCCATAGTTTTCACACAGATTTCTATGGTTTTGCCACTTCATTGTGTCGTTTGGTGTATTCTGTTCCAGCCGGAACCTGACACCAGATAGTATGTGCTCTGTTGTCTCATCCATGGATTTGCAGAGTCTACATTTGGAATCATTTGAAATTTTCATGATTTGGTGTTGAGTGCTTGATCTTGTGCCGCAGGTATGAGTGCTTCTGCTTCTACTTTCAATCCTGCCACTTTCAACCATTTGTACGTTGATTGCTTTGTTGATATTTCGTCGGCTTGTCTTACATACTGGCCATGCACAGGTTTCTGTCTCCAGGTATGTGCTAGTTCTTGCTTCGTCCTGCAGTGTTTTTACTCCTTCTGTTTCTGTGACTGCTTCTGATTGGACATGTGGACTTTCTTCTGTTTGTATTGTGTAGTTCTCCAACCTATATGTATGAAGAATTGTCGTCAGTCATTATGTCTTCTGATTTCTTATTCTAGCTAGAGTCTAATACCCAGATTGTGTACATTAGGTTGTATTTATGCTTTAGTGGTTTAATATTAATCTCATCCATGATATTTATATTTAAATTGTGGTATTTAAAAAAATAGTCTTTTGCGATGTTAATCAGCTTTCATATGGAAATTATGCCTGTGGAGTGATATATGTACTTTGGTCGGGACATTTTGTTCTCTTCGTCCCTTAAACATTCTTATATATTTTATGTCGAATAGTGTCACAGTCTGATAAAAATGTCCGACTTGGTGACCTACTTGTCTTGTTTACTTCAAATTTGAAATTTGAAACCCTTGGCTCCTTTGTTCAAAGCTTCCTTTTTCGAGATGCTTCTAGAACAGGTCAAGATGTTATGTAACTTTAGGTCCATTGTCCAGATTCTCGAACCAACTACATACTTCGCGATCAGTCACGTGATACGCATTATGCTTTTCTATAAATGTGGGTACGCGCTTCCGTTCCCTTACTGCGAGAACACATTAGCTATTTCCATCAGCTAACTCGGGTCATGCGGCAGCCGACAGCAGATGAGAACCATACCTTCGACTTCTCATAAAAAGGTACCATTTTATCTGATAGTATTTTGCATATCTTGATTATAAATATGTATTTGTGCTATGTATTATATTATTTCCATATATGCTTGAGCATGGTCCAGAGAAATGGCTGAAAAACCTATAAGTTATGGAGTATAAATTTATTGTAACTCTTTTTCCATTTGTAACTTTAATTTATATTGTTTTAATTCACTAAGAGCCAGAATGCCTGTGCTCGATATGAATTTCTCATGTAATTCAATTATTGCGTGTAATTTTAATTGTAAATTGTGAAGCGCTTTGTTGGTTTGAATTACCCTTTTGTATGAACATTAATTTAACGTTGTAACTATTTTATTGATTCATACGTCATGCTGTTAAATGGAACACGCGTGAGATGACTACATTTTTTCTAAATCTAATTGTAAAACGACGCGAGGTCGAAACTCTAAATTCAGCGCATTTTAAACTGGGACATGCTTCAGTAGGAACGTGTTAAATTGAAATTACATTAGAACACGTTACTTCTCCAGGTCGGCCCTTGCCTTGCTTTTTGCCTTGGGCTTTGGCTTCACTTTGCCTTGCCTTGTTCCGTCTGGTACTAACTGGTCTGAGCTCAAAGTGTGAGTTCATTTCTGAGGGTCCACGCCACTGAAATTCAAGTTCACTAGCAACATAAAGGAACACCTTCCTAGGCGCCACGTGCGTCGTCGCTGTAGTGAGACTGTGAAAATAGACTGGCTGACTGAGTAAAAGAGACCAGGCAGATACAGACAATCAGCTGAGTATTACTCAGTGTTTATGCAAATATCGAAAAGACAATTGATTGGCAATTCGTTAGTTACCGATAAAGCATGTACGCGCAAAGAATCGAGAAATAGACTATTCGCGCTCGTATTTGATTATTGTTAACTTGTTAAAACTTTATTAAATCTTATTTTCTTTGTTAAAACCTCTTAGTAGTTAATTTTTATGCATAATAGACCTATAGATTTTCTTAGATTGAATGGGGGCGAATGAGCAGAATGTTGACAACGAATGCATATTAATTTAGAGGAATTTAACTGTTTCAATCTAGCTAAAAGTTCGCAATTTATTAGTTTGTAAAATTGTCGTCTGACTACAAGACACACTTTTAAATTAGTCAAATAGTAAATTGAGCAACCAGTCTGCATAGGATATGAGAGAAGGAATTAATTATATTTAAAGTCCTTAATTATTCTAGGGCAGGGTCTATAAATAAATACTGGAAACGTAACAAATAGATGCCCTGGTGTTCAGTTATATGTGCTTGTACAATTTTTAAAGGATGTCACTGCTGTACCTTTTAAGTTATGTATCAGAAATAATAAAACATCTCTAGACATTGCCTGCCACGTCTCAAAGTACATCAATTATTATTTATAATTATTGGCATCTTTTCAAAATACTGAAAGCTTTAAGTCAACTCACACTCGTCGTCAGGAAGATTATACAGCCTCTCGGAATCTTGTTGGCACGCAATTGGCTGCATGGTTCTGATACATCGATATAAACAACATTTTGATTTGAAAGCACAGTTTTAAGAAAAGTAGACACCTTTTTTCTCTATTTACTATTTTACTAATCTTTATTCATATTGAATTATTAGACCACAGAGTACTACGATAGATATTCAGGCAATCCGACAATGATATTTATTTAATTTGAAAGAAAAATAGACAAAATAGTAAATAGAAAAAAAAATGTATCATACGTTATTCAGAGAGAGAGAGAGAGATCTGACACGTATGTGTGTGTGTGTGTGTGTGTGTGTGTGTGTGTGTGTGCGTGCGTGCGTGCGTGTGTGTGTGTGTGTAATATCTATTTGAAAACTTACGTTTGAATGAAGTGTTCTGTCGAATTTGCTGTAACAGATTAAAATAGATATATTTATTCTATTACAATTTATGGATTAAAATAACTGAAATTTCACAAAGACGCTGTAATATTTTTATATGACATCTCGATAATGTACCATATACTGTGTTAATATTTTAAATAAACGAAAAGGTATAAAAAAAAATAAGGTAAATATGTCCTCTTCTATTTAGGGTTAAATAGTTAAAAGTTTATGTGGAAGGCTAGCGTACCGTGTGGGCGTATTTAGGACCTTGTTTTTGTTTCACATATTTAGGACCTTGTTTTTGTTTCACATGTAGACTGTCACTAGCGCCAAATTAGGTCAACGATCGTCCGCTGCTTGCTTAGGCTGCACGGTAGATTCGTGTTAATATGTTGTGCTATAATATATGCATTTATTTAAATATGCTTATTTATTTATTAACTGAAGTTTATGATTGTATATCTAAATACGAAGTAGTAGTTTGTATTAATGTATTTTTGGTTTCTAGATTATATTATCGTCTTTGTATATTTTGTGATTTATTCATCTAATATTTTGTTATGGTACACGAGTATTAGTTATTTATTTTATTTTTTTTGTAAAATTATACATTAGGAAAGAGTTGTATTTAAAGTGTATTTAATGTAGTTGCTTTATATACTGTAAGCATAATATAACTCTAATAGTTTAAGAGTAAATTTTATATAAATAAAAGTAAGTAAACACAGAACATGGAAGTCAAATCCAGTTCTCTGAATGATAGCTTTAAAAGTTGTAAGGGATTCCCTGGTGTCCCATGCTCTTGGTATATAAAGGCGCTTTAGGAGTGCATGAGGGTTTGGTTGTTTGTGTTCTCTGTGTGCTTTGTTTTTTTTTTTCCTTGCTTGTTTGATGTGTTCAAATTATTGGCTCCACCAAAGGCTGAGGGGGGCTGATGTGTGTGATTGGTTGAAGGGAGTGGGGAGAGGACGAGTTTGCTGCTTTGGTGATTGCCTTTGTTATGTTGGTGGCCCGTGTGTTCGTGTTTTCATGAGTTAGTTGTATTTCTGGTGATAGTTCCAGATTGCGCTGGAAGGTTCCCAATTGCCTTTGGATATGTGTCATGCAGGGCTTGAGTGTAGGTATCTGTGTTGTATGTTTGTTCGTTTTTAAGTTATAGTATGATGGGTGGTGTCGCTGGTGTAGTTTGTCGTCGTCTGTTTTGATTGTGGTGCCTAGTGTGCGGGGAAGGGTTATTAGGGTGATGTCGTAGGTGGTTTGGCTTCCTGTGGTTTGGGTTTGGGGTTAAAGAGATAAGTTTTTTTTTTTTTTTCGTTAGCCAGTCGATGTGACGATGTGTGACAAATTCTGTGTCATGACCTCGTGACCCAATTGCTCGTTTCAAAACTTAAAATTTTGAACGGACCTTTGTTGAAATTCACCCGTGATACATCAGTATCTAGAAGCTTTTAGCAAGGTCAGATTGTTGCATAACTTTAGGCCATTGTCCAGCACCTTCGAGATCAACAACATACCACGTGAGCGGTCACGTGATGCGTTCAATGCAGTTTTATAAAATATGATCATAGGCGCGAAAACAGTACTCACTCCCAGACCGGCAGACGCACAAGACACTGTATTAGCTCGTCCCGCTGCGTACCAGAGTCGTACGAGAGAAGATGAACCCGCGCTAGAGCAGTAAAATCTACTTTTAAGAGGTAACAATAACACGTCTACTTCTTACAGTATCTATTGCATTTTGTTGATTGTATTTTGTAACTGAATTGATGTATGTATTTTGTGCAGCTTAGCGCTATTTTAGCCAAAGCACGTGTTTCGATGTAAAGGGACAAATCTAAAAGTTATTGTATATAAATTATTGTGACTTTTTCTTATCTTTAATTTATATAATCTTAAATTCCCTAGTGCCGCCAGAATGTCTGTGCACGTGGTGAATTCTTCTTTGTAATTCAAATTGTTCTTGCATATGATTTTTTGTGTAAAATTGTAAAGCATTCATGCTTCATTTTGAATTAATCCTTTGTGTGAATTCCAATTTTTAATGCTGTAAATATTTGGGAATTCATACGTTCGTGTAATATTACTTGTAACACACACGTGAACCACAATGTATATTTAAATATAACCATATTTGAATTGTAAATGACACGATAGTCAAAGATTCTAAATTCAGAACCTTAAACAAAGAAACATGTGCTTGGGTTTTGCGAATATAGACGCAAATAGTTACAGAGCCCAAATCCTTTGTTTCAGCCGGGTTCTTATGTTACTCCTCTCTACCTTCGTACTTCTTGAGTCGTACGCCGACTCGGGTGTCTTCATGACCCATGCGTGAACTATGCAGAAGTACCTCGTGTTAACCACGGTTAACGATTCGTCGCAAGTACATTAGCGATGCAGTGATTGAGTGGACGATTGACTGTTATGCTATGCAGTACTGACGATGAGCCAAAGTGATGTGGACAAGTTCTAACCAGTTGAACCCCACATGCGACCAAGAGTGTAGTTAAGTATATCTACTAGGGTCCAGGATCAAGTGACTATTTGGCAAGATAATTCTCGTTAAAACAATTGACTTTGACGATAGAGCAAGGGATAACGCTTGTATAGAATCTAAGACGTCGTGCTCGTGATTAATCGTTGCTGTTAATTGTTAAACTTATTAAATCTTATTTCATTTTGTTAAGAACCTCTTTTTGTAGTAATTTGTATGCATATAGACCAAAAGACGTGGATTGGATGGGGGCTGATTGAGCTAAACGAATGACGTAATGAATGCATATGAATCTAAGAGAGTTTTTAACGATTTCCAATCTAGCTAATGTACGCAAATTATCAGTTTCGTAAATCTGTGATCTAGACTACAAAGATGCATTTTTAATTTAGTCGAATGATGATTTGAGCAACCAGTCTGTTTAGGTTAAACGAGAGGGAATTAATTTAACTAGTAAATTAAAGTTCTATAATTTCCTAAGCAGGGTCTCTAAATAAATACTGGAAACGTAACAAGTGGGGGCTCGTCCGGGATTGATATGTATTAAATTGTAACATTTTTATACATAGGGCGTATCATAAACCTAGTAACGAACATCTGAGAATTGCCAATATTCTATTGATTCAGGATTGTTGAAATATTTATCTTGCTTTTGTTGTGACATGTGCATGTATTCTTTTGCAGAGTAGCGTGCATGTTAGTTAATAAATGTTTAAGCGTAGTTAAGCATTATGTTAGCTAATTAATGATTATTTAGCATGGTGATGTTAAATGTTTCATTGTGAGAAGTCGACGTGTTATACCGCCAGCTAGGAGAGTTACCGGTAGTAACAGACTTCGGACTATTATATTTAGGGTGCTAAGTATAATGTGTAATGTTGTATGGTCGGAGCCGTGACATTACGAAAGCCTTGGAGACAACAGATTTGTAGCCAAGCAGGTGAACGTGTCATACTAACGCGTAATTTATTTCGGAAGGTGTTCTGAATAAATTCAATAATTTTTGTAAGGTCGTAGCCTAAAAGTTATTGTGGGATAAAAGCGGAGTTTTATCGCCTACGGTTAGATACACAATCACGAGAGATATTTATTGTAGCCAGACGCGCTAAATAAATAAGATGGATCTCGAACAGACTATTGCGAGTCTGAGAGAGATAGGTTCATTGATCGGATACCGAACGGAAGACGAGTTAATGAACTTTGTGAGAACTGATCTAGACAGAGAGAGAAAGAGGAGAGAGAAAGCAAAGAGAGAGGAAGAGGAAGAAGAAAGGTTAGAGATAGAACATGATCACATTATGTCTTTGATACATCTAAGGATCAACTATCGGAAGAACAGTGTAGGGAGCTTACAGCTCATGGAGATTCTAAAAAGCGAACAAGAGATAGGCATATCACTAGGTTACGAAAGTGAACAGCTACGTAATTTTGCCTTACTTGCACTCAATGAAAAGGAAATAGAACACAGGGAAGAAAAGATATCTTCATTAAGCTCACGTGTAAAACTTACAGAAGCGCAGTTGTGTGATAGAGATTTCTGATTCAAAGGGGAGGCTGAAATACGAGACCTAACGTTCGAAATTAGAAAGTTGAAGAAAGAGAGGCTAGTGCTTATGGAAAGGAAAGAAAGTCTAGAATTAGAATGGTTGTGGACAGAAATCGAAACAGAGTCTAAAATTGCTGGGGAAGGTGACGGTACTGTTGACAAATTACGACAGGAAGGTCAGGCCGTGAACTTTGACTTGCCGAGGTCAAACGCCACGAGCGTGGAGACTGACACACAGAAAGACACACAGAAATTAGTCGCACTACCGAACACAGCAGACAAAGTAGACAGTTTGATTGAAAACCAAAACAAATGTTTTGACGAAACCATTACAGTTCAACATGCTAACCAGTTTACAGAAACAGTTGGCGCACCACCAAAGCTTGATCTTGAAACAGAGACAAGAAAAGACACTGTTGTTAAGGATTTAATAACACGTGTAGGATTTGGACAAACACATACACTGCCGTGTACGTGTGACACCTTGGTTGACAGACTGAATGTGCATGAGAAGATAGAGACAGATTCTATCAGTTGTGTACTGTTAAGGTGTGATGAAACTTCTAGCAACACAGTGACTGATTTTTCTGACAGGACAAATACGCATGAGAAGATAGAAATGGGTTCTATCAGTTGTGTATCGTTGAAGGGCAGTGACACATCGACTGAGTTTACTGACCGAACTGTTAGTTTAAGAGAGAGTCATGAGAATGTGCTCGCTACAAAGACTGACATCGGTAGATCTCGATCTCCGGTGATTGACGTGAGTCATGACGTAATTTTGGAACACAAGATTATTGCGTTATGCGAGGTTTCGAGTGCTAACACATTGATAGCCAGGGAAACAGAAGTATTTGATCCAGATGACAGCATAGGTAGCAATACAGACGGAGACAATGTGCCTATGATAAATTCATTTACTTCAGATGACATGACAGTTGTCAGAGCTGAGACAGAGTTCTTTTCCAAACGTGACATGGAAGAAGATATGGTCGAAAACTGTACAGGGACGAAATCTAGTATTTCTAACATAGAGATATTAGGGACGGTCAACGATAATCATGCATGTGTACTGACGTGTATGCATGCAGTTGTCGGAGACATGGCAGAACTGTCTGCAGATAAATCACTTAACGGAATTAGTGACGTAGACAGAAGCCACGGTACAGGGACTACCTTTATTGACTCACCTGTTGAGATAAAGGAATGTCATGAGTACGTACCAAAAACTGAGACAAGTGGGAGTAAGGAGGAGGGGGTTTCATTAATTGATATGTTCCTTGGTTCACTGATGATAAGTACGGAGTGTAATCCCGAATTGATCAAAGACACAGTACAAATGAGTGACAGAACTAGATCGATAGACAATGAAAACCAGAGTGACGGACTGATAACCAGAGTAGGTGGGGCATCAGGACTGTTACTGACATCAGATGCAGAGAATTATGATAGAGGAAACAGTGGGAGTGTAGCCTACAACACACAGGGAGTAGACATGGTGATGTTATTCATTGTGACAGGTGACATTCACTGCCAGTTAGTGACTGAGACTGACAGAATTTCCATCATAGATTCTGACGATTTGATGAGAAGACATATTGAATTAACTGAGTCAGTGGAGACAGATTATGTTAGTTCAATAAACGGTATGGTCCAGGGGAGACAATCAGTAACTCTTGGGGAGTTTAAGACAGAACCCTTGTTCATACAACCACGGGAATCTGACTTGCTAGCGAGTGAGTCTGACCACACAGTGACTAGAGAATACTCGAGTGGAGAGTTAGACAATTCTAGAGTCACAAAAGAGACACAGACTTATGTTGTCAAGGAGAGAGACAAATTGACAGACATAACAGTCGAACACCTAGTTGTGAATGGGTTAAAACAAAAAACAACTAGTGGGATGAGGTATTTCACTTCAGTCTATGATAAGATCAGGAGAACGGAACCTCCAGATTTAGAGGGGAGGCTAATGTTGCAATTCAGGTACTTCAGAGAGACTGGTAGCCGTGACAGAGCACATTTGTGAACCTATGACGTTAGACTAGATGCGAAATGGACCCATAGTAGATCTGACGCCATTCCGACAAAAGACGTTGAGTGCATGCGAACTAGAGACGTTCAATGTGTACACAATGACGTAACTACAGATGCGCGAAACACCAAGAGAGCAAATTTCCATTTGCATGAGTTCAGTGACAAGGCTAAGAGCGATAGATTTGAAATTCTGACATCGCATAGTCAAAGCCACGGTGACACTGACATGATACGAAACGTATCGAGAAGTTTGAAACTGTTAGACAGGGTAGAGACCAGTCATGCAGAAACTGACACTACCAGAAACATTTTAAACTTGACAAGTACTCTGGAGAGTTTTGAAGGAGATCATGACGATAAAACACTTCAAGGACGTACTTACCGGACAAGAAATGAAAAGTCTAAACTTGACATGCAATATATTGCACCTCACAGTGACATTCTGACGAACAGAGTAAGAAAGAAAGAATACAGTTGTCATGCCATAGACATGTTGACACACATAGGCGACGACGTGTATTGGGATTGGGACAGAACTACAAGATTGTGCTAGGCAGGATAGTGCAGCAGTAGAAATGATGATTTGATACCTTCTTTGAATTTTCATTATCTTCTTGTTGTACCGTAGTTGGTGGTTGTTATTGTAAATATGTTGGACATTTCATGAAACTTGGGACTAGCTATGACACTGATTGAATTGTTTTAGGTTGTAACTCTGAATATGACAGGTAGACTGATAGATGGTTCATTGAGTTGGTAATTCATAAACTCTGATATTTGGTTGATACAGGAGATCAATATCTGGAACTTTTCATAACCTGCATATTGATAGTGTTGTTCATTGGAAGTCAATTTTTTTGATCACACTATTGTTGGAAACGTATTCAGTGGAATTGGTTGATGTTGGATTTCTATTCTGAATAATCTGGTTAGATCAAACTAGGTTGTGTGTGAACTATTGATTATTGGGACAGATAGTGAGAATTTCAGAACATGTTATTCCATTGGATGGATGTCTATTCAATTAGACTGAACGTTCTTCTTAAATCATTTTATTTGATTTTTCTTAAATCATTTTTCTTTGATTTCTTGAGGAGAGAAATATTGTATGAGTGTGCCGTTAATCGAGAGTTGATTTTTCCGTCACGTTACATTATTTCTAGCTATGTTGAAATTTTTTAATTGTAAATTTTTTCTTCATTTTTGGACTTCTACATTTTATAACACATAATTTGTAGGAGGCATTTATCTTTTGGTAAGATAAACGCCTCAAAAGCAAGGGGGTGTGACGATGTGTGACAAATTCTGTGTCATGACCTCGTGACCCAATTGCTCATTTCAAAACTTAAAATTTTGAACGGACCTTTGTTGAAATTCACCCGTGATACATCAGTATCTAGAAGCTTTTAGCAAGGTCAGATTGTTGCATAACTTTAGGCCATTGTCCAGCACCTTCGAGATCAACAACATACCACGTGAGCGGTCACGTGATGCGTTCAATGCAGTTTTATAAAATATGATCATAGGCGCGAAAACAGTACTCACTCCCAGACCGGCAGACGCACAAGACGCTGTATTAGCTCGTCCCGCTGCGTACCAGAGTCGTACGAGAGAAGATGAACCCGCGCTAGAGCAGTAAAATCTACTTTTAAGAGGTAACAATAACACGTCTACTTCTTACAGTATCTATTGCATTTTGTTGATTGTATTTTGTAACTGAATTGATGTATGTATTTTGTGCAGCTTAGCGCTATTTTAGCCAAAGCACGTGTTTCGATGTAAAGGGACAAATCTAAAAGTTATTGTATATAAATTATTGTGACTTTTTCTTATCTTTAATTTATATAATCTTAAATTCCCTAGTGCCGCCAGAATGTCTGTGCACGTGGTGAATTCTTCTTTGTAATTCAAATTGTTCTTGCATATGATTTTTTGTGTAAAATTGTAAAGCATTCATGCTTCATTTTGAATTAATCCTTTGTGTGAATTCCAATTTTTAATGCTGTAAATATTTGGGAATTCATACGTTCGTGTAATATTACTTGTAACACACACGTGAACCACAATGTATATTTAAATATAACCATATTTGAATTGTAAATGACACGATAGTCAAAGATTCTAAATTCAGAACCTTAAACAAAGAAACATGTGCTTGGGTTTTGCGAATATAGACGCAAATAGTTACAGAGCCCAAATCCTTTGTTTCAGCCGGGTTCTTATGTTACTCCTCTCTACCTTCGTACTTCTTGAGTCGTACGCCGACTCGGGTGTCTTCATGACCCATGCGTGAACTATGCAGAAGTACCTCGTGTTAACCACGGTTAACGATTCGTCGCAAGTACATTAGCGATGCAGTGATTGAGTGGACGATTGACTGTTATGCTATGCAGTACTGACGATGAGCCAAAGTGATGTGGACAAGTTCTAACCAGTTGAACCCCACATGCGACCAAGAGTGTAGTTAAGTATATCTACTAGGGTCCAGGATCAAGTGACTATTTGGCAAGATAATTCTCGTTAAAACAATTGACTTTGACGATAGAGCAAGGGATAACGCTTGTATAGAATCTAAGACGTCGTGCTCGTGATTAATCGTTGCTGTTAATTGTTAAACTTATTAAATCTTATTTCATTTTGTTAAGAACCTCTTTTTGTAGTAATTTGTATGCATATAGACCAAAAGACGTGGATTGGATGGGGGCTGATTGAGCTAAACGAATGACGTAATGAATGCATATGAATCTAAGAGAGTTTTTAACGATTTCCAATCTAGCTAATGTACGCAAATTATCAGTTTCGTAAATCTGTGATCTAGACTACAAAGATGCATTTTTAATTTAGTCGAATGATGATTTGAGCAACCAGTCTGTTTAGGTTAAACGAGAGGGAATTAATTTAACTAGTAAATTAAAGTTCTATAATTTCCTAAGCAGGGTCTCTAAATAAATACTGGAAACGTAACAAGTGGGGGCTCGTCCGGGATTGATATGTATTAAATTGTAACATTTTTATACATAGGGCGTATCATAAACCTAGTAACGAACATCTGAGAATTGCCAATATTCTATTGATTCAGGATTGTTGAAATATTTATCTTGCTTTTGTTGTGACATGTGCATGTATTCTTTTGCAGAGTAGCGTGCATGTTAGTTAATAAATGTTTAAGCGTAGTTAAGCATTATGTTAGCTAATTAATGATTATTTAGCATGGTGATGTTAAATGTTTCATTGTGAGAAGTCGACGTGTTATACCGCCAGCTAGGAGAGTTACCGGTAGTAACAGACTTCGGACTATTATATTTAGGGTGCTAAGTATAATGTGTAATGTTGTATGGTCGGAGCCGTGACATTACGAAAGCCTTGGAGACAACAGATTTGTAGCCAAGCAGGTGAACGTGTCATACTAACGCGTAATTTATTTCGGAAGGTGTTCTGAATAAATTCAATAATTTTTGTAAGGTCGTAGCCTAAAAGTTATTGTGGGATAAAAGCGGAGTTTTATCGCCTACGGTTAGATACACAATCACGAGAGATATTTATTGTAGCCAGACGCGCTAAATAAATAAGATGGATCTCGAACAGACTATTGCGAGTCTGAGAGAGATAGGTTCATTGATCGGATACCGAACGGAAGACGAGTTAATGAACTTTGTGAGAACTGATCTAGACAGAGAGAGAAAGAGGAGAGAGAAAGCAAAGAGAGAGGAAGAGGAAGAAGAAAGGTTAGAGATAGAACATGATCACATTATGTCTTTGATACATCTAAGGATCAACTATCGGAAGAACAGTGTAGGGAGCTTACAGCTCATGGAGATTCTAAAAAGCGAACAAGAGATAGGCATATCACTAGGTTACGAAAGTGAACAGCTACGTAATTTTGCCTTACTTGCACTCAATGAAAAGGAAATAGAACACAGGGAAGAAAAGATATCTTCATTAAGCTCACGTGTAAAACTTACAGAAGCGCAGTTGTGTGATAGAGATTTCTGATTCAAAGGGGAGGCTGAAATACGAGACCTAACGTTCGAAATTAGAAAGTTGAAGAAAGAGAGGCTAGTGCTTATGGAAAGGAAAGAAAGTCTAGAATTAGAATGGTTGTGGACAGAAATCGAAACAGAGTCTAAAATTGCTGGGGAAGGTGACGGTACTGTTGACAAATTACGACAGGAAGGTCAGGCCGTGAACTTTGACTTGCCGAGGTCAAACGCCACGAGCGTGGAGACTGACACACAGAAAGACACACAGAAATTAGTCGCACTACCGAACACAGCAGACAAAGTAGACAGTTTGATTGAAAACCAAAACAAATGTTTTGACGAAACCATTACAGTTCAACATGCTAACCAGTTTACAGAAACAGTTGGCGCACCACCAAAGCTTGATCTTGAAACAGAGACAAGAAAAGACACTGTTGTTAAGGATTTAATAACACGTGTAGGATTTGGACAAACACATACACTGCCGTGTACGTGTGACACCTTGGTTGACAGACTGAATGTGCATGAGAAGATAGAGACAGATTCTATCAGTTGTGTACTGTTAAGGTGTGATGAAACTTCTAGCAACACAGTGACTGATTTTTCTGACAGGACAAATACGCATGAGAAGATAGAAATGGGTTCTATCAGTTGTGTATCGTTGAAGGGCAGTGACACATCGACTGAGTTTACTGACCGAACTGTTAGTTTAAGAGAGAGTCATGAGAATGTGCTCGCTACAAAGACTGACATCGGTAGATCTCGATCTCCGGTGATTGACGTGAGTCATGACGTAATTTTGGAACACAAGATTATTGCGTTATGCGAGGTTTCGAGTGCTAACACATTGATAGCCAGGGAAACAGAAGTATTTGATCCAGATGACAGCATAGGTAGCAATACAGACGGAGACAATGTGCCTATGATAAATTCATTTACTTCAGATGACATGACAGTTGTCAGAGCTGAGACAGAGTTCTTTTCCAAACGTGACATGGAAGAAGATATGGTCGAAAACTGTACAGGGACGAAATCTAGTATTTCTAACATAGAGATATTAGGGACGGTCAACGATAATCATGCATGTGTACTGACGTGTATGCATGCAGTTGTCGGAGACATGGCAGAACTGTCTGCAGATAAATCACTTAACGGAATTAGTGACGTAGACAGAAGCCACGGTACAGGGACTACCTTTATTGACTCACCTGTTGAGATAAAGGAATGTCATGAGTACGTACCAAAAACTGAGACAAGTGGGAGTAAGGAGGAGGGGGTTTCATTAATTGATATGTTCCTTGGTTCACTGATGATAAGTACGGAGTGTAATCCCGAATTGATCAAAGACACAGTACAAATGAGTGACAGAACTAGATCGATAGACAATGAAAACCAGAGTGACGGACTGATAACCAGAGTAGGTGGGGCATCAGGACTGTTACTGACATCAGATGCAGAGAATTATGATAGAGGAAACAGTGGGAGTGTAGCCTACAACACACAGGGAGTAGACATGGTGATGTTATTCATTGTGACAGGTGACATTCACTGCCAGTTAGTGACTGAGACTGACAGAATTTCCATCATAGATTCTGACGATTTGATGAGAAGACATATTGAATTAACTGAGTCAGTGGAGACAGATTATGTTAGTTCAATAAACGGTATGGTCCAGGGGAGACAATCAGTAACTCTTGGGGAGTTTAAGACAGAACCCTTGTTCATACAACCACGGGAATCTGACTTGCTAGCGAGTGAGTCTGACCACACAGTGACTAGAGAATACTCGAGTGGAGAGTTAGACAATTCTAGAGTCACAAAAGAGACACAGACTTATGTTGTCAAGGAGAGAGACAAATTGACAGACATAACAGTCGAACACCTAGTTGTGAATGGGTTAAAACAAAAAACAACTAGTGGGATGAGGTATTTCACTTCAGTCTATGATAAGATCAGGAGAACGGAACCTCCAGATTTAGAGGGGAGGCTAATGTTGCAATTCAGGTACTTCAGAGAGACTGGTAGCCGTGACAGAGCACATTTGTGAACCTATGACGTTAGACTAGATGCGAAATGGACCCATAGTAGATCTGACGCCATTCCGACAAAAGACGTTGAGTGCATGCGAACTAGAGACGTTCAATGTGTACACAATGACGTAACTACAGATGCGCGAAACACCAAGAGAGCAAATTTCCATTTGCATGAGTTCAGTGACAAGGCTAAGAGCGATAGATTTGAAATTCTGACATCGCATAGTCAAAGCCACGGTGACACTGACATGATACGAAACGTATCGAGAAGTTTGAAACTGTTAGACAGGGTAGAGACCAGTCATGCAGAAACTGACACTACCAGAAACATTTTAAACTTGACAAGTACTCTGGAGAGTTTTGAAGGAGATCATGACGATAAAACACTTCAAGGACGTACTTACCGGACAAGAAATGAAAAGTCTAAACTTGACATGCAATATATTGCACCTCACAGTGACATTCTGACGAACAGAGTAAGAAAGAAAGAATACAGTTGTCATGCCATAGACATGTTGACACACATAGGCGACGACGTGTATTGGGATTGGGACAGAACTACAAGATTGTGCTAGGCAGGATAGTGCAGCAGTAGAAATGATGATTTGATACCTTCTTTGAATTTTCATTATCTTCTTGTTGTACCGTAGTTGGTGGTTGTTATTGTAAATATGTTGGACATTTCATGAAACTTGGGACTAGCTATGACACTGATTGAATTGTTTTAGGTTGTAACTCTGAATATGACAGGTAGACTGATAGATGGTTCATTGAGTTGGTAATTCATAAACTCTGATATTTGGTTGATACAGGAGATCAATATCTGGAACTTTTCATAACCTGCATATTGATAGTGTTGTTCATTGGAAGTCAATTTTTTTGATCACACTATTGTTGGAAACGTATTCAGTGGAATTGGTTGATGTTGGATTTCTATTCTGAATAATCTGGTTAGATCAAACTAGGTTGTGTGTGAACTATTGATTATTGGGACAGATAGTGAGAATTTCAGAACATGTTATTCCATTGGATGGATGTCTATTCAATTAGACTGAACGTTCTTCTTAAATCATTTTATTTGATTTTTCTTAAATCATTTTTCTTTGATTTCTTGAGGAGAGAAATATTGTATGAGTGTGCCGTTAATCGAGAGTTGATTTTTCCGTCACGTTACATTATTTCTAGCTATGTTGAAATTTTTTAATTGTAAATTTTTTCTTCATTTTTGGACTTCTACATTTTATAACACATAATTTGTAGGAGGCATTTATCTTTTGGTAAGATAAACGCCTCAAAAGCAAGGGGGTGTGACGATGTGTGACAAATTCTGTGTCATGACCTCGTGACCCAATTGCTCATTTCAAAACTTAAAATTTTGAACGGACCTTTGTTGAAATTCACCCGTGATACATCAGTATCTAGAAGCTTTTAGCAAGGTCAGATTGTTGCATAACTTTAGGCCATTGTCCAGCACCTTCGAGATCAACAACATACCACGTGAGCGGTCACGTGATGCGTTCAATGCAGTTTTATAAAATATGATCATAGGCGCGAAAACAGTACTCACTCCCAGACCGGCAGACGCACAAGACGCTGTATTAGCTCGTCCCGCTGCGTACCAGAGTCGTACGAGAGAAGATGAACCCGCGCTAGAGCAGTAAAATCTACTTTTAAGAGGTAACAATAACACGTCTACTTCTTACAGTATCTATTGCATTTTGTTGATTGTATTTTGTAACTGAATTGATGTATGTATTTTGTGCAGCTTAGCGCTATTTTAGCCAAAGCACGTGTTTCGATGTAAAGGGACAAATCTAAAAGTTATTGTATATAAATTATTGTGACTTTTTCTTATCTTTAATTTATATAATCTTAAATTCCCTAGTGCCGCCAGAATGTCTGTGCACGTGGTGAATTCTTCTTTGTAATTCAAATTGTTCTTGCATATGATTTTTCGTGTAAAATTGTAAAGCATTCATGCTTCATTTTGAATTAATCCTTTGTGTGAATTCCAATTTTTAATGCTGTAAATATTTGGGAATTCATACGTTCGTGTAATATTACTTGTAACACACACGTGAACCACAATGTATATTTAAATATAACCATATTTGAATTGTAAACGACACGATAGTCAAAGATTCTAAATTCAGAACCTTAAACAAAGAAACATGTGCTTGGGTTTTGCGAATATAGACGCAAATAGTTACAGAGCCCAAATCCTTTGTTTCAGCCGGGTTCTTATGTTACTCCTCTCTACCTTCGTACTTCTTGAGTCGTACGCCGACTCGGGTGTCTTCATGACCCATGCGTGAACTATGCAGAAGTACCTCGTGTTAACCACGGTTAACGATTCGTCGCAAGTACATTAGCGATGCAGTGATTGAGTGGACGATTGACTGTTATGCTATGCAGTACTGACGATGAGCCAAAGTGATGTGGACAAGTTCTAACCAGTTGAACCCCACATGCGACCAAGAGTGTAGTTAAGTATATCTACTAGGGTCCAGGATCAAGTGACTATTTGGCAAGATAATTCTCGTTAAAACAATTGACTTTGACGATAGAGCAAGGGATAACGCTTGTATAGAATCTAAGACGTCGTGCTCGTGATTAATCGTTGCTGTTAATTGTTAAACTTATTAAATCTTATTTCATTTTGTTAAGAACCTCTTTTTGTAGTAATTTGTATGCATATAGACCAAAAGACGTGGATTGGATGGGGGCTGATTGAGCTAAACGAATGACGTAATGAATGCATATGAATCTAAGAGAGTTTTTAACGATTTCCAATCTAGCTAATGTACGCAAATTATCAGTTTCGTAAATCTGTGATCTAGACTACAAAGATGCATTTTTAATTTAGTCGAATGATGATTTGAGCAACCAGTCTGTTTAGGTTAAACGAGAGGGAATTAATTTAACTAGTAAATTAAAGTTCTATAATTTCCTAAGCAGGGTCTCTAAATAAATACTGGAAACGTAACAAGTGGGGGCTCGTCCGGGATTGATATGTATTAAATTGTAACATTTTTATACATAGGGCGTATCATAAACCTAGTAACGAACATCTGAGAATTGCCAATATTCTATTGATTCAGGATTGTTGAAATATTTATCTTGCTTTTGTTGTGACATGTGCATGTATTCTTTTGCAGAGTAGCGTGCATGTTAGTTAATAAATGTTTAAGCGTATTTAAGCATTATGTTAGCTAATTAATGATTATTTAGCATGGTGATGTTAAATGTTTCATTGTGAGAAGTCGACGTGTTATACCGCCAGCTAGGAGAGTTACCGGTAGTAACAGACTTCGGACTATTATATTTAGGGTGCTAAGTATAATGTGTAATGTTGTATGGTCGGAGCCGTGACATTACGAAAGCCTTGGAGACAACAGATTTGTAGCCAAGCAGGTGAACGTGTCATACTAACGCGTAATTTATTTCGGAAGGTGTTCTGAATAAATTCAATAATTTTTGTAAGGTCGTAGCCTAAAAGTTATTGTGGGATAAAAGCGGAGTTTTATCGCCTACGGTTAGATACACAATCACGAGAGATATTTATTGTAGCCAGACGCGCTAAATAAATAAGATGGATCTCGAACAGACTATTGCGAGTCTGAGAGAGATAGGTTCATTGATCGGATACCGAACGGAAGACGAGTTAATGAACTTTGTGAGAACTGATCTAGACAGAGAGAGAAAGAGGAGAGAGAAAGCAAAGAGAGAGGAAGAGGAAGAAGAAAGGTTAGAGATAGAACATGATCACATTATGTCTTTGATACATCTAAGGATCAACTATCGGAAGAACAGTGTAGGGAGCTTACAGCTCATGGAGATTCTAAAAAGCGAACAAGAGATAGGCATATCACTAGGTTACGAAAGTGAACAGCTACGTAATTTTGCCTTACTTGCACTCAATGAAAAGGAAATAGAACACAGGGAAGAAAAGATATCTTCATTAAGCTCACGTGTAAAACTTACAGAAGCGCAGTTGTGTGATAGAGATTTCTGATTCAAAGGGGAGGCTGAAATACGAGACCTAACGTTCGAAATTAGAAAGTTGAAGAAAGAGAGGCTAGTGCTTATGGAAAGGAAAGAAAGTCTAGAATTAGAATGGTTGTGGACAGAAATCGAAACAGAGTCTAAAATTGCTGGGGAAGGTGACGGTACTGTTGACAAATTACGACAGGAAGGTCAGGCCGTGAACTTTGACTTGCCGAGGTCAAACGCCACGAGCGTGGAGACTGACACACAGAAAGACACACAGAAATTAGTCGCACTACCGAACACAGCAGACAAAGTAGACAGTTTGATTGAAAACCAAAACAAATGTTTTGACGAAACCATTACAGTTCAACATGCTAACCAGTTTACAGAAACAGTTGGCGCACCACCAAAGCTTGATCTTGAAACAGAGACAAGAAAAGACACTGTTGTTAAGGATTTAATAACACGTGTAGGATTTGGACAAACACATACACTGCCGTGTACGTGTGACACCTTGGTTGACAGACTGAATGTGCATGAGAAGATAGAGACAGATTCTATCAGTTGTGTACTGTTAAGGTGTGATGAAACTTCTAGCAACACAGTGACTGATTTTTCTGACAGGACAAATACGCATGAGAAGATAGAAATGGGTTCTATCAGTTGTGTATCGTTGAAGGGCAGTGACACATCGACTGAGTTTACTGACCGAACTGTTAGTTTAAGAGAGAGTCATGAGAATGTGCTCGCTACAAAGACTGACATCGGTAGATCTCGATCTCCGGTGATTGACGTGAGTCATGACGTAATTTTGGAACACAAGATTATTGCGTTATGCGAGGTTTCGAGTGCTAACACATTGATAGCCAGGGAAACAGAAGTATTTGATCCAGATGACAGCATAGGTAGCAATACAGACGGAGACAATGTGCCTATGATAAATTCATTTACTTCAGATGACATGACAGTTGTCAGAGCTGAGACAGAGTTCTTTTCCAAACGTGACATGGAAGAAGATATGGTCGAAAACTGTACAGGGACGAAATCTAGTATTTCTAACATAGAGATATTAGGGACGGTCAACGATAATCATGCATGTGTACTGACGTGTATGCATGCAGTTGTCGGAGACATGGCAGAACTGTCTGCAGATAAATCACTTAACGGAATTAGTGACGTAGACAGAAGCCACGGTACAGGGACTACCTTTATTGACTCACCTGTTGAGATAAAGGAATGTCATGAGTACGTACCAAAAACTGAGACAAGTGGGAGTAAGGAGGAGGGGGTTTCATTAATTGATATGTTCCTTGGTTCACTGATGATAAGTACGGAGTGTAATCCCGAATTGATCAAAGACACAGTACAAATGAGTGACAGAACTAGATCGATAGACAATGAAAACCAGAGTGACGGACTGATAACCAGAGTAGGTGGGGCATCAGGACTGTTACTGACATCAGATGCAGAGAATTATGATAGAGGAAACAGTGGGAGTGTAGCCTACAACACACAGGGAGTAGACATGGTGATGTTATTCATTGTGACAGGTGACATTCACTGCCAGTTACTGACTGAGACTGACAGAATTTCCATCATAGATTCTGACGATTTGATGAGAAGACATATTGAATTAACTGAGTCAGTGGAGACAGATTATGTTAGTTCAATAAACGGTATGGTCCAGGGGAGACAATCAGTAACTCTTGGGGAGTTTAAGACAGAACCCTTGTTCATACAACCACGGGAATCTGACTTGCTAGCGAGTGAGTCTGACCACACAGTGACTAGAGAATACTCGAGTGGAGAGTTAGACAATTCTAGAGTCACAAAAGAGACACAGACTTATGTTGTCAAGGAGAGAGACAAATTGACAGACATAACAGTCGAACACCTAGTTGTGAATGGGTTAAAACAAAAAACAACTAGTGGGATGAGGTATTTCACTTCAGTCTATGATAAGATCAGGAGAACGGAACCTCCAGATTTAGAGGGGAGGCTAATGTTGCAATTCAGGTACTTCAGAGAGACTGGTAGCCGTGACAGAGCACATTTGTGAACCTATGACGTTAGACTAGATGCGAAATGGACCCATAGTAGATCTGACGCCATTCCGACAAAAGACGTTGAGTGCATGCGAACTAGAGACGTTCAATGTGTACACAATGACGTAACTACAGATGCGCGAAACACCAAGAGAGCAAATTTCCATTTGCATGAGTTCAGTGACAAGGCTAAGAGCGATAGATTTGAAATTCTGACATCGCATAGTCAAAGCCACGGTGACACTGACATGATACGAAACGTATCGAGAAGTTTGAAACTGTTAGACAGGGTAGAGACCAGTCATGCAGAAACTGACACTACCAGAAACATTTTAAACTTGACAAGTACTCTGGAGAGTTTTGAAGGAGATCATGACGATAAAACACTTCAAGGACGTACTTACCGGACAAGAAATGAAAAGTCTAAACTTGACATGCAATATATTGCACCTCACAGTGACATTCTGACGAACAGAGTAAGAAAGAAAGAATACAGTTGTCATGCCATAGACATGTTGACACACATAGGCGACGACGTGTATTGGGATTGGGACAGAACTACAAGATTGTGCTAGGCAGGATAGTGCAGCAGTAGAAATGATGATTTGATACCTTCTTTGAATTTTCATTATCTTCTTGTTGTACCGTAGTTGGTGGTTGTTATTGTAAATATGTTGGACATTTCATGAAACTTGGGACTAGCTATGACACTGATTGAATTGTTTTAGGTTGTAACTCTGAATATGACAGGTAGACTGATAGATGGTTCATTGAGTTGGTAATTCATAAACTCTGATATTTGGTTGATACAGGAGATCAATATCTGGAACTTTTCATAACCTGCATATTGATAGTGTTGTTCATTGGAAGTCAATTTTTTTGATCACACTATTGTTGGAAACGTATTCAGTGGAATTGGTTGATGTTGGATTTCTATTCTGAATAATCTGGTTAGATCAAACTAGGTTGTGTGTGAACTATTGATTATTGGGACAGATAGTGAGAATTTCAGAACATGTTATTCCATTGGATGGATGTCTATTCAATTAGACTGAACGTTCTTCTTAAATCATTTTATTTGATTTTTCTTAAATCATTTTTCTTTGATTTCTTGAGGAGAGAAATATTGTATGAGTGTGCCGTTAATCGAGAGTTGATTTTTCCGTCACGTTACATTATTTCTAGCTATGTTGAAATTTTTTAATTGTAAATTTTTTCTTCATTTTTGGACTTCTACATTTTATAACACATAATTTGTAGGAGGCATTTATCTTTTGGTAAGATAAACGCCTCAAAAGCAAGGGGGTGTGACGATGTGTGACAAATTCTGTGTCATGACCTCGTGACCCAATTGCTCATTTCAAAACTTAAAATTTTGAACGGACCTTTGTTGAAATTCACCCGTGATACATCAGTATCTAGAAGCTTTTAGCAAGGTCAGATTGTTGCATAACTTTAGGCCATTGTCCAGCACCTTCGAGATCAACAACATACCACGTGAGCGGTCACGTGATGCGTTCAATGCAGTTTTATAAAATATGATCATAGGCGCGAAAACAGTACTCACTCCCAGACCGGCAGACGCACAAGACACTGTATTAGCTCGTCCCGCTGCGTACCAGAGTCGTACGAGAGAAGATGAACCCGCGCTAGAGCAGTAAAATCTACTTTTAAGAGGTAACAATAACACGTCTACTTCTTACAGTATCTATTGCATTTTGTTGATTGTATTTTGTAACTGAATTGATGTATGTATTTTGTGCAGCTTAGCGCTATTTTAGCCAAAGCACGTGTTTCGATGTAAAGGGACAAATCTAAAAGTTATTGTATATAAATTATTGTGACTTTTTCTTATCTTTAATTTATATAATCTTAAATTCCCTAGTGCCGCCAGAATGTCTGTGCACGTGGTGAATTCTTCTTTGTAATTCAAATTGTTCTTGCATATGATTTTTTGTGTAAAATTGTAAAGCATTCATGCTTCATTTTGAATTAATCCTTTGTGTGAATTCCAATTTTTAATGCTGTAAATATTTGGGAATTCATACGTTCGTGTAATATTACTTGTAACACACACGTGAACCACAATGTATATTTAAATATAACCATATTTGAATTGTAAACGACACGATAGTCAAAGATTCTAAATTCAGAACCTTAAACAAAGAAACATGTGCTTGGGTTTTGCGAATATAGACGCAAATAGTTACAGAGCCCAAATCCTTTGTTTCAGCCGGGTTCTTATGTTACTCCTCTCTACCTTCGTACTTCTTGAGTCGTACGCCGACTCGGGTGTCTTCATGACCCATGCGTGAACTATGCAGAAGTACCTCGTGTTAACCACGGTTAACGATTCGTCGCAAGTACATTAGCGATGCAGTGATTGAGTGGACGATTGACTGTTATGCTATGCAGTACTGACGATGAGCCAAAGTGATGTGGACAAGTTCTAACCAGTTGAACCCCACATGCGACCAAGAGTGTAGTTAAGTATATCTACTAGGGTCCAGGATCAAGTGACTATTTGGCAAGATAATTCTCGTTAAAACAATTGACTTTGACGATAGAGCAAGGGATAACGCTTGTATAGAATCTAAGACGTCGTGCTCGTGATTAATTGTTGCTGTTAATTGTTAAACTTATTAAATCTTATTTCATTTTGTTAAGAACCTCTTTTTGTAGTAATTTGTATGCATATAGACCAAAAGACGTGGATTGGATGGGGGCTGATTGAGCTAAACGAATGACGTAATGAATGCATATGAATCTAAGAGAGTTTTTAACGATTTCCAATCTAGCTAATGTACGCAAATTATCAGTTTCGTAAATCTGTGATCTAGACTACAAAGATGCATTTTTAATTTAGTCGAATGATGATTTGAGCAACCAGTCTGTTTAGGTTAAACGAGAGGGAATTAATTTAAATAGTAAATTAAAGTTTCTATAATTTCCTAAGCAGGGTCTCTAAATAAATACTGGAAACGTAACAGTCGAGTAGTAATTGTCCTTATTTGTTTTGTGTTCCATTGGACCAGCATGAGTGTACTGCATTGAAGTCACCTATGATTGTATGGTTTTGGAAAAGTGAATGTTTTGTAGTCCTTTGAGTTTAGTGATTGCGGTTGGAAGTATGTGTTGGTGCTGTGTAATTTATGACTTGCTTGTTAGTGCAATTGTTAGATGAGAATATGTGTTTTCTATAAGTTGTAGTTTAGGTTTTTTTATAAGGCAGTCGATTCCTCAAATGTACATGATTTTCTTTATTGTGTTTCCTATTTAGACTGATGTCTATTGTTGTATTTTTACTTGTTTGTTTTCTGGGATTCTGGTTTCATGTAGGCATATTATGTCGGGTGTATTTTCTTTTATTATACAGTAAAGATGTGGTGTTTTGGTTCCTAAGCTGTTGCAGTTCTATAATATAAATTTTAGTTGTTTTGTGTGTGTTTGAGGGGATATAAATTTTTGTGAGTCCATTGTGCTGGTAGTATTTGGAAAATGTATTTTGATAGAGAGTGTTTGTGTCTGTGCGCGTGTGTGTGTGTGTGTTATAGGAGGATAGGAGGGTAGTGTTTAAAAAATTTTTTTTTTTCTTTCGTTTGATTTGTTGGCGGTTTGTATCTGATGGTTATTTGTCTGGGGAGTAACTTTCGTCGGTGGGATGGGGTGGGAAGGGGAGTAGTGCGGGGTCGTGTGTTTTTTTTAATGTTGTTGATTTTGTCTAGGAGGGGTTGAGGTGCCTACGGGGGTCGGTTTGTGGTATGAATGGATGAATGGCTGTTCTGTATTGTTAAGGTTGTTCGGGGGTGAAGGTGATTTTAATGATCATGTTGGGGGTATGTATGATTGATCGTCTGTTGCTGTTGGTGCTATCTTTCGTGGTAGGGTTGTTTTTTTTGTTTTTATGTGTGTGGGGTGGGAAGTAGTGTTATGCGTGTGTTATTCTTGTGAGGTTCAGTTTCTTGAAGGAGGTGTGTTTGGATACTGTTTTTGTGTCTTTTGTATTTGCGTTTTGTTTATTTTTTGGTTGTGCGATGTTGTTTGGACTGAAAGGGGGAGCTAGTGGGATGAATTCTTTTGTCGTTCTTGTTTTATGTGTGTGTGGGGTGGTGGTGGTGTTTGCTTTGGTGTTTTCGGTGTCAATAAATTTGGTTAGGTGTGTGTGAGTGTGGGTGGTTTATTGACGGCTAGCTCGTCAGTGCTGGTGGGGAGTACTGTCGGTTTTTATCCGAGTTGCCACTGGAGCGGGTAACTGTTTGTCGTAGTGTTTTAGTATATGGTGTTGGGATGTGCGGGGGTTGGGAGTGCTGGTCTGTATCTATCAGCTAGCCTTTCTATATGTGTATGGGGTTCTGTCTGGTTTTGTTCGAATTGTTTGTGAAGGTGGATGGTGGTTCTCTGTGGTGCTACATGCTTTTTGGGTGGGGATGGGGATAGAACTCTGAAGGTGGATGGTCTGGTTTGTTTCGTCTTCTGTGATGGGTGGGCGATGTCCGTTGTGTGGATTTGTTTGTAGAATTGGGGATATATGCTTTTTTCAAGCCAGGGTGAGGGTGGAGTTGGGTGATAGTGTGGTGGGTGTGTTATGTTCACTGAAGGATGGTGGGGATGGATGTGGTTGTTAGATTCCATGAGGACTTGTGTGGGGTGTTTTGTTTCTGTCGTTCTTGATGTTTTAGTCGGTTGAAGTAGTGTGTACAGTTTATATTGAAGGACATGTGTCCTCGTGAGTTGCATTCTTACACATGGTTTTTCTTTTTCTTTTTGTTTGGACAGTCCTTGTGGTAGTGTGGATCTTGACAGTGTGGGAATATTGTCTCTTCCATGCAGTTTGTAGGTGGTCTAGATGGTGGCAGGTATTGCAAATAATGAGAGAGGTTGAGTGGAATTCGCAGTGTTGCCTAAAGTACAGGGTGTTGGGGCGTGTGTTAAGGTTTGTGTTGTGTATGGCGAATAGAGTAGTGTTAGATATTCTATTGACTTTTGTGATGGTGACTGGTTAGTGTGATAGTGTATGGCTAATGCTCTAATCCGTTCTTTTTGCCGTTTCCTCCATGTGCGATTGGTCGAGGGGGCCTGGGTGATTTTGCATGGGGAATAAGAGCAATTAATGTGGACTGGCTTGATGGTTGGTAGAGGATGGAATGTACGCTGGTGCTCTTAATATTTTTAATGTTGTATAGTAGTAGCAATTATTGTTTGTTTTTAGTGGAGACTAAGCTAAATCCAAAGACAAAAATGGCCCATCAAAAATAAACTCACCCATCCCAGTAGCAGAAGTCAAATTCAGGATAAAAAATAAAAAAAGAACATAGTTGCAGGTCAAGATAAAATTCGTTACAAATTCCTCAGACAATAACCAAACAACATTATAAACAATCTAACACAAATCTTCAACAAAGTATGGCAAACACGCGAAATATCAACACTTTAGAAACAAGCTATCATAATACCAATACCAAAAACTGGCAAGGACCGCACACTACCAAACTCCTGGAGACCAATCTCTCTCCTTCCAACTCTAGCAAAAGCACTAGAAAACATGAAAAAAACTAAACAAAAGACTGACACACTACCTATAATCCAAACACCTCTATCCCCAAATATAACATGGGTTCAGACCCAAACGATTCGCTATAGATGCCACCAACAAACTAATGGACAATATCATGATAGACAAACTGCGAGGAAAGCACTCACTCACAATTTTCCTAGACATTACAAAAGCCTTTGACACTACATGGCATCCAACAATACTCATCGAAACGCGCCAACTTAGAATAACAGCTGACTTACAATTATATCAAAACCTTTCTTACAAACAGCACACGACGAGTACAAATAAATAACACACACTCCACCACACGCCAAATAACTCATGGAACACTTCAGGGTAGCGTCCTACGCCCCACACTCTTCAACATAACCACAGCTGACCTCAACACAGTTACCAACGACACCAATACACAACTGACACAATTCGCAAATGATTCATCACTCTACAGCGCACACCAACAACAAATACACTTAATCGAAAATCTAAAAAAAAACACTCTAAAACGAAACCTCAAAGAGTGGATAGACAATTTGGGCCTAGGCCTATCACCTGACAAAACGACAGCCACTGACTTCTCTGCCCCCTCACACTAAGACAAACCAGCATACTCATAGAGGCAGAAATTCCTAGGAATCACTTTTGATGCAAACATAAAATTCAGCAAACACATAGAAAATACCCTCATCAAAGCCAACAAAACGATAAAACTCATCAGAGCAACAAAGGGGAAGGATTGGAGCACAGGCACACCTTACTAACAAACACCAGATCCCTAATATACTCAGTAATAGACTACGGAAGCGCAACGTACGCAGACACGAACAACCCACACATCAAAGTATTATAATAAGTACAAAATAGGCACTCAGAATAAGCACACACGCACTACCAAATACTAAAAATAAAGCATTATTGCAACCAAACAAGGCACACAACACTAGTGGAAAGAATAGGCAAGTAAACACTTAAGCTGTGGACCGATAGAATACAAATTGGGAACAAAGACCTCACAAATACACATGTACAGAACAAGAAATGCGACAAAAAAGATACACAATGCAAACGTCAACTAAAATAAAACCAAACAAGGGGACTGATAAAAAATACTAAACCCCCCATACCAACTAACTAAAAGACCCCTCGAAATATACAACCTGATCTCTCTCAACACAGAAAACCCAAACATAAATCACCAGCCCACACAGGATAATACCCCCCCCCCAACATTGACCTAACCGTACTTATCCCCCCCCCAAAAAAAAAAAATATTGCGTCCAGACATACACAAAATTACCCCAACCTCTGCCATATTGCGCTCCAACACATACACAAAATTACCCCAACCTCTGCCATATTGCGCTCCAACACATACACAAAATTACCCTAATCTCTGCCATATTGCGCTCCAACACACACAAAATTAAACCAACCTCTACCACATATATACAGACGGATCCACAAGCCAAACAGGAAGAGGAAGCAGCAACACCCACACAAACAAGCTGAACCAAAACACTCAATCCTCACAACAGAACTAACTGCAATCATTTACCATAGCAATAAACACCCCACCCACACACTCACATATATTCACACTCACAGACTCACTAGCATCATTATAAAACTTAACAAACCATTTCCAATTATCAAGAACAAATCATAACCAACTATCCAAACACATGCTACATTGGGAAAAACGGCGCAAAGCAACATTACTATGGATCGCATCCATACCGACATTTTATGGAATGAAACAGCAGACAAAGGAGCCAAATACTGTAGCAACACGGAAAGTCACTAAACACATAAATACACACAACAGAAATCATCCTCCGTAAAACCTTGGATCTCGCAGAATCTTGGTAAGATTCTGAGACCTTGGATCACAACCGACAGTCGAACAGAAGTCGTGGAAAGTGGCTGAATAATAATAATGTGGAATTGTTCGGGAGATAGTGAATCTAAATCTAAATTCTCTGAGTCAAGTCATTCAGAAAACAGAATTAGGATTCAAAGTCATATCAGGGCATATCATCAGTCATTTACTCTATATGGACATCTAAATCTTTATGGTAAAAATGAACATAATATAAAATCACTGATTAGTATTATCAAGACATGTAGTGAGGACATTAACATGAAATTCGGCCTAGGAAAATATGGCAGAATTGTCATCCTGAAAGGCAAGGTCAAAACAACAGAAGGCCTACAATTCGACATCGGGAAAATCAAAGATATTTCAGTGGGAAAAGGATGTAGATATCTGGGATACTGCAATATGAAGAAAATATGCAATCTTAAGCTAAACGAGAGTATTAAACGCGAGTTAGGTTCTAAAGTACAATTTTAATTTGGGTTAATAAATATAAGCCCTTAATTTTTACGCAACACTTGTAATTAGCTACACTGGAGCTATTATAGATTGAAGATTGGACAACAAAAGAAATAAATAAGCTAGACAGAAAAAAGTGAAAACTAATAACAAATTGTAAAGTCCCACATCCAAAAGCAGGCATAGATAGACTATAATCTCAGAAAATGTGAGGCAAGAACTAAATAAAATCAAAAGATGTCATTGAAATAGAAGTTATATGTCTAATGGCCTATATCTGGAATAACAACAAAGATGAGTTACTGAAATAAGCAGTAAAGATGAGTGGATTATACCAACCCCCAGAAACAGAGAAAGAAACCTGGAAGAAAACAGCAAAGCGGACATTAGCAACTAAATGATATCAAAATCTTTTCCATGGTCAGTAAGTGCAAAAAGCTGATGAATTATTAGCAAAGCATTCAACATACAGGTTGTTAAAAGAAGCAGGTTTGAAAGCAGAAACAGAAGCACTAATAACAGCAGCACAGGATCAAGCCTTAAACACGAAACCACACAAAAGCATAATTATAAAAAATCACAAATGATTTCAAATCCATACTCTTTAAAATCATGGCTGAAACAGCAGAACATATACTATCTGGATGTCAGTTTCCGGCTGGAACAGAATACACCAAAAGACAAGAAACTGGAAAAATTCTTACATAAGAAATCTATGTGAAAACTATGGAGTATAACCCCAAGAAATAGAATGGATGCACCAACCGGAAGCAGTCTTTGAAACAGAACTAGTTAAAATACTGTGACACGTTGAAATAAGAACGGACCGAGTGATTGCTGCACGAAGTCCCGATATTGTAGCTGTCACTAAGTCCAATAGAACTACAATAACAATCGATGATGATGTTCTAAGTGAAAGAAACATAAAAAGAAAAGGGAGAGAACAATTAGAAAAATACCAGGATCTTAGGTTATAAATCATAAGACTGTGGAATGTAAAAGCGGAAGCAATACCTGTAGTGATAGGATCTTTGGGAAACATAACACCTGAATTCGAAGGATATCTGAATAAAGTGCCTGGACAACCTGCTAAAAGCAGCGCTCCACGGAACTGCTCACATCCTCCGTACAACCTTGGATCTCACAAAATCCTGATAAGATTCCGAGACCTTGGTTAATAGCCGAGAGTCAACAGAAGTCGTGAAAAAAGATAATAATTAGAATAATAATATTCATCATCATTGAATTAAAATAAAACAAGAATAATTGTTACAATACATATGTCCTTTCCGGTAAAGGCGTACTAGAAAATCGAAAACTTTATCATAAAGCGATGTCCTAGATCTTGCAGAATTCGTTTGTGTTAATATTTTAAAGAGTAGTGATTGAAGCAATAAAAAGTAGTGCATCATGTCAAATACTATACAAATACAACTTATTTCTTCATTTTATCTATATATTATATAAACAATACAGGCATATCAATCAACCAGATACAACATACCTTCTATGGTCAAAATGTCCATGTCCATGATACATTAATAAACAATCTAAATGTTTAGAGAGATGATGATAAATTAGAAAAAAAAGTATTCCTCAGCAATTAGTATAATAACACACTAATCATATAATTTCATAATGTGGATTGCAAAAATCAAATTTGATCCAGTATAATGATTCTGCCTACCAATGGAAAATATATATAAAAATATATCCATGTATCTAAATGGAATATTTCATTGTTTATATGATATAACAATAATTTCTTTGTCAGCAATTACGATGTTGAAGCTTTATATTTTTGTGCTACATAGCTGGGATAAATGACGAATAGACTATAAAGATTTATTTTATTTCCTATTATTTGGAATATGTTTCCTGTATGTGTAGCTTATGTTGCTTCAAGGTTTAGGTCACATTGTCCTTTGCTTTTTCTTAAATAAAGTGATTCTCTTTATATAGTTGACAGTCTATGTTGACAGTAATTAGCCTCTCCATTAAACCCATAATTCTTTGCTATGTTTACTCTTTGCAATATCCCTCGTTCACGGATTATACATTAGCCTTAAAATAGTACATCAAATTCAGAGTAAAATATAGTTATAGTTATAGTTACGTTTTTACTCAAAATATTAATGTGTAAAATAATCACTTTTATTAAAATACAAATATTAAATTAATATAGATGTAAATAATAATAGCTACATAGTCCCTACACATTTCGAACTTGGGCTTGAAGTAAATCTTTATATCCTACAATATTATATTTGCTATTAATAAAGCACATATCGTATATGGTCAAATCGCAGCCCATAAATTAGTTGATACTACTCATACTAGGCATATGATTTTAATTCGTATCAGGTACAAATTCTAAGGGTAAGGAGAGATTGTGGGTGATAGTAACAGTACTATTAACTGAATCAAATAAAAAAACACATAAGACAACTGTGATATCGTTTACGTTATGCGCAGTAGAAAGCATATACATACTTCTTCTGAAATAAATAAAAGTAGATATAAAGATTCATTACTAACATTATTTTTCAACATTATAATGATTATTGGATGAAGGTATTTAGCTAGTTTAACCGAATAATGGTCTGTCTTTCAGTATCTTTCAATAATGGGGAAAATATGCGTCTTTAGACAGTAAACGTAGTATTAAAATAATGTATACTCACAATTATCTTCTGGAATCTCATACGATGTCTCAATTTTATTTTGTAAAACATTTGATACGGTTGTCCTGTTAAGAAGAAAGAAAATTCTTATAGATTTTAATAATCATTGCACAAACACATGCATGAAATAGCAGGGTATAAAAGCGAACAGTAATAAACATATTTATCGTTGTTTTAAACACGCATAGCACGTATCTGAGAGAAATTTTATTAATAAACTTAATCGAGGTAAATACTTTTGAGTAATTATTTAGGAGTACAAAATATTGTTTACAACCTAAGTTATTTTATCATAACTTAAATTGGTTAAGTATTACTTATTTCTTTACGTACATCTTTTATTACATTTTTACAATTCAAAAGTGCACTTCAAACATAAATACATATTGTCGCCATCATTTTCGTAGTCGTCGTCACCACACCATCATCATCATCAGCAACAACACTAATATACAGTAATATTGTTGTTATCATTATTATTGACAATAGAAAAATAGTTCATTACTTAATTTTTTGAAGACTTTATATATTTTCCTTCTAATAATCTTATTTATTAACTTTTTTCAATATTTCATTGAAACTTGCAAACAAAGATAGTTCATTAAAACTACTTTTAAAATCACAAAATGTCGAAATAATTGCTGGAAATATAAATCAAATCATACGGGTATTTTTAATAAATGAACATAAATGCTTACATTTCGTATGGGGTATCTGCATTTGGCTTCTCTGAAACAAACAGTATTTTCATTAAACGTATATAATGCTCATTTGAGAAAAGGAAGAGAAACATTGCGAAGTGTTTACTGTAAATTATCATATTGACTAAGAATGCAGAGTGTTTACAATGTGTAATTGAAAACTTAGAACGTACCCACGCACATTTAGACTACTCTAGTCTTAAACTGATTATATACACAGAACAATAGTTATACAATAATAAACGAAAGAAATATTATAAGAAAAAAATGTTGTTGTTATTGTTGTTGCTGTTGATGATGATGATGATGATGATGATGACGGTGGTGTGGTGGCGGCGATGATCTCGATGACTAAGGTAGCGATAATGATGTTGATAAAATGACAAGTTAAGGCTTGTCTTCCATTTGCCTATAAAAAGACAGGTTGATGCCATGTAATTGAGCTTTTGTTTGGATATACTGCTATGAATTGAAGCCCGTCTTTCCAGAAATGAGTTACTCACAAACCTAGCATTATTGAGTGGAATACGACATACTGTTTAGCTCTCCACGCTATAGACACATGACTCTGGTAGAGTGTTCTGCAACGCGATTTGATCTTCGAATTATATATCCTGTTGCAAGGAAAGGTAGATTTCTCGTTGCTATTTCTACTGCTTACTGCAAACTATAAGGATGATAAAACATTGCAGTGTGCTGATTTCAACAGGATAATTCCATAAAGGAATCTGGATAGGAGGCAATCTACAATTGAATGCGTTTGGTGATATTGCCTCTGTCGATAAATAATTGTACGATTGGATATAATGAAAACAGCCCCACTTCTTTCTATCTGCCTTCGGAGCCTAATCATCAAAATATCTTCTTTATCCATATTCAGACTAATGTAATTGGCTTTGAAATAATAATTGTCTGTCGACTGCAAATAGGCAATTTTGACTGTTGTTTCTAGCACCATTTGGCACACTTCACTAGTTATGATTATTATTTATTTATGAACAACACATACCTAATTACATTATCGAGAATTTTAATTTATAGCTATTGATAATTCTCCCACAAGACCAATATGTCTCTCTCACCTGGCGGATTGGAAAGGTGTCGTAAAACTATACTCTTTACACAATAATAAGATGGACATTTTATTGTTGCATAATGTTTCTTGACTCTGGAAGATTCTTACTAAAGGAGTAACAAAAATCCGTCTTTTATTTATATTTAACGAGCCCCCATCCACTCACTATTAAACAAACATAAGTTCTAATACATGTGCGCGAAGTTCAATAAATTTAAAAATAAATTTATTAAATATACAGAAAATATGAATACATAGTGGTTTATAGAGCGGTAATTATAGTCAATGAAAGTAATTTCAATTATGGCAGCTGTCGCTAGTGCATGTTCATAATCACACGGTTTGCAACAAAGTCTCTTTCTTTCTTTCTTATTAGATGATGGTCCAACATATTCAGGCAGTTTACACAACTGTTCCATAATCTTCGATATGCTCACAAAGCACACTGTGGAGAATCGTCCATAACTTTGTATGCGCTATCAGAATCACATAACATGGAGTGTTCTAGAATCTTCATGTGCACTACTCGGTACACTGCAAGGAATGTTCAAAAAAATTCTTGAATTCTTGAGACCAAACTCTAGTCTCATTTTTTCCAGTATTGGCTCTTGAACGGAATTCACATGAATCAACTTTCAGTAACATAGTAAGTTCGACAACAATTCTGGATACACACACCAACGTGATCTGGTAGAGTACAATAGTCACTGTTATCTGAAGCAGATATAAGACTATGAAATATAAAAGATGCACTCTTTCCATAAGCTAACAATCACCTGCATTACTGGATTCAAGTTATGTTGAAATCAAAGTGATTGGAATATAGGACTTTCTTCAACATTTTAATTTTTGGTTCATCCCATTGGATGAAGTTGTTATGAACAAATGTGGGACTGTTAGAAAAAATTACTAAACCGCCTGGAACTGGTTTTTCGTTTCTTGCAATCTATGGAATATATCTATCTTTGAGCGAAATTTTAATTAGGAAATAAATTAGCACAATACAAATGAAGTTGTAATATGAATTTAGGTTGGAAAATGTAGTCATTATTTGTGCCGTTTAGTATCATGAGTAATGACTAATTAATTTCTTTAAAATCGAAACAAAAATGAGAGAGAAAACAAACGCAAAAGTCAAGTACTATTTAATAAATAAATAAATAACAAACACATTATACCACAATAACTGTATTAATTTTAAGATGATAATGTAATCTGCAGCAAGCCTAATAACTGTTGAACTAAAGGTTTGTTAGATAATTGTGGTTCGTGTGCGATTGACAATTGTTGTGATTGTATTACTTACCACCACATTTTGATATCAACTGTTGTCTGTATATCCATACCATTACAATAATTATGACATCAACAGCTAACATTACACCTACGCCCACACCCACACCAATTCCAATATCTCGGGCTGAGGTGTCTTTCACATCCTTGTTGCTTATGGTTGGGTTCTCTGAATTACAAAATAAATCACAAAATGTAATACTTTAACTAAATTAATAGTAATTTAATATTACGTAAATGTTCGAAAATATTTTATTTTTATATACTTTAGTTTTAAACAGTCTTACGTTGTCATATGGTCTACATATAAACAAACGTGAAATTACAGAGGGAATAAAAAGAAAACACTAGACTCTAACATCTGCAGCATTTCGAAGAACTCACGAGGATTTCAGTTTGCAAAGACCTTAAAAGTGTGGAGAGCGAGATGCAGTAAACATTACTAAAGTGTGCATTGATGACTGTGTAAGATGTCAGGACTAATCATCAAACATGAACTGGAGTAGAGTCAGTTTGAGTACACAACTGTGATCCATTAGAGGAAAGTGTATTTCCACTTGTGTATATTCAATTGTATATTCCTTTCTGGGATATTATGAAACAAACTTACATGTGAGTAATACATCGTTATGAAATACAATGTGTCTTTCAAAATAAATGCTATTAAAATGTTGTGAAACGTTTGATGAAATAAGAGTTCATTTAATTATTGCCTACTTATGCATTATGTTATTTTGATATATATATATATATTCCAACATTAAAAAATCTTATTTTATTATAAGATTTAATAATATGCAATTAAGTATTATTTCTAAATTAATAGATACTCACGCATTTCAAATACAAAATCACCATGACCATACTCATTTGAAAGTCTGATTCTGTAGAAACCAAAAGCAGCGGCCGATGTGACGTTAACGATTGTGAGTTTGACATTAGTAGTGTAGAGATTTTCAGTGTGCATATATGTTACATTCATAATGACACCCTTGACTATAGATTCACTTTCACAACTATTTTTTCCAGACCCCAAGAACGTAACAGTGGCGTTGTTGGGCGATGGGTAAGCAATTACAGAAAATGTTTGTTCCACTGGTTGCGCTATGAAAACCATTGGAGAAAGCTGTTTGGGTGAAATGGTTCCTGATATTCCTCGTGGCTTGCCTGCAATTTGATAATAAACATTAACGCAACATTTTAACTATTGCTGATGAATTTACATAATTTTAAATTAAAAGTACAATAACCAAGCATAATTATAATTTTCATAATTTTTTAAACATATGAAATTGATAGGATTCTTAATTATTGATACGTTTTAATCGCATTTCGTTGCATATATGACAGAGATAAATGCTAGTCAGTTCAGCGCTAATTGCACGTGATATATTTTATATGACAGCTTTTATTTATAGACCCTGTTTCAACATGAGACGTTAGAAATTATTAGTTTTGGTGCCTCACCTATGTTGACAACAGACTGGTTGTCTGATCAACCCTTCAGTCTCTACAAAGTAATTACTCTCACTTTAGCACTCAATATAGTGATAGGTAAATATGTGTACAATACATGGGTTGGAAAAGTTAACTTAATATGAATTATGACTAATTATGCACACAGAAAATAGTTCGTACAACTCAGCCCCTAGCCCAACCCTTTAAGTCTCTCTCTAATAATTAGTCAATTACAGTTATTAAGATAATAAAGATAAAAATTTAATATTTAACAACAAAAAGTGTATCAATCAATTAAGCACTCAAATATGAATATTGTACAGCATCACCTATTCTCTGCATAAAGTTCGTAACGGATCGTAACACGAATCTCAGATTTATAGTTTATCAGACGCCCACTTTTCTCTTGGCATTAGTCACTGAAGAAAGTCCACCAGGCAATTTACACATCAGTCAATACATCACTGTGTGTTATCTGCTGACTTATCTTCTTAACCACGTTCCACAAGAAGAGTGCTTACATTAGTATTAGGCACTTAGTCCTAACACAACCATATAACCAGAATCCCGCTCTGAAACAACAATTATTGTTTCTATCAGCGAACAGTCTATAATTTGCCAATTGGTTAATTAAGTGGCACAGACAATAGGTGTCCTATTACAAATCGCCCCCCCCCCCATCATAGTTTTACAATTTCAATTATGAAATTAGAAAAAAAGTCTAAATCATGCACGTGTGTTATAATTGTAAAATAGAAATATCTCACCAAGCACATGTGGGTCACAATTATTACAATCAAATAGAAATGTCAAAACCATGCACAAGCAGTTTTACAATTAATCACAATTATATTCACTTCAGTGGAGATGAAATAACATCCCACAATATCAATATATGTCTCAATAAATTTCAATCATTACAAAATTTTGGAATACACATTAAATCAGTTTTCATACTATTTCTCTGGCCACAAAACATCAGAAGAAAATGACAACAATTCATACAAATTACAAATGGAAAAGTACAACATTGTACAACTGCATTATTAAAAAAATACATTTACAATAATTAAGAATTTGATATGTTATCTTATATGAATTACACCAGGCTAGTCTTTCTCATCCACAGAATTAGATGCAGCCTTCTGAATAGCAGGCACTATTTCCCTTGTGAATGACTGTCTAATTAAATTCTCTGTTACTTATACAACTCTGTGCATCACTGGCTGGAAACATCTCGATACATATTCCCTGAGCATCATGCTGAGTTAACTGCCTCTCTCCCCGCTTCCACTCCATGATGTTCATGCCTAATATATAATTCATTTATCATGACAGTAATTCATTTAACACAACAATAATCTGTTTAGTGACATGGCATTTCAAAATGGTCGCAATTTGCCCACATAGAAAAATATACAACACAATAAAGAAAGTATTTTATCAAATAAAAATAAATAATGACTAAGAATAAAACTTTAGTTATTAAAGCATGCATAATTTGCTAAGGACTCTATGACATTATATAACCCTTTCTTCGATTTTGACTTTCCAGCTATAATAAAATGAAGCCTAAAAATGCACATCTGCAAATAATTGAATCTAAAGAAAAAGTAGCAATTATAATTGGATGAAATATTTTGTGTCAATGAAACATAATTTACATAACAGTAGTTTTGGCTTAGAATAAACAAATAACTACTGTTCACATGAGAATGTATATTCTAATGTAAAACTTAAATTTCATTCTTTTGTTTATTTATGAGATTTTTGTATGCGTGTGTGTATATTTGTGTGCATATTATTTTCTAATAATGATATTATGAAATTGTGCTACAGTTTCAAATCAAAAGATAACCAAGTACTAAAAGGAGTTATGAGCTAGGGGTTCAAGTGAAACAATTCCGAGCAAGACATATTTGTTATAAAATATGCATGCACATGTTGACACTTAGTTAAATAAGTATTTTTAGCACTTCACCTATTTCTAAAGGATATATTCATTACACAGTCAATCAATAAAGTCAATGAAATCTTATACAGTGTGACGGTTCTGGCAAATTCTGTGTCGTGAACTCCTAACCCAGTTCCGCTGATTCAAAATCAAATTTTGAATAAGATTCTTTGTTAAAGCTTTTCCCGTGTTGCACAGTATCAAGAAGCTAGCAAAGAGGTCAAACATATTATGTAACTTTGGACCACTGTCCAGCAAGTTCGAATCAACAAGCATACCATGTCAGCCCTGAAAATGAAAAAAAGTCCCACTAGCCTTTGGCTAGTAACTTTAAAATTTTACTAGCCAAACTAAAAATTTTACTAGCCAAACTGAAATTTTTACTAGCCAATTTAATTTTTTTCTAGACAATCAAAATAGCCTAGCATAAAAAATACTGTTTTGTTCAGGTAATCTGGGTGGTCATGTGGTTATTAGCTATAGTATCGTGTCAATTTTATTAATAAAAGTAGTAGCTAGATATTATTAAGATAATTTGGGGGGGGGGAGTTTGAGAGAGAGAGAGAGAAAGAGAGCGAATGATGTCAGTGTTATACAAATCAATGTGTGATTTCATCTATGATATTTCAGTTTGAATTTTTTTTAATTTTCTGAAGGTCTTTTACAACGAAAGCTCAATTTTGTGTTGTTTTACAGTGATGTTTTTATTTTTACTTCCAACTTAATCTGATAAAGTTATCAATAATCAATCATCATCATCATCATCTGCTGGGATCAGAACATCCGGCCACTCAGTGTATTGTAACTTTCTAGGCCTGCCAGATGAATTTGTCCACTTGGCAGCAGAACTCTCAGGCTGGAAGTCTTCCAGTGGAGGGCCATCTGCTGAGATCCTGATGAGGTCTTCCAGGGTTTCAGTTGCTAGAGAGCTCCTGACATCACTCTTGATTCTTTTCTGGGCGGAGAGGATCCTCTCACACTGAGCTGAGCTGATGGGGAGGACAAGGAGGATCTGGACGAGGTGCAGCAAGTCCTTATAGTCAGACTTGTATGGCTCCTTGGTTAGCAGTGTAGCCCACAATGCTGAGTAGCTTTTGTTGCTAAACTCCCTCACCACCAGCATCTTCGAGCTACACCACTGTCCAAGCACCTTTCCTATTTCACACTTATTTCTTTCCAGTGGTTCCTTGAACCAGTCCAAGAGTGTTTTGATCTCCTCTTCACCAAAGTCGACAAGGTGATTGTCATCTGAAGGCCAAGAATCATGGTTAAAGATCTAGAAGCTTGCAACAGCTTTACTTTCACCACTCAACTCTACATCAGATGAAAGAAAGGCACTCATTCTGGTCTTCATTCCTTTCGTTGTGTGGGTAACCGTTAACTTGATGGCTTCCTTCAAAGAGTTTGGCAGACTAGAAATCATCTCTGTGGGCTCAACTTGAATATTAGCAGGCACATTGCTGAGAGCTACACCTTGAAACTGAAACTCTTCAGGGTTGGCTGCAACATTGCAAAGAAATTTATAAAGATAGCCCTGAGGTAGTGGCCTGATCATCAAGTTGTCCAGTCTGGCGATGGTGTTTTGCAGAGCTGAAACAGCAGTAGAAAAGATGGTCTTGTTTGACTGGAGGGTTTCACTCAGAGTGCTGATTATTTCAAAGAAATCCAGTAAAAAATGAGCCATGGTCTTTTTATTTTGGTATTACTATTATTATTTTATTATTAATATTCTTTTTTATCTCTTGCTGCTATTGTTATTGTTGGAACTATTAATAATACAATTGTTGTTTATCTAATTTTTAAAAAAATGCTTTGATTTGTGTCTACTATTGCCAATAGTGAAGTGAAATTAAATTTTAAATAAATAAATCATGCTAGAATTCGAAGTCTATTGTTAACACAATTCGATGTAAAAATGAAATAGAAGGTAACCTCATCTTTGAAGGTTTCTGAAATGGTGTGTACCAATTCTGCTGCCATCACGTGGTTTGCACAGGTGGACGAAATATCAAGTCCATTTTTCTTTTGAAGATCAAGAAGCGGTTTGAACTTTGTAAAGGGCAGCTCTTCTTTTGCCAGCACATATGCAGTGTTAAGTTTGCACTTCAAGTCCACATTGTCCTTTTCAGTCTGTTTCGTTTGTTGCTGAACAAACGCCGCATGGATTGTACTCTGACCAGCCACTATTGAACCTTGCCTAGACAGGTCAGCATCGCGTGCAGCAATGTGCTTTTTGCTAATGGAGTGGCATTGCAGCGTCTCTTTTTTAAAATTGTCAGTGCCGTGATGAAGTCGCATTTTCCCACCAATGCTGGGTACTTTTTGCAGATCGCACAGGTCATTTTTTTACTTGTCTCATCAAAAATTAACCAGGAAAATTCATGCTTCCACTTTGGAAGGAATGATCTCTGGGCACCACTTGCCGATCGCTTCATTGTTGATCTTTGTACAGGAAATGAAGAGTGAAAATTTGGGGACTTCCGGGCTGAGTAAAAATACGGATAGGAAAATTTACAAACCCATAGTTGTTCACAAAAAAGTTCATTTTAGCGCACTCGCAGTTGGCAACTAAAGTTTTTTTTTTAGTCGCCAATTTTTTTTTCACTAGCCATGGCGACTAAATTAGGCCTGCATGTGATCAGTCACGTGACGCATTCAATACAGTTTGATAAATACGATAACACGCGGCAAAATTCTCACTCGTACACCCAGACCCGGTCGACACACAGGTCAGCTACCTAGCTAGTCACCGCCTATTGCCGAGTCATGCTAGAGAACCCGTTGCTTGAAGCAGTAATCTACATTTGAGAGGTAACACGTCTACTTCTTACAAATATTATTGCATTTGTTAATTGTATTTTGTATTTGAATTGATGTATGTATTTTGTACAGGATTATCACAATTCTAACCGAGTACGTGATTCGATACTAAATGACAAATCTAAAGTTTCATTTTGTATATAAATTATTGTAACTCTTTCTTATCTTTAATTTGTATAAATCTTAAATTCACTTGTGCCACAGGAACGTCTGTGCACATTGTGAATTCTTTGTAATTCAAATTGTTTCCTTGCGTATAATTTTCATGCTAATTTGTAAAGCGCTCATGCTTAATTTGAATTATCCCTTTGTGTGAATTCCAATTTTAATGCTGTAAATGTTTGGAAATTCATACGTTCATGTAATGTTAAATGTAACACATATGTGAACCGCACTGTATCTTTAAATATGATTATATTTAAATTGTAAACGACACGATAGTCGAAGATTCTAAATTCAGAGCATTTAAATATCAATCACGTGCTTGGGTTTGCGAACACAAATGCAAATCGCTCATGGAAATCAACACCTTCATTTCCAGAGCGGGTTCTCCCTTATTACTTCATACTTCTTTTGGGTCATATGTCGACTCGCATGTCTTCATAACCCATGCCTACGTTTCTACGTTGACGCAGGTTGTGTTGGTTAACAACTCTTCGCAAGTACACCACAAGCGCAGTAACTGAGTGGACGGTTGACTGTTGATGCTATGGGCAATACCAGCGATGAGTCAGAGTGATGTGGATCAGATCTAACCAGTTTAGAGACCACGTGGCATTCAAGAGTTCAGATGAGTAGTGAAGCAAAAAGACTATTGGCTGATTAACTTTCTATAAACATTGACTGTAACTCGTTATAAGCACTGATTTATTTGCTACTGTTTAAATCTAGACTTCGTGCTCGTAATTAATTGTTATCGTTAGATGTTAAATATTAAATTCATTTTTACATTTTGTTAAAAACCTCTTTCGTAGTGATTTTTTGATTATGCATATAGACCTAATCGTGGTTTGGATGGTGGTTGGTTGAGCTAAATGAACGTTTTGAATGCATATTAATTTAAGAGAGTTTTAACGGTTTCCAAGCCGGCTATTGTACGCAAGTTGTCAGTTCGTAAATCTGTTTGTCTTAACTACAAAGACGCATTTTTAACTTAGTCGAATGATAATTTGAGCAACCAGTCTGTTTAGGTTGAAGAGAGGAAATTAATTTGATCAGTAAAAAGATTCCATAAATTCCTAAGCAGGGTCTATAAATAAAAACTGGACACGTAACATACAGTAATCAATACTTTGTTTTACTTTTCTATTATGAATAGCCTTCCAAATCAGTACTAGTAGTAGTAACAGGGCAGTGACTGGATAGGAATAAAATGTAGAATTATATGGCAGAATTTCTTGCTGTTAGTGTTTGTGTGTCTGCGTGTGTGCGTATGTTTGTGTATGTGTGTGTGTGTGTGTGTGTGTTTATGTGAATACAAATGCAGTAATATATTTCGCACAAACAACTGTGATATAATAAACTATTATTTTAGTCATTTTCAGAGTACGTTTAGAATGGCTTCTGAGCGAAGTGTAGTAATTAAAACGAATATGACAAGGAGATCATTTTTCAAAACATACGCGAACCTATCTTCGCGCTATCAAAGATTCAAGATAAATTGAAAGAAAATTTATTGTAATAATGTTTTCAGAATAACTCGGTTAATACTTTTTATTTGAAAATATGATATCTTAGGAGATGTGTCCATTATGTTTCATCTTTTTATCAAGCATTCGGCATTTTTATAGTATATTTATTGTTACTTTCTCTTTCTGTAGGTTTGCAACAAAAATACATGTTGCATGTATAAAATGATTCCAGATAAATTGAAAAATATCTATTATTCGGTTTTAGATAATGTGAATGGATTTACTAGTGTCGATGATTACTCAATACGTGATGATATTAAATTCTAAAATAATTATTTCTCCACATTCAATTCCTCCTGCAATCATACACTAGGTCCACGACAGGGTCTTTGTCTTTCTGCAGTCTGGGAGTGACTAAGTCAAGCCCTGGGGTACGATACTAATTACGTCTCCACCCCTGGTGTTACTCGTCCAAATAATCGGCTTTTAACTGAACTATTCCTGTCAGTCTCGAAGTCATAATCAGGCCCTCACAATTATCTCCCCTATTAGATGACGGACTTACTCTAAGAAATGTGTCTTTAGACTGTCTTTTGTATTACGTCAATTTTTACGAGCCCCCACGTCACCCTCTACACATTTGCCTCTATTACGTAACAAGAGTGAGTAAGTAAAGTTAACAAGAATTTATTAAAATAAAGAAGAAGAAGAATAAATCAATTTCAATGAATAACAATTAGTTTACACTCAAGGCGGTATCAGAGATTCGCAGATCTCTCAAAGAAACTTATTACTTTAGAAAAAAGAATATTTTCTCCTCAATTAGTTTCTTTTACAATTAATGAAACAAATTAGCAATTCTTAATTCAATAATCAGAAATGATAAATTAAGTATTAAACGGTTCTAGCAATTAGTGATTAGAAAATAAGCTTTCATTCTTCCACACTTTTCTTCAATCAACGGTTACAGAAATGTTCACAATTAATATTCATAAGAGTAAGAAGATAGGAAGAATAATACAAGAATTTACACAATCACAGAACGTTTACAGGTTTTACATGAGACAAACATGGGTTTTGATCACCTGGTAATTTGCGTGTTCCCGGCCAATTAATGTATCCACTTGTTACAGCTTACTGGAACATTCCTGATTAAATATCGAGGTCCTTCAAGTTCATGATCGTTCGAATTTACACATGCCCTGAATCACATCAATGGAATTCAGTCCTGAACACAGAATAGCTCGCACTGTCAGTCCAAAATGACAACCGACGTAGATCCAAACATCAAACATATTCTCGGTCCCAGTGCCGTCACTTTGTTCTCATGTGTACCTTGCCCCTTCTCAAGTAGACAAGCGTTCCGATCAAGTCTTTCACCAGAATCTTTCTCTCGGAACCTCTCGACCAGCGTCCTTCAGCTGTAAAAATACAAGTGAATTTCCTCCGCATCAGTCTCGTGCAATAACTAACATAAACCTGTAATTCTAACTCTTAGTTCTCATTTTAAATTCTTTCCATATTTTACTTCCTCTCTTGCAAAAGAAATGTAGTTATAGAAATCATTTAAGTTACAATATTAATAAATGAAAAATCTATATTTTGCAATAAGTAAAGACAATTTTTAAGTATGTACAAAATCGTAAATTTACCATCTCAGACAATCCTGTTACTCGTCTGCTGCTCTTAACCGTAGAAGGACATATACGGGATCCAGAATAGAATAGAATGCGCGTTCGGGCTCGAGACGGCCTATTTAAGCTAGCGTTGATTTCTACCTGCTTATCTATGCCTCAGGACATAATCCGTCCCTTGTTTCGACTATTGTTTCATAGTCTCGCTTCAGTGACTATGCTCAAAGACTAGGCTGTTAGTGCAACGCGGGTGTTCCTTGGAAGCTGCCCGACCCTGAGCTATAATGGCTCTTATCCCCTTTCGTGGTGCGTACCCGTTACGTAACGCATGCGTCTCCCTTCTCAGTGCGTGCCTGAACACCTGACTGTGTGACTGTATAGATGGCTTGGTTCGACTTTGAATCTCCGATTCTATTGTGAGACCAAAGTGTCCCCCGTCTTGGAAGTTTTTGTCCCTTACAGATGACAACTGTGATGATTTGGTCGTCATTGTCTGCCTAGTGGTGTGAGAGTGATTATGTAACCTGCCTACTCCCGTTGAGTGTCCCCCTTCTCGCACCCTGTTTATGTCAGTCCCTTGTTAACCAACTTCAAACACGTTTTGTTCTTTTGTTCCTGGCTGGACTAAAAGACGGTTGCTTAATGGTTTATCTGGCTTTAATGGCAAAATTCGGTTACTTTTTGTCATGAGAAACTTTTAAATTTAAGAAAAGTTAAAAAATATAATTTAATTAAATGAACGTATTGTTTTTGCGTTTTCTGCGTTACAGATAATATCATTAAAACTCTAACCCAGAATAAAAGTATGTGCACTATAGTTAATCGTTTAATGAAATTATGTCTAACACTTTTATTAAAGGTTGCATAATAAACTTTTTTTTACGTTTTATTTAATCTTCTTTGAATAAATAGAGCTATTTTAAAAACAAATCCTTTCAAAAAGCATTTTTTTAAACTTACAACTAAACCAATCAACTGTAAACTGAATCGAGTAGGAAGGAGTAAACCAGTGCTATAATATGCTAATATGGCTATGAAAGGTGTTGCTTATAAAGAGATTGTTTATTTAATTTTAAAAGAAGCTCTGGTTCTGACTTTAATTGCAAGCTTTAAGTGCAAATGACAATCAGGTGGCAGTCAAAACGATCGAGATAAAACGAAATCACATCATGCTACAAAGTGCAGCTTCCAATAATACATTTTAAAACACCAAAGGAAGATAATAATTAACCAAAAATATTAATAAATAACAATAATAATAATTAATTTTAAAAAAAATTTTGTTCTCTTATTATTTAATGATTCACATAACACAAAATACAAATTATCGAAATCACTTCTGATTTTCGGATATTGAATATTAATGAATGATCAGGTTATCAGAAATCAAACTCATTCTAACTACCATCCCAATCGTTGTAATGGGTTAATCAGTTTTATTGTTTATATAAATTGTGAATTAAAATTACACATGTAGAATCTACATTGAATCAGAAATAAGTTGTATGATTATTGAGATTGATTAAGTGACATAAGTAAATGTAACGCAATCAATATCATGACTTACATTTGACATACAGCACAGCGATACTGCTCTTGTCTTCACCCATATCATTACTTGTGATGCATTTGTAGACACCTGTGTCCTCACACTGTATAGAAGTAATAGTAAAAAGCAATGGCGATATGGAATTACCGAGCTGTCTTGTCTCATTCTGGTTAACGAGTCTTATGATCGGAGTTGGTCGACCGTTCGCCTGACACTCAAATGCCACCGTCTCACTTTCACTGACACTCAGCTCATCCATTTTCTGGTTAAGTTTCATCTCTGGCTGAGATGGTGAGTCTGTTAATATAATTGCAATGTTCATGACTCTACGTTAAAAACAGTCGAGCTATCATAATAAGTTTTTAACACGTGAATACTATCATAACGTGCTGTGACATTTACAGTTAAGTATCTTCAGAAGATGAAAGAAAAAATGTCAGGAAAGCGTGTAAATTTCTTTAATGACTTTATGATACTCTTCAGTGTATTCAAATACATACTATTTTGTAATATGTACAAAATATTAATGGCAAGTAAATACTTCACTGCTTATTCTGCTGATCATATCTTTGGGATTCATGCAGCCTAATTAAAAGGGTGGAGAAGATGTCCGTTTCAAAATTATTGTATAAATAAAAGCTTTCTGCGCCATAAAAATCGTTTACAGCACATCTTATAGACTCAGAGTCGAGATAATATTACTCCTTACCAATAAACAATAACTATTTGCTGATGCCGATTGTAAATACGGATGTTTAATAATAGAAACTTACATCCCACAAGAACAGTGTATGTGTCTCCCAATATAGTTTCAGCCCAATCCACATCACATCTAAATTGCACTCTCTCGTGGTCATGGAGAGAAAGTTTTTGAGGCAACATCTCAAGATTTGTGACGTTATAAATACCAGTGTTGAGGACATTGAAACTGTTGTTGCGTGCTAATGACCATTGCAGACGTCCGCCAGGTACTCCAACACTTTGTGTGTTGCACGTGCATGTAATGTTCCGATTCTCTGGCACATAGGGACTAGGACTGCAGCTGACAGAAGGACGACTGGGTCTCACTGAGTGACATTTTTAATGAGGTAAATTATTTTTTGCTGCTCTACTCATTATTTTACTGAATATTTAACTTTACTTGTTATCTCATTGGAGTGAACAAGACGAAAATTATAGAATGCACATAATACACTTTAAGTATACATAATGCCAGACATATTAATAGAATTAAACAGTATCCTGAGAATAGCTTAATAGAGTATTTTCATCTCTATTTAGTGTAACACAACGCCACTAAGTTATTGGTTATGATGATGATGAGAGTGATAGTGGTAGTGATGATGATGATGACTACTACTACTACTACTACTACTACTACTATAACTACAACTACTACTACTGCTACTACTACTACTACTACTACTACTAATTCTACTACTACTACTACTAACTACTAGTACTACTTCTACTACTAGTACTACTATTACTATTAATAGTAGTAGTAGTAGTAGTAGTAGTAGTAGTAGTATTCAGCCTCTTTCCACGGCTTCTGTTTTTTAATGTGGTTGTGATCCAAGGTCTCGGAATCTTACCAAGATTCTTGAAGATCCAGGTTTTACGGAGGAGTGGGCACTTCAGAGGAGCGCTTCTTTGACTGGTGGAGTGAGTTTGTGATATCCAGGGAGTTTATTCAGATAGCCTTCCAACTCAGATGTTATGTTCCCCAAGGCTCCTATCACTATAGGTATCACTTCTGCTTTTACAATCCACAGTCTCTGAATTTCTAATCTGAGGTCTTGTTATTTTTCTATTTTTTCTCTTTCTTTTGTTTTTATGTTTCTATCACTTGGAACAGCGACATCAATGATTGTTACTGTTCTGTTGGACTTATTGAGAACTACAATGTCTGGTCTTCGCGCAGGAATCACCCGATCTGTTCTTATCTCGAAGTCCCACAGTATTTTGATTTCTTCTGTTTCGGTGACTGCTTCTGGTTGGTGCATACATGCTCTTTCTGGGGTTTTTATGCCATAGTTCTCACACATATTTCAATGTATGTGTTTTGCCACTTCATTGTGTCGTTTGGTGTATTCTGTTCCAGCCAGAACCTGACATCCAGATAGTATGTGCTCTGTTGTCTCATCAATGGATTTGCAGAGTCGACATTTGGAATCATTTGAAATGTTCATGATTTTCCTTTTGTGTTATTTGGTGTTGAGTGCTTGATCTTGTGCAGCTGTTATGAGTGCTTCTGTTTCTGCTTTCAATCCTGCTTCTTTCAACCATTTGTACGTTGATTGCTTTGTTGATATTTCGTTGGCTTGTCGTACATACTGGCCATGCAGAGGTTTCTGGCTCCAGGTATGTGCTTGTTCTTGCTTCATTGTTTTCTTCCATGTTTCTTTGTCTGTTTCTGGGGGTTGGAATAGTCCACTCATCTTTACTGCTTCTATCAGTGGATCATCTTTGTTGTTATTCCAGATATAGTCCACAAGGCCAATGACTTCTCCTGCAATGACATGTTTGATTTTCTTGAGACCTCGGCCTCCCATTTTTCGAGATACATAGAGCATGTCTACGTCTGCTTTGGGGTGTAAGGCTTTATGTATGGTGAGTAGTTTTCTTGTTTTCCTGTCCAGTTCATTTATTTCATTTGCTGTCCAATCTATGATACCTCCAGTGTAGCTTACTACAGGTATTGCGTATGCATTAAGGGCTTGTATTTTGTTCGCCCCATTTAGCTTGGACTTCAGGACTTGTCTAAGACGTTTTTCTTATTCTCTCTTAACTTTGGACTTCACATCGTTGATTTTTCAAATGTCGGACTGCAGGCCCTCTGTTGTTTTGACCTTGCCTTTCTGGATGACAATTCGTCCACATTTCTCAAGACCGAATTTCATGTGGATGTCTTCACTGCAGATCAAGTATTGATCACGGATGTGATGTCACGTTCATTTTTACCGTACAGTTGAGATCGTCCATGTACAATTATTATTATTATTATTATTATTATTATTATTATTATTATTATTATTATATATTGTGAGTCACCGTTTAGCCACTATATCTCCAACATATACTTATCAGTATTTATAAGAAGGTTTATTACATTTAAAATTAAACTTATTAAATAAAAATCAACTATACTTAATTACAATCCCGATATTATTTTACATCAATATTTCCACAAAGCCATGTTCGAATAATTTTAATGCTAATAAGTCTTATATGCTAATATATAATTAAGCAGCCAGTTAGTGTCAATATAAATCACAGGATCAATGTTATCATTGAAGAGATGAGTTATATAGAGATAAACGATAACAGTTTGTACATAACCTTTACAATATAGATGCCACAATAGTCCTCCACCTGCTTTCATAACAATGCCACAGGTTTAGTGTTCACAGTGGAATTGTCAATACTTCTTTTGCTCCTCTAATATGCTGTAGAATATTCCATGAACCACTGTTCTCTTTTGACTAATCTTGAAAATCCTTCACCATATAAGTTCCCTCAGGCAGAACAATAAAGTAGCAATTTCCAGTAACTTCCACATATCATTCCTCCACATTGTTCTCAAGCATTCTTTGCCATCAAAAACAGAGTGCAGTGCATTTTTATAGGCTGTGTACATACTTCTTGAATCTACTGTGTTCATAAATATTTATAAAACAGTAAATCGAGAACCAGGAAGGAAATTTGAAATTCCAGCATGTCCAAAAATTCTAGAAAGGTAGCTTCTTCTCTGTAAAATATAATCAGGGAACAAATGCTAAGTTTTCCAGTTTATCATCTATAACTCAATTCTGTCTTACAACCAAAATCTCAAGTTTCCTGCAACAATATTTATTAACCGGATACAAGCAAACATCATAATAAGTAAAACATAATACTTTATGAAAGTTTTCCCTAGAAAAAATGACGCCTCTTTAACATATTACATACAGGTATCATAATTCACAATTGTAGAAGTAATAGTCTACTCATAATATACAACTCTACATAAAACGTAAGAATAATATATAAATAGCTAAATGCACGAACTATTCTAGTCCATTCTCTTTCAATCAATCAGTTAATTTCAGCTAATGACCGCCTTTCATGACCAGGCAACAGCCGCACATATTCAAAGTGATTAGAAAACATAATTATTTCAGGAAACACACTGTAATCTCAGCCCACTGGCTGGTCTTGTTCTTTGTAAATCGTATCCATTTTATAATAAAACTACTCATCCACATAAGACCGGTTTAGATAACATTAACAACTTCTAGCACATTCTCTCCATGCGTTATTTTAACTCTAATACTTACAAAACACACAGTACATGAAGGTCATGTCACGGTGACATTAAACAAAGTAATACGATGTTTATTTAAGGAAAATGGATAGACAACTCTCCTCTGTCACACTTAGATATTCTTGTCTGAATAAATCGAATAGCAGAAAATTCTATACTCACATATTTCCCCTCTTGCTGAGATGTTAACCATGCCAGGAATAACAATCACTCTATAGCTGTAATTACCTTCCACTGTGGGCATAGCAATATTTCGCGGACTGTGACATAATCCTGAAATATATTTTTCTCCTGAAGGATTTGACACTGTTGACATCATACCGAATGTGCCAATAGCTATATGTGATAATTCCTACAAACAATAACAAAAACTCAGCAATAATTACATAATTTCTACTATTATAATGAAAGTTAGTTCTGTAATTTACAATTATTTCTGAAATGGTTCTACAATGTGAAGTAAATTATAAGCAAAGCAGCACTCACTGTAAGTGGATCTGCCGGGGAGGAGTAAATTTGGATTTGAAACAAAATATATATATTTATTTAAAGAAACACGAATAACATCGATTTACAAATGCATATTTTGAAATACATAACAAAAAGGAGACAGTATATTTTTATCCACCTCGAACTCAATCGTGAGGTTCTGGGGTCCATTTGGGGCACTCCAGATCACCAGATCAGAGAACGTCTGATATCGAAATTATCAGCGCAAGCTCAAATGGTGTTGTTAAACAGCTATCGATCCCCACCCCCCCTAGTACATTCTTACTGATAGAAAATGCGTGTATTGATGGCATTCTTTAAATTGACCAGGATCTCTATGTCTCAGCTAGATATTACATAAGATTATGTCCTCCCAAACATTTGTTGTAAGAATTCAATAGTATTACCAGAAATGTTTAAATATTTAAGGTCAGCATTAAGACCTTAAGGAGATAATAATTTAGGTACCCAGATGTTATGAAAATATTTTCTAATAGTTTTTTCTTGTTATGGAAATAAATATTGCAAAACTGATCTGGTAAAAGCTGCAAATATTGTAGGGGGAACTAGAAATATTATTTATTTACCATTTAAATGATTGTATTTATAGCTGGCAAAATGTAATTTTCTTAATTCTTTAAAAGTGAAAACTAACTTCAGATATGCAATTTTCATTGAAGTAGAGCAGAAAAGAAAGGTCATGTAAGAAAGAAATACATCGTCTCAAACTTCATATATTACATATGAAGAGAATATGTAAACTTCTCAGAGTGCAAATGGTGAAAAACCTTTGATACCTTTCTTCTAATATTCTGTACTAGTCTGCCAAACCAACAGGATGGTGGCATGATCGCATTACTAAGTGTCGTAGCTGTAAATAAATGGCATGTCAACTCATATTCGAATCTGATATTTTTTGGATATATTTAGTACAGTTTCAATCAATTTTAAAATAAGGTAAAAGAATATTGAAATATACATTGCGTTTTCAGCATTAGTTTTTCGGTTTTATGCAAAATTAATTGTTTTTTCATGCTATTAAACAGTATGCTGTAGACTTTAACGTAAACAATTAGCACATATATTTGTATATTTACAATAGGAATATAGATAGTTTAGGAAATAATAATAAATATCACAATAATATATATTAGCAAACATATAAAGAAAGAAGATCATTGTATGGCACTTACCCCTAGAGACTCATACCACTGGCATCCATACCTCCCACGTGCTGAGTAAGCTTTTGTAATATTACACATACCATAAACTATCCATGAATAAGATTCTCTTCTGAATTCAACACTACATGAACCTTGTGCTGAATCTGAAATAGATGAATATTAATGTTCTTTTTCCATTAGTAAACATTTCTTTAATTCCTGACATAATAAAAATATAAAAACACATTGCAATCCTTCCAATCATTTCTAACCGAACATTTCCAGAGTAGACAATGTATTAATAGATTAATAGTTATTTCATTTTGCTCTCTCTCTCTCTCTCTCTCTCTCTCTCTCTCTCTCTCTCTCTCTCTCTCTCTCTCTCTCTCTCTCTCTCTCTCAGAATTTAGTCACATTTATTTCTTTCATCCTTCATATTTATTGCTGATGTACCTTCACTATGCTTCCAGTAGCAATGACCTACGGTCAGATAGATAGATAATTCATGTATTGTCCTGAATAAAATATAGTGCGCTCATATTAGACACCACCCTGATCTTAAAGTCACATTGCTTTACCGATATATTTTAAGAATATATTCAAAGACAAAATAGGTCAAACGATTCAAACATAGCTAGAACGAGTCCCGACGTCAGCAGTAACGTGATAAGTTGTAAATATTTAAAATATATTCTGCACGTCTTATTTCCAGATGGAAAGACACATCCATAGTTTTAAGAAACAGTATTCAAATGCAATATATTCCTGAACGCTAAAGACAGACTATTTTTAATCTATTTGACAAGAAACAGAATAAATAGCTACGAATAGAGAATAATCAGTGCAGTCAAAATAACATTATGTTTAGATAGATCAACTTAATTATATCATGGGTAATTGGAGAAAAGAAAATAGAATTAATTTTCAATACTATTTCTTTAATGTGTCCACCACTTTAGATTGGCAATCCATTTAACCCACACGCATAAACGAGGTGTGAATTGTACAATTGGATAATATATGCATATTTAATTTACCATTGTAAACGTCAATGTTCATTTGAGAAGGAAATACATACGTGTCATTAACTCCCAAGTGGGATATATGAAGAAGGCAGTACTGATCATTTAGTATACAAGAAGCTATAACTAATACTTTCCTGTGTTGGATGGATGGATGAACTGTTTAACATTAACCCTCTCTACAGCTAAAGCATAAGACAGGGACTTATCTAGTTAATACTATGTATATAAGAGAGATGACTGTGGTTTTCTCTTAAGTTGCACAAATATCCCTGATAAGAATTAATCTAACAAAATATGCACTAGCCTTTGAGATCATTTATTGGCCACATTTTAGAGTAATTAGATAATGAATCAGGAGAAATGGCATCTCGACTACAAGTCAAATATTGTTCACTTAAGCACCATTAGTTACAATTAATAAATGATTATTGGCAGTACACTCAGGCAGTGGAACTAGACAAAGTAATGGGGACTGTGATTTTGTTTAATTATAATATTTTTTCACGACTTCTGTTGACTTTTATGAATTTAAGGTATCTGAATCTTAATAAGATTTTATTGAAATTCAAGGTTTACGGAGGTTGTGAGCATTTCCGAGGAGCGCTGCATTCAGCAGTGGGGCAATGCTGTGATGTCCAGGCACTTTATTCAGATATCCGTTTAATTCTGGTGTTATTTTTCCCAAAGATCCTATCACTACAGGTATTATTTCTACTTTTACATTCCACAGGCTTTGGATTTCTAATCTAAGATCTTTGTACTTTTCTATTTTTTCTAACTCAGCAAAATCAATGATTGTTGCTGTTCTATTGGATTTATAGATAATACAATATTCGGTCTTCGTGCAGGAATTACTCGATCCGTCCTTATTTTAAAGTCCCACATTATTTTCACTTTTTCTGTTTTGATATATGGCGCTCTTTCCGGGAATTTTACTCTATAGTCCTCACTTAGATTTCTATATAGGATTTTTGCCACTTCGTTGTGTTGTGTCTTTTGGTGCATTCTATTCCAACCACAAACTAATATCCGGATGGTATATGTTCTGCTGTTTCATCCACGTTCTTTCAGAGACTGCATTTGTAATCATTTGAGATTTTCATAATTTTGGTTTTGTGTGATTTCGTGTGTAGTGCTTGATCTTGTGCTGCTGTTGTTTGTGTTTCTGTTTCTGCTTTAAACCTGCTTCTTTTAACCACATTTATATTTGATTGTTTTGTTGTTAATTCATCAGCTTGTAATACATAGTGGCAGTGGACATGTTTTGGGCTCCATCCATTTGCTAATGTCTGTTTTGCTATTTTCTTCCATGTTTCTTGTTTCCGGGACTTGATGTAATCCACCCGTCTTTACTGATTTTATCAGTGTTGGTATTCCAGATGTAGACAATCAGACCTATAATCTCTAACTCAATGACATCTTTGATTTACGTGAGTCCTCTGCCTTCCTTTTCCCGAGATACCTATAGACTATCTACATCTGCGTTTGGATGTATTGCTTTATGAATTGTGAGTAGCTTTCTTACTTTTCTGTCTAGTTTATTTATTTCATTTGTTGTCCTGTCTCTAATACCCCCGATGTAGCTAATTACAGGTTTTGCGTAATCATTAAATGCTTGAATTGCATTACCCCCTTTTAGATTTGCCTTTAGGACTTGTATAACTCGTTTGTTACACGTTACACTTTCTTTTAGCATTGGCCTTTACTTCCCTCGGCATATGTTATTGATGTTGCTGCATCCTTAGATATTTAATTATTTTTCCCACCGAAACATCTTTTATTTTTCCGATGTCAACTTGTAGGCCTTCTGTTGTTTTGATATTGCCTTTCTGGACGATACGTCTGCCAATTTTCTCAAGGCCGAATTTCATGTTAATGTCCTCACTATACATCTTGACAATACTGATCAGCAAACTGATATTATGTTCATTTTCAACATAACACTTTTGATTTTCCATATACAGTAAATGATTGATATTATGTCCTGATTTCATTTTGTACCCTAATCCTGTTTACTGGATGACTTGACTCAGAGAATGTAGGACTACACAGAATATCATTGACGTTAGGTATCGCCTGGAAAATTCCGCTTATATGTCAGCAATGTTACATGTTAGGGTAGTTTTGCAGCTTGTTATTCATACTTGTATAAGGTTTTGTGGAGAATGTGCTATTTTGCACATTCTTATTGCTTGAAATATCCTTGAGTGCTGAACATGATAGGCCTTTTGGTAATCAATCGATGCCATCAATAGATTTGTTTTTCGTTTCTTGCTATAAGTAATTATAGCTTTATCAATTGCCACTTGGTACTATGTTCCACTGCTACCTAGCCAAGAAACCTTTTGTTCATTGTTAGTACTTTGTTTATTTCTAAACGGGACATGCTTTTATTAGATACAATCCTTAATTTTAATTTCCAGGTAGTTGATAAGCATGTAAATGGCCAATAGTTGTTAGGTGTGTTGCCTTTCTCTGGTTCTTTCATAATGAAGCTTGCTTTTCATTTAATCATCCACGTTGATAAGACTCCTGGTTTGTTTAGTATTCCTTGCTGTTGGTCAGCAATTCTAATATGTAAAGAGGTAATAAAAATATTTGTATTTGGTCTAAGACGGGTGCTTTCAGTTTGTTGCATTGTTGTGGTGTATCTTAATGGTCGTTTTTTCAGTTATTAATCATTTTTGCTGCGGCATTATGCATAGGAGAATTGCTTCAAGAATATCCTGGTCAGAAACTGTTGGGAAAATTATGCCAAGTTATGAAACATTAATTTTCATTTTATTAACCGTTTCTACTGTCTATATAATTTACGAGAATACTTTCGTTATGCAATTAGGCTTAGCTGATGCAACAGACTTGTTTACGTGTTAGAAACATGTGAGACAAGTCAAAGGTAAATGAAGGGTCGTTAGCCGGATATGAGACGCCCATATTTAGTCACTTGTGTTCCGTACGTGATGTAGTGTTAATCCGCTGGCTGACCTCGATTTATTCATAAATACACCTGAATAAATCAAATTCGTCAGACGTGCAGACATTCGTATACAGTGCCCATTGTTCAGGTGTAGAAAGATCGAGTCCACCATTTTTGACCAAGCATAACTTCACATGGTGGTAAATATAATTGACTTCACTAGAATGTGTATTTCTCATTCGTAAAATTGTTATATTTTCATATTATAAATATTGTGTAAAATATTTATGTGATTGCTAAACGATTGTTATATTTTTCTTACAGATGCTAAGTGTCATTAGCGATTGTTACATTTGTAAAATGATCAACTAAAGTAACCATATGATTGTAGCCATATTCCTGCTGTAAATTGTTATCATGGAAAAATGCTTATGATAGTTAACATGCATTGCATGAACCACGAGCAAAATTGTATTGTAATGGAGAAAATATATTTTGTGAAGATAAATCATTTATTCATTTAAAGACTTTCATTAATTTGAAATTATGAATTAGTTAAAGCTAATTAGTGGAATTTGTAAAGAGTAATATAATACCGTTGCCACAAAGCCCATATAATTGTTTATTGCAACATGACGCTGTAGCATGATACATTTCATTACAGCCAGTCTTAGTCTTGGATCTTAGTATCTGAAGTCAGGTGAGCCGGGAACCTACAGTCCTGCAAAGACTATAACCCAGAGATCCGACCTGACATCTTGAATACTGGAGACATTGCCTGAAGTCTACAACAGGTGCTGTAAACTGACAATGGAAAGGCCAGCTAGAAAACATTTGGTGTGTGACGTCAGAATCACACTGATCAATTGATGACAACATATTCAACTACTTCATAAACACTAAAGCTAAGTTCGTGTATTCCAATAAAGGACAGAACTGATAAACTGCGTGTATAAAGTATTTGGGCTGAGTGATAGATCGCTCTAGTTATTGTGATTCACAATTGTTCATTCTTTTCCATTAACTGAGTTGTTATTAAATTTATTGTTATCTTATCCATTGTTACATAATGGTTTGTAGCCAAAAGGAAGGATTAGCTAACGGGGGCGAATCATAATAAAGGGATAAAGAATTATAAATCTTAGTTTATAAATAAAGGGGAGATAACATTGTTAGCTAAGGCAAGTCAACTGATTTATCTAGTGAGGTGTCGTCAGTAATTGCCTAAATACATTGGCATTTCATGGTGGATAGGTCAGGCCGTCCGGCTATCGCAATTGTTAGAAATTATTCAATAAACCAATATTGATAACTGGGATCTAAAATAGATCATGGTGTCCTTAATATTTGAAGTCTTTTGTTCTACTCTGTGATTTCTTTTGAATTCTTGCTATATTCTTAAAAGGGGCAGTTTTTAATATTTTATTCTTGACTTGTTGACTTCTTGCAGTGTTTCTTTTAAGAAAGTGACAATATCCCAGTACACTTTGTTTGGTATCTTCTATTGTGGTCTTAATATTTCTATCTTTAGATTGTATTTGTTTACAATTTGTTTGCCTGTTTCAATTTTCCTTTGTTATGAACTGCTGTTGTCATTTGGTTTATTTCTTTATGAATACGCTCAATTTTATTTTCTATTCCCTTCCTTCGTTTTTCTCATGGTTTCTTTGTTAGTACTTTGGCTGGTATTATATATTTTTCAATTACTTTTGCTATTGCATATATTAGGCTATAGGAGTCTGTAGTATGGTTTGTGGGGATGTACCTTACTACTTAATTTGCATTGTGAATCGATGTTGTTAATTCTGTATTATTTTGTAGTCCTCGAGTTAATGTTTTTCCAACATGTGATTTATTACTACTACCATAGAATTAAAATCTCTGAACAGCAACAAGCTAATTGAACAAATTATTATTATTATTATTATTCAGCCTCTTTCCACGACTTCTGCTTGACTGTCGGTTGTGATCTAAGGTCTCGGAATCTTACCAAGATTCTGGGAGATCCAAGGTTTTACGGAGGATGTGGGCACTTATCAGGAGCGCTGCTTTGAGTAGTGGAGCGATTCTGTGGTTTCCAGGGAGTTTATTCAGGTAGACTTCCAATTCAGATGCTATGTTCCCCAAGGCTCCTATCACTATAGGTATCACTTCTGCTTTTACATTCCACAGTCTCTGGATTTCTAATCTGAGGTCTTGGTATTTTTCTATTTTTTCTCTTTCTTTTGTTTTTATGTTTCTATCACTTGGAACAGCGACATCAATGATTGTTACTGTTCTGTTGGCATTATTGAGAACTACAATGTCTGGTCTTCGTGCAGGAATCACCTGATCTGTTCTTATCTCGAAGTCCCACAGTATTTTGACTTCTTCTGTTTCGGTGACTGCTTCTGGTTGATGCATACATGCTCTTTCTGGGGTTTGTATGCCATAGTTCTCACACAGATTTCTATGTATGTGTTTTGCCACTTCATTGTGTCGTTTGGTGTATTCCGTTCCAGCCAGCACCTGACATCCAGATAGTATGTGCTCTGTTGTCTCATCCATGGATTTGCAGAGTCGACATTTGGAATCATTTCAAATTTTCATGATTTTCCTTTTGTGTGCTTTGGTGTTGAGTGTTTGTTCTTGTGCAGCTGTTATGAGTGCTTCTGTTTCTGCTTTCAATCCTGCCTCTTTCAACCATTTGTACGTTGATTGCTTTGTTGATATTTCGTCGGCTTGTCGTACATACTGGCCATGCATAGGTTTCTGGCTCCATGTATGTGCTAGTTCTTGCTTCGTTGTTTTCTTCCAAGTTTCTTTGTCTGTTTCTGGGGGTTGGAATAGTCCACTCATTTTTACTGCTTCTATCAGTGGATCATCATTGTTGTTATTCCAGATGTAGTCCACAAGGCCAATGACTTCTCCTTCAAGGACATGTTTGATTTTCTTGAGACCTCTTCCTCCCATTTTTCGAGATACATAGAGCCTGTCTACGTCTGCTTTGGGGAGTAAGGCTGTATGTATAGTGAGTAATTTCATTGTTTTTTCTGTACAGTTCATTTATTTCATTTGCTGTCCATTCTATGATACCTCCAGTATAGCATAGTAAAGGTATTGCGTATGCATTCAGGGCTTGTATTTTGTTCGCCCCATTTAGTTTGGACTTCTTGACTTATCTAACACGTTTTTCATATTCTCTCTCTTAACTTTGGACTTCACTTCTCTCTGCATATTTTCCTGATGCTATAGTATCCCAAGATACTTATATCCCTTTTCCATTTAAACATTGCTGATTTTTCTGATGTCAAATTGTAATCCCTCCATTGTTTTCACCTTGCCTTTCTGGATGACAATTCTTGCACATTTCTCAAGGCCGAATTTCATGTTAATGTCCTTACCTCAGATCTTGACAGTATTGATCAGTGATGTGATGTCACGTTCATTTTTACCATACAGCTGGAGATCGTCCATGTACAGTAAATGGCTGATGACCTGTCCTGTTTTCATTTTGTAGCCTAACCCTGTTTTCTGGATCACTTGACTGAGAGGATTTACTGCAATGCAGAACGGTCATTTTTATAGTCAAGCCATGCCATTGCAAGAATTTTTCTTCGTTTCTTGCTGTCAGTCACTATTGCCTTATCAATTGCCAATTGGTCCTTCGTTCCTGTGCTGCCTGGTCTAGCACCCTTTTGTTCATTGTTTAGAAGTTTGTTTGTTTCAAGGTGTCATGATTTTGTTAGCTATAATTCCTGATTATAACTTCCATGTCGTTGGTAGGCTTGTGATTTGAGGATAGTTGTTTGGTGTTGTGCCTTTCCATGGATCTTTCATAATCACACTTGTTTCTTCCTTTACCATCCATGCTGGTAGTGGGCCAGGTTTGTTTAGTATGTCTTACAGTTGTTCACCAAGTCTACCATGTAGGGAGGTAAGATGTTTCAGCCAGAATATTTGTACTTGGTCTAGGCCTGGTGCTTCCAGTTTGCCATCTTTCGTACCATCTTCTTGATGGCTTTCTCACTGATAGTGACGGTGCATTGTTCAGGTGTTTCTTTATGATCATCTTTCAGTTACTGAATCTGGCTGAGGTTTTATGCGGATTTGGATTGCTCCAAATGTTTTCCCAGAAGGTCTTGGTATCTTGAATGTTTGATATTTGTTCTTCTGTTCTGGAATTTCCTTTAAATTCTTGGTATAGTCTTCCAGGGTCAGTTCACAACTATATATTGGAGAAGAAAGTGTGTGGATGTGGGATCGCTAAATAATGGATTTACCTTCACCTTGGTAAGAAACGTTCCACATAACATACATTTTGTGTGATGGTAATGTTTGTCTTTAATTTTGCGCAAGAGAGAAAACGTTTACCGCGTCCACATATCTATCAAGTGAGAGAGACTAGTGCTGTCTTTTGGAGAATTATTATATAATTATATAAATTATGATTCTCATTAATTGTAATTTATTATGGGTGATTAAATAATAAAAATAATCAGAGCCATTAACTGGTGTGGCGTAGATTTCACAGTAAGAATTTGTAAGTTCTCAATAATGAAATTTGTAATGCAAACGTATTTGAAGGACAACTGACAATAACCCACAAATAAATCCCTGACAATGAGGATGAAGCCAAATTAGATAAGCAAGGTTCAGGTGCAGATGCAATCCTTAAATGGCGGGAACAAATCACAAGAAATTTACATTTATTAAAAATAGCAATTAAGACTGCAAAAACATTATGTTGTAATATCTAGAGCCAGAGAATCATTATATATACAAAATATGAGAATCAAAATACTTCAACTTAATTATGAAAGAAAACAATTCTTCAATGCCACAATTAAAGCTAAGGAGAGAATATCCTATAAGAAAAATATAAATATGTAAACTAGCAATGCAATGTAAAGCTTTCATAGTAAATATGTTTGCCAAATAAACCATTCTAGAATTGTAAATATGAATCCTTACAGAATACTTAAAATAATCTATGTCCCAGTCGCATTGCCTAGAATGCTGAATTGACCATCAAGATATTGGATGACCGTCTAGATATTAATGTGCTTACTACGGGAAAATTCATGTAATTGAGGAATGTCCGTGTGTATAGCCCTTTTTGTTTCAATTGCACTGTAGAAAATTAGGTCAGCACTCTGATCACTTTGTTTTAAATCGCGTGGTGCAGTGTTGTCATTGCTTAGTTAATGTAAGTGCTCTGCTAGTATGCATAATTTAGTCGTTGTACAATGTTTTAGGTATTTATTAACTAATTAGTATTGGAAAGTGTTGTATTTAAATAGCATTTAGTGTAATTTAGATATTAAAAGCATTATACAACTCTAAGTGGTTTAGGAGTAAAGTGTTGTATTTAAAGGGACTTTATTGTAGTTTCTTTAGATAGTAAATGACAGCCAATATCACGCCTTAATCCTTGTCAGGGCAGGCTGGGAGAAGAACTCTATTGTCCACTTGCAAATCCACTTTACTACTGGAAGACGAGGACAAACACCATGTGTTCGATTCTGAGCTCCTATCTAAGCTGCAGATACTTGAACAAAAGAGGGGAGAGAGAGAGAGAGTGAAAGAAATACAAAAGAGGAGAAAACAGTTATAACAATGCAAGAAATACACGGCGATGACTGGGCTGATCACGACTGCAAAATACACTGGTTAGAACAAGAAAGCGGAAACGTATTCACACGTGAAATACACTTCAACTGCGCTCTCACAACAGAAAACGAAGCGATTAACAATACATTCCAACATCTTCTGTGGATCCTATTTCATCGCACCAACTGCAGCTCGACCACTTTTACTGGCCACCACATACTTCCGGGCTAAAGTCAGCCCATGACAATCAGACATCTGCAACGGACCAGCGAACTACAACAATTCAGAAACCACAACACTACACATTGAGCTTTCAGCAATCTTCAAAACCTCCTATAACTGTAGAAGTCACAACGTTCAATCTACATCGACATCGTTCAAAAGACACGCCTCTCAACGACAACACTCTTTAAGAAAAATCAACATCAGATTCCAACACTAAGCAAGCACCAAGTCAAAACTATAACAGCAGCACTACTGCATGCGCTCCCCAAATACTAGTGAAGGGAGCATGTCCCACTGAATCACTACAGATCAGAGAACGTCTTATGACGAAATGACCCACTAAAACTCCAGTGGCGACATTAAACTGTTAGCGTAACCACCACCAGCCTCAAATGATGCCTCGGTGATTGTATGCATATATAGCTATGTAGCCAGAGAGGCAGAGAATCTGGAATAAAAGCCTCTTGTAAGCTGTAAACAATGCGTTGCGAGTTGTGTACATCTCTCTGTTGTAGCTGTCATCAAGCGTGTGACGTTTTGTCCTCTCCATCATCATCGTTGCTTTCATCTCGCATCCATAACACCACACCAGAGGACATCCCATCACATAATGTATGCAGAATTTGGTTTTCACTACATTATATCAATCATCAAATATTAAAATTCTCTAAACAACCATAAACCCATCTCACTTTACAATCACCATAAAATCGAATTCATTTAATATCAGGCATGTTGTGGTTCAAACATTTTTAATTTACTTAAATGCAAACAAAATCTTGAATATATCCTTCACAGTATCCATTAAGCATTGTATGGGGTTATTATGTTAAGAAATGTCTTTTTAAAGTGCTACCGAAAACGATTGTATTTAAATTAGCTTTATTGTATCTTTGCCCATAGTAATTTCATGACAATAGAAGAGATTAATGTAGGATAAAGAATCGAATTAAACTAATTCCCCATTAACAATTTCTCAAGAGAATGAAGGTACAATAAACATTTTATATTTCTCCGCAACTCCTTTTCACTCTTTCTTATTTTCCTCTATGTTTTTTCCCCATTTTATTGTCCTTATCACATACTCTGTTGATCAAAGCCCAGAATTCTATTATTAAATAAAATAACTAAACAAAGTTTATCCTTGGGTAACTGATTTTCCTTAAAGTAGTTGGGTGTTGTAGAAAATCTATAACACTTTCTAAGAATCGAAAGAAATTCATTTTAATTTTTTGGTTTATTAGTCATATTCTTCAGTAAAGCAAATGTTGGTTTATATATTCAATTATTTGGATTTTCTTTGCTATTTTCCCTTTTAAATCCCAACGTCCACTCCTTTAAATACAATTTTCTTTCCCCACGCGCTAAGAGTCCCTCCTGAATGATGAGGTTTGTCCTAGTTTATAAACTCTTTGTACTTAGCACATTAGGCCCTATCCGCCCAACCACAAACTTTGATCCGGTGATTAGAAAGATTACGTGTGTAGCCATACGAATCACCATTAAATATTTTAATATATCACGCTATGATTAAAACTAAGATACATAGCAAAGAAAATAAAATTATAGGTAAAAACATATGGAAAGATAACTAATTAGTAGATCTAAATACAGAGATAAAGACTAGGCTGGCAGAATGGACTGAATTGCATTTTCATATAAGAAATCAGTTGAAAGAGATGAAGTAGGATGGTCTTGAGAAAATAAGTGTACTTATCACTGACACAGACTGTGCGATTGGGAAAGAGCTTTGACTAATTGAACAATACCACTAGATGAAATATGCGATCACGTTTATTATGTGCACTTGGTTTCAGACTGTCAGCATAAGCAAAGAAGATGTACAATAAGTGTTAGAAGCTACAGACTAACTATTGATGTGCCTCCAGGGGCGGGCAAACTTTTGAGACCGTGGGCCAGATAAAACTGTTGGAACAGTTCGCGGGCCGGATAGACGACCAAATATCACAAGTCCAGTAAGTTCAGAATATAAAATGAGAACAAAAGTATTTTTTAAAAAAATAACTCTGTTTCAATGAAAGATTAATGAGATGGATGGTGTTGCTTACAATGAATCAGTGATTCAATGTCTAGCTTAACTGATGAGGTTGACAAGTGAAGAATGTCATTTAGATGACGGGTCAGAGAGTTGAGAGTGAAGGCGACTCTTTGTATATTCCATCTTTGAAAACAGTTGTTCACATCAAAATGTGCTTCCGAACATAGCTACAACGCGCTGATTATATTTAACAAAATGCGTTAAACTTGCCTGACGGACGGATGACATCACAAAAAAGAAAGAGGTGAAGAAGTGTGGAACTTTGCTTTTAACTCATCGCTGCAATGCATATCTACCAACTCCATCTGCAGGGAAGCTGGGACGTCATCCACTGTGATTTCAAAAGGGGCACTGAACAACTTGAAATCTGCAGAGACTGGTCTGATACCCCCTAAACGTGAGGAAGATTCTTCCGTCAGTGTGGTTGTTACGTTTCCAGTATTTATTTAAAGACCCTGCCTAGAATAATTAAAGACCTTAAATATAATTAATTCTTTCTCTCATATTCTATGCAGACTGGTTGCTCAATTTATTATTTGACTAATTAAAAGTGTGTCTTGTAGTTCAGACGACAAATTTACAAACTAATAAACTGCGAACTTTAGCTAGATTAAAAACCGTTAAATTCCTCTAAATTAATATGCATTCAGTATCAACATTCTGCTCATTCGCCCCCATTTAATCTAAGAATAATCTATAGGTCTATTATGCATAAAAATTAACTACTAAGAGGTTTTAACAAGAAAATAAGATTTAATAAAGTTTTAACAAGTTAACAATAATCAAAATATGAGCGCGAATAGTCTATTTCTCAGTTCTCTGCGCGTACATGCTTATTCAGTTAACCCAAGAATTGCCATCAATTTATCCTTTTGATATCTGCATACTGAAGTATACTCAGCTGGATTGCCTGTATCAGTCTGGTCTCATTATTCGGCCAGCCAGTCTATTTCACAGTCCCACTCTAGCGACGCACGTGGTGCATAGGAAAAGGGTGCTCCTCTTTTATGTAGCTAGGGAACTTGAATTTTAGTGGCATGGACCCTCAGAGTAGAGTTCACTCGTAGAACTCAACCAGCTTGTACCAGTAAAGCCAAAGCAAGGCAAGGTGAGGTAAGGCAAAGGTAAGGCATGGACAAGGCATGGGCCGACCTTTTATGAGAAGTCGAAGGTTTCTTTGTTCTCATCTGCTGCCGGCTGCCCTCATGACCCGAGTTAGCTGATGGAAAAAGCTAATGTGTGCTCGAAGTAAGGAAACGGAAGCGCGTACCCATATTTATAGAAAAGCATAATGCGTATCACGTGACTGTTCGCGAAGCATGTAGTTGGTTCGAGAACTGGACAATGGACCTAAAATTACATAACATCTTGACCTGTTCTAGAAGCGTCTCGAAAAAGGGAGCTTTGAACAAAGGAGCCAAGGGTTTCAAAATTCAAATTTGAAGTAAACAAGACAAGTGGGTCACCAAGTCGGACATTTTTATCAGACTGTGACACCCCCTTGCTTTTGAGGCGTTTATCTTACCAAGATAAAATGCCTCCTACAAATTATGTATGATAAAATGTAGAAGTCCACAATGAAGAAAAATTTACACAAAAAAATTTCAACATTCCTAGAAATAAAGTGTGCAACTATATTTCATATTTACAGGAAGGAATCCGTAGGGTTCAGTTAATTGGTTAAACGACATTCTATCGGTACCGGCACTTGATGGCATCAAGCACGACTCATGTAATCTGCGCCAACATTCAAAGAACCTTTGATGTAATGAATATTTGCGTCATACTGTGTCAGAAACAAAGACCAACGCATTAAACGGTTGTTCGTAAATTGCGCTTGCCCGAGAAAGGCTAACGGCTGGTGATCGCACTCAATGACAAAGGTTTTTCCGTACAAATAGTTCTCGAACTTTTTTATGGCCCAAACTATTGCAAGACATTCCTTTTCACTGGTGGAGTATTTCTGTTCAGTAGTTGTGAGTTTACGGCTCGCATATGCAACTGGGTGTTTGGTGTCATTGTGTTCTTGTAATAACACTGCTCCTAAACCTGTGTTGCTAGCATCAGTCCTTAACAAGAATGGTTTTGTCAAATCTGGCAGTTTAACAATTAAGTCTGAAGTCAGTCTAGATTTCAGTGTGTCAAAAGCGTTTTGGCATGCATCAGTCCACACTACTTTTGTAGGCATATTCTTACGTGTCAAGTCAGTCAGAGGACATGCAATGGCACTAAAATCTGGTACGAATTTTCTGTAGTAGTTAGCAAGACCAAGAAAACTTCTAACTTGTGTTTTTGTTAGCGGTTGTGAAGTGTCCTTAAGTTGTGCTATCTTAGCTTCACTTGGCGACATAGTTCCATGACTCAACTTGTGTCCCAAGAAGTCTAAGGAGAATTGTGCTATTTCACACTTCGTAGGGCGGGCAGTGAGGTTGGCTTGCTTTAATCTGGCTAGCACATCTCGTAAGAGTGTCAAGTGCTCCTCCCATGTCTGGGTGCCTAGAATTAAATCATCCATGAAGTTCTCAACTCCACATCCGTACAGTGGTTCTAACAATGACCGCATCATTTTAGAAAAAATGCTTGGAGTGTTTGAAACTCCAAAAGGCATAACTTTCCATGTATAGTTTCCTACTGGTGTAGTGAAAGCTAGTATGTGTCGATCAGTGTCCTTGACCTTGATTTGCCAAAAACCGTGTGACAAATCTATTTTGGTATAGTAATGAGCGTTAGCTAGCTTAGTGAAGATGAGATCCGGATCGGGAAGAGGTTCTGCACAAAACTCTGTCACTTGATTGAGTTTGCGATAGTCTACGCAAAAACGGAACGAGTTATCACGTTTTTTGATCAACACGATGGGTGATCCGTAGGCACTGTCAGTCTTCTCTATGACCCCTAGATCTAGCATAGTCTTAATCTCACGCCTAACGTCATCTATCTTAGCGTGTGGCAAGGATACGGCTTCAAACGTATCGGTTTGTTGTCAGTCAGCTTCAGTGAAAATTCTATTAAGTCTGTCAACCCTGGTTTGTCTGTCAGAGTAGATGAGAACTCGTTAAGCAATTTATTCACTTCTTTTTTCTGTCTTCCCGTCAAGGCGTCATTCACCCTAACGTCTTTAACAGTCTCCTCTGTCTGTAAAGGACAGTTTGGTAAAGTACCAGTGACGCAATCAGTCTCCCCCTCATCTTCTGTAACTATCCTCGCTACGACAAAATCAGCTTGAGTGGTTTGATCCTCACGGCTTATGTACTTTTTGAGTAGGTTAACATGAAAGATTTTCTCTCTCTTTCCTGTCTGTACCTTATAGTTCAGTCCCCCTAGCTTGGCGGTAACTACAAAGGGCCCTTTCCATTTCATCTGAAGTTTGTTATGTGCTTCAGGAAGCAACAATAACACTTTGTCGTTAACTTCAAATTCTCTAGGTTTGGTGTGCTTATTGTAATATTCTGCCTGTCTAGACTGAGCTATCGTCAAGTTTTCCCGTGCTATCTTGCCTATAGTTTCAAGACGGTTTCTTAAGTCAGTGACATATGTGTAAGTTGTTTTAACTTCGTCATCTGTCTTTTCATCAGTCCATAGTGCCTTCAAAATCATCATCGGTCCGCGTACAGTACGTCCGTAAAGTAGCTCAAATGGTGAAAACCCGGTGGAAGATTGTGGCACTTCCCTATATGCAAATAGTAGGGCAGGGATGTATCTGTCCCAGTCTTTCGGTTTGTCAGTGGCGAGCTTTTTAAGTGCTGTTTTTAATGTCCCGTTGAATTTTTCGACCAGACCATTTGCCTGGGGGTGGTAGGGTGTGCAAGTAAGATGTTTGATGGAAAGTAAGCGATTTACCTCCTTCATTATTTTGCCTACGAATTGACTCCCCTGATCTGTCAAAATCTCGGTGGGAATTCCAACACGACTCCATAGACCGAAAAGAGCTTCAGCGACGGTTTCAGTTTCAATGTTTTTCAACGGTACTGCGTCGGCGAATCTCGTTGCGTAATCAATAGTGGTCAGCACGTATCGATTACCTCTCGTTCATGTGGGTATTATCGGCCCAATCAAATCCATTGCTACGCGTTTGTAAGGTTCACTGATCAGTTCAGGCTCTCCTAACGGTGCGGGTCTGATTGAATTTTTAGACTGTGTTCTCTGGCATGTGTCGCAACTTAACCTGAATCTACAGATATCGGCAATGATGTCCGGCCAATAAAACTCACTTGTAATACGACTAGTTGTTTTCTGGACACCCATGTGTGCACCAAAAAGACTCTCATGACCTAATCGTAATACGTCATTTCGTTTGGTTTGTGGAACGACTAATTGCTTCCGAAATTCGTCTCCCACTTTCGAATAGCGGTGCAATAAACCCTTTTTCAGAATAATGCACGCTTTCTTATTCGAATCGTCAGTGTTGACGTCACTAACAGGTACAGCCTGCTTGCGTAACTTGTCTAGTGTTTCGTCTTCAGCTTGTAATAATTTAATCTCACTAACTGTTGCTTCATCTACGGCTGGTGCGGCAGACATCGGTGCAGTCACAGATTTGTCTTTACTACTCGCTGCTCTGGTTACAGCGTTAACCAGTCGTGGTTCAGTTGAAGTTTGTTTTTTGCACGGCAAAACATACTTGCAACCAAGGATCACGTCATGCAGTGAGTTTTCCATAACGGCCGCTTTGACTGTTCCTTCTACAAAGTCTGAAACAATCGAGATCTCAGCTACTGGTAAAATGTCTTGTTCACCGTTCGCAAAGGTGACAGAGATTGTCTCCCCTGTGTAATCGGTATGGTTAACTAATGATGCATTTACTATAGCGTCCAGCTCACACCCTGTATCAAGCAAAGCGATTGTATCGTGACCGTTCGCCTGTACTGGTGTTCGATTCGATTTTTCTGTTTTAGGTGTATGACTTTCTACTGCGTAAACTTTAGCTGTCTTCTTATCAGGACATGTTCGTGAAAAATGGCCACTATCACCGCAAGTGTAACAAGCAAGATTCTTTTTATCTTTCTGTTTGTCAGACTTGTTTTTAGTGTCGGGTTTGGATGTTTTATCATCACGTTCGCTATGCGCTTTCCCGTCATTTTTCTTATCCTTCCGAGTCCGCGGTTCATTCGGTCGAGACTTGTTGTTCGCGTGTGCGTTCGAGAATTGAGAATGTGCATCATCAAAGCGATCGGCGGCATTGCCTATCTCCTCTAGCGTAGATCTTTCCCTTATTGCTAAGTGAATCAGTAGATCTGATTTGTATGACCCGAGAATATGGTCTTTTACCATTTCATCCCTAAGACCGTTATACGTCTGTGGAGTTTCAGCTAGATCTATCCACCGTTGGAACAAGTCAGTGACGCGTCGTATGTACTGTGCGTGCGTCTCTGAACTCGCTTTCGTGGCCTGCTTAAACTTACGACGGTATGTATCTGCAGTGAGCTTGTAGTGTTTCAATAATGCGGCCTTGACTGTGTCGTAATTATCTGACTCAGAATCGCTAAGCTTATTGAATTCGTTTTTCGCACTACCCTGCAGTAACCCCAATAAATTTATTGCCCAATGTTCGGCTGGAATGCTTGTTGCTCTGGCTAATTTTTCAAACGTTTTTAAATACGTGTCTATTTGATCTTTATTCTCATCAAATGGGACCATATTTATCTTTGGAATGATGTTTTCAATTCTACTGTGATTATTTCCATCGCTAGAATGCGAATCACCACTGCTTCTGCGATCACGGTTTGGATTGGTAACTTCTAGTTTCTTTACTTCCCATTCTAACCGTTTTATTTCCGCGTCTGCGGCGATGCGTTTGGCTTCTGTGTCCGCTGCGATGCGTTTTGCTTCCGTGTCTGCATTGGCTGCTATGCGTTTAGCCTCGTTTTCGGCTTCTAGCTTTTTCGCTTCGGCTAGTCTATCAGCTTCTAACTTTTTAGCTTCGCGAGCAGCTACACGTTCTTCTCTTTCTATCTCTTGTCTCTCTTTTTCCGCTTTCTCTAGCTCAGTTTTAATGTAGCTAGTCAGTTCGTCACCCTGATATCCTAACATGATACCGGTTTCTTTCAGGTCTTCGAGAACCTGTTTGCGATCCATTTTAATGTCTTAGCGCATCTGGCTACAATAAAAATGTATCTCGTGAATTGTGTGTTTTAACCGTCGGCGATAACTCCGCTTATCCCGAAAATAACTTTTAGGCTACAACCTTACAAAAATTATTTAATTTACTCAGAACACCTTCCGAAATAAATTACGCGTTAACTCTTACACGTTTCACCTGCTTGCCACAGTGTCCGCTGTTCCAAGACTTTCGTAATGTCACGGCTCCTACCATACAACATTACACATTATATCTAGCACCCTAAATATAATAGTCCGAAGTCTGTTACTACCGATAACTCTCCTAGCTGGCGGTATAACACGTTCGACTTCTCACAATGAAGTATCCAGTAACACAATACTAAATAAATCATTCAACTTAATCAATGCAATGCTTAACTACGCTTAAACATACATTAACTAAAAAAAATGTACACTACTCTGCAAAAGAATACATGCACATGTCACAACAAAAGCAAAGAAAATCAGTGATACAAAAATCAAAAGAACAATTGGCAATTCTCTGTTCGTTCGTTCGTTTCTAGGTTTATGATACGCCCTATGTATAAAAAATGTTACAATTTAATACATATCAATCCACGGACGATCCCACACTTGTTACGTTTCCAGTATTTATTTAAAGACCCTGCCTAGAATAATTAAAGACCTTAAATATAATTAATTCTTTCTCTCATATTCTATGCAGACTGGTTGCTCAATTTATTATTTGACTAATTAAAAGTGTGTCTTGTAGTTCAGACGACAAATTTACAAACTAATAAACTGCGAACTTTAGCTAGATTAAAAACCGTTAAATTCCTCTAAATTAATATGCATTCATTATCAACATTCTGCTCATTCGCCCCCATTTAATCTAAGAATAATCTATAGGTCTATTATGCATAAAAATTAACTACTAAGAGGTTTTAACAAGAAAATATGATTTAATAAAGTTTTAACAAGTTAACAATAATCAAAATACGAGCGCGAATAGTCTATTTCTCAGTTCTCTGCGCGTACATGCTTATTCAGTTAACCCAAGAATTGCCATCAATTTATCCTTTTGATATCTGCATACTGAAGTATACTCAGCTGGATTGCCTGTATCAGTCTGGTCTCATTATTCGGCCAGCCAGTCTATTTCACAGTCCCACTCTAGCGACGCACGTGGTGCATAGGAAAAGGGTGCTCCTCTTTTATGTAGCTAGGGAACTTGAATTTTAGTGGCATGGACCCTCAGAGTAGAGTTCACTTGTAGAACTCAACCAGCTTGTACCAGTAAAGCAAAAGCAAGGCAAGGTGAGGTAAGGCAAAGGTAAGGCATGGACAAGGCATGGGCCGACCTTTTATGAGAAGTCGAAGGTTTCTTTGTTCTCATCTGCTGCCAGCTGCCCTCATGACCCGAGTTAGCTGATGGAAAAAGCTAATGTGTGCTCGAAGTAAGGAAACGGAAGCGCGTACCCATATTTATAGAAAAGCATAATGCGTATCACGTGACTGTTCGCGAAGCATGTAGTTGGTTCGAGAACTGGACAATGGACCTAAAATTACATAACATCTTGACCTGTTCTAGAAGCGTCTTGAAAAAGGGAGCTTTGAACAAAGGAGCCAAGGGTTTCAAAATTCAAATTTGAAGTAAACAAGACAAGTGGGTCACCAAGTCGGACATTTTTATCAGACTGTGACAGTGGTAATGACTGCACCACAAGTCTCCAAGTCGACATCTGCTATGGAACAAGCAGCAAGACATGGAAAATACTGAAACTGACCATTAGACAACTGGAATTCCCACAAGCTTAGTTTCACTTCAAATGCTTTTATGTGTGAATACATTTCAGGAACGAGAACATCCTTAGCTTGCAAATTGACATTGAGAGTGTGGAGGTGTGTGGTGATGTCCGTGAGAAAGGCCAGACAAGCAAGCCATTTTATGTCAGTGACGTTATCAGCATTTGGAAGGTACTTTTCATGAAGAAAGTTGAAAATTTCTTGTTGCAGGTCCCACACACGAGAAAGCATGGCTCCACGACTTAGCTAGCAGACTTCACATAGTAGAGCAGGTCACCATAGTGCGCATTCACTTCATCCATCAGTGCCTGAAATTGAAGATGTTTGAGACTTTGGGACAGTATGGAATTTACAACTTTCACCACAAATGACATGACCTCAACGTGGTTTGCAGACTTGGCACATAAGGATTCTTGGTGAATGATGCAGTGCAACTTAAGGACAGTCTGGGTGTGTCCAAGGGCCGTACAGTGGTGAACGAGCAAAGAAGCTGCGCCCTTATTCTCTCCAATCATTGCCAGTGCACCATCAGTCGTTACACATACAAGACGGGACAGATCAAGGGAGTGATGTTCCGCACACTGAAGTAAGGCATTGAAGATGTCTTGCCCAGTGGTAATGTCATGTAGCGGAACAAAATCTGAAGGAACTCTTCATGCACTTTAAGGGCAGCAGTGACACCTCGAAAATAGCTAGTTGAACTGTATCTTTCATGTCAGTGCTCTCATCAAGAGCAAGAGAGTAGGCGACAAAGTTTGAACAATCACTCTTCACTGAGTCTTGCACATTGTCTGACATCTCCTCAATGCGACTACGAATAGTATGGGATGACAGACTCGTATTCTCCAAGACAGAACGTTGCTCTGGACAGACAGAATTCACCACAGTCATGAGACATTCCTTGATAAAGTCTCCATCAGAAAATGGCTTTATTCTTTGAGCAAGGAGTAGTGACACTTCATAATTGGCGCGTGTCACTTTTTCATGCACAGATGTTTGTTTATGAAACATCAAACTGCTTTTCTCTATATTGCCTGTGAGTTTAGCAATAGTATTCTTTTTCTCAGAGGCAGACATTAAAGCGACTTTCAAAGTTTGGTGTACTCTTTCCCAGTGGCGGCGCATATTAAACTCTTTGAAGACAGTAACAGTTTTCAAACAGATCAGACACTGAGCTTGTCCAAATCATTAAATGTCCGACTTTCCATATCCACTTTAAATTTTTTAGGATACGGGGTTGCAGACATGATTGTGGGGATGGGGGAATAATGGCAAAGAAATAGCAGAAATGCAAAAACCAGTTCGGTTGTGATGGCAAAAGACTGCGAGTTTCAAATTCGTGCGCACCTCTTTTCACCTCCAGCCCTCCTTCCCCATGCCCAATAGTCGCGATGAAGGTCAGGTCACAACTGAGGTAGAGTACAGATGCTGACATACAGGTATTGGTTTAGGTCTGTCCTAGGCATGGGAGAGTTCAACAGTCAACGAACTATAAAAAGATGCTAGTGGAATATACACAACCGCAGGCATAAATTGTACATGTGCACACGATTCTGTCAGTAATTCATACTGTTAAAATTACATGTAGTCTTTAGATTAGTTTAGCCTTGGCTGTTTGTCAATGTATAACAATGCCCAGTTGTTTTAGTGACTTTTGCCTTTTGGGCCAAAAGCAATGTTAACTGTGAACAGCTTGGCGGGCCAAACAAAAATGCTTTGCGTGCCATGTTCGGCCCACAGGCCAGAGTTTGCCCGCCCCTGGCCTAGACCTAGGACTCATTTCTCACATCTCTCTCATACGACTAACATGCAGTAGTGGACGTTACGCAAAAATACATACAACAATCATCAGAGCGAATGGTCTTCAAGTGATCTCCAAAACAATTAAATAACACTAAACGAACATTACAGGCTGAATACATTTTAAATGATGAGAAACTTTGTATATTCCTTTGTGCATGTGAAAGAAAAACTCAGTTATTTTGAAGCTAAGTAGTGAAAGAGAATTTCAGTTATTTTCAAGCTAATAAAAGAGGAATGTTATAGCCTGGATGGAAATCATTTTACAACTTATTTGTGCTTCTCACAAAAGTTCAATTCAATGGTGGTTAGTACACTTAAGATCTTTCAGTCAAATAGACTTTATTCACAATCAACATAGACAAATATTCCATTATGTGACAGAGTAAATTTGCATCTGCCCATTTTTACATTTAAACTTGTTATATAAACTGCTAAATTATAATAATCAGAGTAAAACGACCTTGGGCACACTCCTTATAGTGTTATTTTTAAAGTGTCTGAGTTGAACTAAACAGCTCGAGGGAAGAACATTCTAGATTGCTGACATAATGCAAACTGAGTAGTTTTTTATTATGCAATGATTGCGATTTATGAGAACGAGACCAGCCAATTTGCTGAGATTAAAGAATTCACTTGCTGTAGAAAATTCCACTCTCTGATCACTTTTGAATTTGAAGTGGAAGGAGAAAGTCTGGCTTTGAAAGGCAATCATTAGCTTGATTATGAGTTAAAACTGACTGATTGAGATATAATGGAGTTAGGAATATTTCATATATTGTTGCTATTGATATATTATTTTTGTTAGAGATGAACTATGTACGTTGACTTTTATTTCTACAGATGTTTGAACTAAGCTGCACACACATAGCATGCTAAACTGTGACATTGTTTGATATGTTGTATTTATTGTGCCACGTGTGTGCATTGGGCTAATGAATACTGTTGCAAGAAATTGTGATTTGAGGATGGAGTGTAAGATAGAAATGAGTATAGTGATAGACAGGAAACTTAGGTTTGCTCCTTAATTATATATTGCTGTGGCCCTTTGATGTTTGAGTTTCACACTTGGAGTTTGAGTTTTCAGCTTCAAGTTTCAGTACAACTCTCAAGTTTCCAGTTGCCTATTTTCACATGCTATATGAACCTCCTGATTGCCTGTTGTGAACTGCTATGACCGACCCTGATAAAAGCAGGAACAGGGTGTAAGTATAAAGAACACTGCACTCTACTATTGTCTGGCAGTAAGATTTGTTAACTGCCAAACAATTTCTTGTGTAGAGAAATTGTGGGACAACACTACATTTATTGTTCTGTTTGAAAGAGACAACATGGCGAGAAGAAGCACCCAGGTGAACTCCAAGCAGCAGAGCAATGCTTTCCACATGTGAGTGACACAGGTGGAGCAAATGAAATTTGAACTGAACTATAAACTTTGACATGTGCACAATGACTGTTAAGACCACACTGAATCAGGTTTTGTAAACTATTCTTGTTCACCTCTAAATAGTCCATTTCTATTATCTAATTTGCGATTTGTATTGTCTCTATTGTTGAACTGTAACTTTATCTCTTTATATATAGAGACTGTGTGAAATAAAATTTTCTGAACATGAGTTCGTGAAATATTGATGTCAAGTTATCTATTTCATTGTAATTGTCATGTGTTTATTTGATTGTTCATTTAATAAATTTATTGTTAAATTTATTGACCTTCATACGAATTTCGATAATCTTATGTTGGAGAAGAAAGTGGGTGGATGGGGGCTCGCTAAATATAGATTGAGAATCGTATTTGTCTTTTAATTTAGTAAGCCTTGTTTCCACTCATGGAAACATTATGTGACAGTAAGTATTGTTTTATATTGTGGAATAGAGAAATTGTTTACAGCGCCAAATATCCGCTAAGTGATAGATGAGTGATGTCTGTTAGAGAATAATTAATAAAATAAATTAAGATTTTTATCACTTGCAATTAGTTATGAAAGATTAATTAATAAAAATAATTCTTTTCTTTAACTAAGCGGCGTGCCCATCACATGTTAGTACATTAAAAATTAAAGTAAAACTGCTGAAAGTAAACTGCATGTACTGATATTTTTCTTTTCTATAAACGTGATATTCAACTTACATACTAAGTCAAGCTGACATCCGTAAATGAAGGTTTGTGTCTGACATGACAATTTACCAGAAGTCCAGGGAAATGTATTCTTAACCAGTGTCGGATTGATGACCAGGATGCTCTCATTTACTGATGTTCTTCTTGGGAAAAACACGTCCGGCTGTATAATGTTAATACACGTGTCTGTGACATCATTTTCTGATGGCCATGGGCATCTTCCAACAATGCTGGAGTTATGTGTCTCAACCACCCACGTCAAATTGTCTTGGGCTTTCAATCCGCTACATGTAACGGTGTTGTTCTCTTTTTCTTCTATAATTTCCAGTGTATTGTCAAAGCCACATAGTTCCATTCTGAGAACTGAGAAAAGACATTATGTCCGACATTAATAAGATATGCATTATGATAAAATCAAAAATAGTTTTCCATAAAAATCTTATTTTGTATCCCATTTTTAAAAAGTATTCTTGATATTCATAATAAATTCATGGCATCTTAATTGGTGAAGGGTTGTTTATTTCAGTCTTATGAGTAGGTGCAAAGATACAGTTGAACGCACACTGGTTTTTAATAGCTAGAATTCAGCATATTGTAATCATAATCAGATTTAAAATTGATATGACACCGTCAATTATTTATATTCTATAGGACTATCGATTTCTTTAAAGTGGGCCGGATTTCGAAAGGATGGAGCCGCACACGTAAGTGAATGGGGAGGTCTCACGTCACAAGAATATATGTAATCGGAAATACATTTATCCTAATTAAAAGAGAAATAAGAAGTAATATTTGAAGTTATTGATTTCTATTGAAAGCTATTGCAGATCAGATATATTTAATCTTTATTTGAATTATGTCATTGGCTTCAAGGAATCTTTCTACAGAAATTAAGATTGACAAATATAGACTTGTGAACAAATTTTAAGGGGATAAATTGTAATTCTGTAATGTTTTACTATTCTGGTGAAATGTACATAAAATGTTAGTTCTAACATTAATTCAACTTATTTTATTTTATCCTTCAGATCACCAGTCTCTAACTGTGTGTTCATTTTCAGTGACATCTTCTGTTTAACATGAATACGAACATCACAAATAGACTTATATTTCTAAACAAAATCTTAAATACGCTTTCCATTTTGTAGAAGATGATAAAATAATGTACATCTCTAAACAAAATCAGAAGTACTTTTTCCATGTGCATTACACCTGATATGAGACGTTTTTTATATAGTAAATTTATGTACATTGATACGCAGCAATAAGCTTCAATTAATATCCATAGCATGCAATATATGCAGCAAACGTATTTTTCACCAGAATCATTAGATGCTTTGCCAATGAATTTTCAAGCCATGTTAGATGTGTTGTCGTAAGAATTTTCTCTGTAATTACTGGTCAGTGATGCATTAATATTCAAGCATATCCGCTAAATATTTTTCAGTGTAATTTTGTTACGAGCAATGGTGTAGATGTTGACGATAAGACTGCCATACAGTCATACACATCTAGTAGCAACAGTAGCACAATTAATCATTCATATTTTGGAGGAAAAATATAGATGAGAAACTACATGGTTCTATTTTACATACTTTTATTTTAATTTTGTATATTCTATGTAATAATGAAATAGTAGCTGAAATAAATTAAAATATGCGTCAAATCAGCACACGAATAAGAGTAGACCTAATAGTATCGACGGTTGGTGGACGGGAAAGAATTAAGTAGCACGAAATTAAAAATCAATTGTTTTCTTTCGACTGTAAGAAACATATTTACATGAAATACTAATTTGTTTGTTGTAAATGAATAAAAATAGGACTGAAATCTGGAAAATTATAAGGACTGTGCATTTCCGCTGTACTTGAGGAAATGCACACATATGCCCGGAAACTGCGCTGTATCAAATAAGCGGTCGCCCTTATTAACATCTGCATTTTAGTTGTTAAATACATATTGTAATTTTTCAGATGCATTCATAATTATACGTGTATGCATATACGAATATAATTATATGCGTATTTATGAGTAACTACGAATATATTTTAATTATGATTAAATTTAATTAAATTAAAAGTATAAGGTTGTATAATAGTTCCTTAAATTTCTACATAAAATATCCATCCATACACACACTTACAATTTCTAAACAGACAGACATTTAGATAAATAGATAGATAGATAGATAGATAGATAGATAGATAGATAGATAGATAGATAGATAGATAGATAGATAGATAGATAGATAGATAGATAGATAGATAGATAGATAGAATCACAGAGACTTTCAAATAATGAAATTCAAACCAAACAAATATGTGTGTTAATTTATTACATATCATATATGAAGCGTGCATGTAAAATATGCTAAATATAATGAAGCAAAAAATATATAATTCAAAACAATTCTTTGCATCTAGAATATTCATGACATAATTATTTTTTAAATAACAAGAAACAGAATGGAATTCATATATAAATTTTGTATGATGTTTTTTTCTGAACTTAGTAAGTATATATTTGTTGCAAATGTTAATGTGACCCAAATTTGAGCACTGCTTACGATGGTATTATTGTAAGTGCCAGAGTTGGAGTAAACAACTCAGGTAGATAATATGCTAGAACTAACTGATGCAATCCAAACCAGTTCTAAGCAGATGAGTAGTTTATTTTTCTGAATAATAGTCTCACACCTGTTCATAAGAACTTCATCCAATAGACTGGACCGAAAGTTACTTTGTGAAGAAGTTTTATATTCTAATCACTTTGATTTTCATGTAACTCCAGTCATAACGGCAATAGTTAGCTTATGGTAAGTTAACTGACTAATAAAGAAAGAAATTACTTTTATATATTTAGTAAATGTTTGCTATTGATCTATGATTTGAATTAGAGAATGCTTATGTAATTGGACCAATATTTCTATGTTCCCTAATTTAATTATGTTGTACATTATACTTGTCAATTTCGATCAATGTTACATTTCTCTTGCTGTATGTGTATCGGGCTAATGAAATTATTACAGGATTTATAAGTTGGGAAAGTATATAAGACAGAAAAAGGATTAGAGATGAACTATGCCTGAAATTTAATGCTACCTTAATTTACTTTTGAAGAAATGAGTGTGTCGTTTTTTGTTTTGTAAACTTGTATCCACTTTAGACAGCAATGACTATTGTACTCTACCGGATCACGTTGTTTGTTTCCATTGTTTTCATTGACCTTATCAGTAAACGCATTGCTGTAAGTTAATTCCTGTGAATTTTATTCAAGAGCCAATACATCGAAATTGCGGCTTGAGTTTGGTCTCGAGAATTAACGAAGATTATTTTGAACATTCCTTGTGGCGTGCTTGAGTAGTGCAAACGAAAATTCTGGAACACTCCTCGTAATGTTCTTTGATAATGCATACGAAGTTCTGGATGATTCTCTCTGGTGTGCTTTGTAAATGCATTGAAGATTATGAAACAATTGTATAATGTGCCCAGAAGGGGTATGTTGGAAAGTCATCTGATAAGAAAGAAAGTTATATGATAAACTGACTGAGTGTCTAGCATTAACCAAACATTGCTGTGACATGATATAAATGTCAACGCTCATTTAATTATATTAATATGTTGTATATTTGAATGTTGATTTAATAAATATATTGTTGAATTTATTAACTTTCTTGCACATATAATAACTTATGTTGCAGTAATAGTGGGTAGATGGGGCTTGTTAAATATAAACCAACAGATGGATTTTAATTACTCCTTTTATAAAATAGTAGTTTCCAGTTGCAGAAACAGTAAAACGTCTATCTTAATATTATGTAAAGAGTAGAGTTTCACGACACTCTTATTATCCGCCAAGTGAGAGACGTTGGTCTTGTGAGAGAATTATTAATAAATATTATTTATTAAGATTCTAGGTCATCTGTAGTTATTTTTTGTTAATTACAAATAATTATCATATCGAGTGTAGAGTGCCCAGAGGGGTGTGAAAGTATTTAGAAATATATATGTGAAGGTCAGTGTTTGGTAGTAAATGTTCTTATAATTAAAATGTGCAGTTATATATTCAAGTTAATACCATTATTAACATTAAGAACAACGATATATCCGTATGGTAATTCATCATTAAACTATTTTTAATCAAATCCTCAAGTAGCTTTCATTTTAAATTCTTAACTTTTCTGAAGTGAAACAATTCACATTTTATATGTTTGGCCTTGTTATCTTTTCTCAGTGAATTACGCAAAGTTATTATATCTTCATATTATTATTATATATGATTAGTATACCTATATCAGATTTCACAAGTTTGTAATGCAAATGTTTATATTTAAATATATTATATTACCTGCTTCCTTTACTTTTCATTAGTTTCATTAATTCTTTTTTAATTCCTAATATTTGCGCAAAATGTTAGCAATATTGTGTATACAAGTTTTACAATTTTATGCTTTTGTATTCATAATGCACCCGGAATAAGTTTTCGCTGCATAATCCAATTAATCTAGGTTCATTTACAAAGCATTCCAAAGAGAGTTTAAAACTGATGAAATGCAAGATGCTTAAATCACTCCCTTTTTTAAAACATAAACATGCGCTCACGCTCAAATTACACATTTTAGAGAATTCACACATGCATAATATATAGTGTGTATTAATTTAAATAATGTTTTGTAAAAAGTTAAATTAATCCTGGATTTACGTAATGGTAGAAAATGCATAACAAAGGTGCGAGTAAATATATTACATATTCATAAGTGTGAATATATTAACCAACAACAGTGATGTTTTAACTGTATGGTATCACTGAAATATGTTTATAATAAATGGTTAAAATAATGAGTAGACTATTATTTCTACAAATATCAACTAAACTACTCATATGTAGTGTGCTAGATAGTTGACATCATTTTCATATGCTGTATTTATTATACTGTGCATATGTATCAGGCTAATGAATACTGTTGCAGGAAAGTGTAACTTGAGACTTGAATGTAAAATAGAATGGAGTTATAAAGTGATAAACTGGAAAAATTCGTGCTTGTCCATTGATTGTTTTTCAGAGATAACTCATGCCTTTCACATGCTTATTGAATCTACTGGTTCACTGATTGGAAACCGCTATGACTTGGAGTTGCGGAAATCATTTGCCACAGTGTGTGGAAGTGTAAACTACACTCCTTTGATGTATGGTGGCAAAGATTGCTAACTACTTGAAGAAACATTTTGGTGTGGGAGAGTACTAGAAATTACTACAATTGCTGTTCTGCTTAAATGAACTGGTATGGCGGAAAAGCCCAGGTTAACTTTGATATAACAAACGGTGAATCTATTTTTCAATATGAGGAGGGAAACACATGGAAATTAAACTGAACTATAATTTGTGACATTGTAACCAAAAGGGCACGAACGCTTATTGAGACTGCTCCTAAACCAAGTTATGTGAAGACTATTATCACTTATCTCTAATAACTTCATTTCATTTCTCTGATAAGAACTGTCCTGTGATTTGTATTGACTCTATTGTTGAACTGTATTTTTAAGAGATAGTCTGATAGCAATTATTCTGAGGTGGTCTCTTGGAAATATTGATGTGTATTACATTGTATTTGTTATATGCATATTTGATAGTTGATTTAATAAATTTATTGTTGAATTTATTGACCTTCTCATATTGATAATCTTATGTTGGAGAAGAAAGTGATGGGGGCTCGCTAAATATAGATTAAAGACAAATTTGTCTTCTCCTTTATAAAGAAGTATTCCACCAATGGAATATTGTGTGATAAAGAACATTTACGGCCCCCGCATATCCGCCAAGTGCGAGAGGCGCGTTGTTTTCTGCAGGATTATTACTAAAGCATAAATGAGATTCCCATCACTTGTAAGTATTATAAATATAATCATAATTATTATCTAAGTGGCGTTGGCGTCACAGTAGTATTTAATACAAAATTTTACCACATACATATTTGAACTTTTAAATGTTTTGAAAACAAGTAGTGAAATGTTATTTAAGATTAATGCAAAAATTGATTTTATATATAAACATGTTTTAAAATATTTATGCCCCAAATGGAAAACATATATCGCATAATTTATTGTTTATCATTTTTACGACAGCTTTAAATGTCATTTAATGAAAATGAATGAAAGCCAATAATCTCTACACATATCAGGGGTGTCCAAACATTCTGGGCTGCAACTATTATCATGGGCCACGTGTGAAATCCGATGGTGGTATACCCAGCGATTCTAACTCAAAACCAATTCACTGTGAACAGCCCTAACTCAGTCAATTAAAGTAGGAAAACTATTCAAACTAAACAACTTTCTCTAAAGATGAATGAGAATTTAATAGGCGTGACATAAAGGAAAACGGTTACTGGATGATAATCAGGCACTGCACACCCACACCCCGAAGAGATGGACTGTGTTCAAAAAAAGAATAGTACTGACGAAACTTTCTGAGCAATCCAGTACAGACGATTTCACCTTCCTCTTCCATCCCAGCCAAGGAAGATGTATCAGTCAAAAAGAGTCGATTAAATTTGTATTTGGTTGCTGTTTTGTTGGAGTGTTATGTCCTCAAATCGTATTATTCTTGATGCATCGTTATAGCTAATGCGTCGCTTATATCACAGTAACTTCAGACAGTCTCTGTGAACTAGAGAAAGTCTTCCTTTCTGATGTGACTGCAAACACATACCCCCCCCCCTCTCTACGCACGACCACTGATTTTCTTTTCTTTCGCTGTCAAATAAAGTGGTTGGTTGGGTGGAATTATGCTAACTAAAGACATTTCATTATAGCGTGATGGGGTTCCAAAGGCTGCAGAACACGACTTTGCAGGTTGCGCGATGACCACCTCTGTTTATATTATTTTTTACTATACATTTGGAAAAATTATAATAATGAAACTGATAAAAGTCATTTTCGTATTTCGTTTTAAGTAATGTTTCGCGATTTTCTTTGGAAATTAAAAAAATAAAATAAGTAAAATCCATACAAAAGCCGTACAGATTACTATTGTTAAGCGTCAACAACAAAAATGGGCGCAACTTGAAACTTCAAAATACTTTTTCGGTATTATATACAAGAGCAACCACGAGTCGACGTTTTGCTTAATAGCCCTGGCATCTGGACATTATTGTCCAAAAGTGATATATGAATAATCAGTGAGTAAGCTAATTGATATATGATAAATATGATGCATTTGAACATAAGACGAATTGATGTTAAAATTGGTTACATCAGTAATGTATAACACTCTGTATACTACGTAGCAATTTCAAAACGTAGTTAGACAAATTGTTATGCACATAATAATAAAGATGTCAAAATTAAAATAAATAAATACAATGCAATGTAGCAATTGACTAAGCTATGGCCTGAAGACGTCATATATTATAACCTACAAACGTGCGTGCATGCATGAGTGTGTGTGTGTGTGTGTGTGTGTGTGTGTGTGTGTGTGTGTGTGTGTGTGTGTGTGTGTGTGTGTGCGCGCGCGCGCACACTGATTTTAACGACTTTGATTAAAGAGTCAAAACGAATTAAAAAAATATACTATTACTTAAAATTTAATTAAACAAACTAAAATAAAATACTTTTCTTCGAGATAGAAATCCATTTCAAAATGATTTAAATAATTAATATTTGTATGCCGTAACACCAACATAAATTTTCTTTTGTTTTCTGAATAGGTACTCATTGCGTATTATGGAGGAAGGTTCACTGGAAATCTTCTGAAATTCACTCCTAGTAGAGATGTTAACCTGACAGTTAGCATCTCAAAATGGAAAGGGCTATTTTGCGTAGTAAATTTGTTTGTACCTATTTCTAAACTTAATTATTACATAATTTGTTAAATGTCAACATGACATAACCTTCCGCTACTGTGCATGGTTATATTTTTGTAAGTACTAGAGTTAAAATAATATGCTAGAAAATGGTGATATAATCCATACCAGTCCAGAGTGAATGAGTAATTTTTGCTATCCAATATAATTTAAGGTTTACAAATAATGTACTAGCCAATGGATATGATCCAGGACCTGTTGAATAAATTTCTATATTCTAATCCTTTTTGATTTTCACGTAATGCAAGTCCAATCATGTAAAGGCAATTATTAGCTTATTGGTGAGTTACCTGATTGAGAGAGTATAGATTAAGAAATATATCATACACTTTGCTACTGATATATTATATTTGTATTATATATATTTGTATAGATGTATTATGCGAAAAGGCTATTATTTCTACAATTGTGAAATATGATATTTGTATGTAATGTTAAACACGTGACATTGTTTCTAGCAGAAACATTCATAAGTGATAATGTTGTATTTATTATGTTGCCAGGGGTAAATTAAGCTAATCAATACTGTTTCAGGAATCGTAAGTTGAGAATGGATGTAAGAAAGAAGAGAGATGATTAAATGTGGAACTTAGCATTGCTCTCTGATATGATTTTTTTCAGAAAGGAGTAAGCCCTTTATCTCTTTTCTTCTTTGTACTTTGGAGGTGGTTTTAAGAAGTTTCCTTCCTAGAGTGTGGTAGTTTTTGTGCATTGACAAGTGTTTCCAACTCCACTGTGAAACATTCTAGTGAAAGGTGTGCTAGAAGTGTGTTACTGTGCGTTAAACACATATTTGGTGCAAATTGTTTAATCAGTTCAATAAATATGTTTAACTCTTGCATGAAGTATATTTAAATCTTTCAATAAGTAGGTTGTGCTATTTTATGAGGTATGTTTGCTAAAATCAATCGGAGCATATTCGACATGCTCTTCAACTGGTTTGGGCTGAACAGGTTTATTGTTCTTGTTCTGACTAAAATCCAGTTCCATATACGTGATGCCTTCTGCATTATTGTGTGATTCTTTACCCTGCAAAATAAATATAATGTTAGATATTGTATGTCAACAATCATTTTACATGATTCATCAAAACTTAATACAAATACTGAAACAAAATGCTTTTCTAAAGACTTTATAAATAGAAATTAATTTCTCGATGCCCATAAATAATTTTAAATATCATATTTACGATACAGTTTATAGAACAAATTTAAATATAGCTATTTATTTTTCTATTCAATGAAGATGCAGGTACATTTTTGTAGTAAGTTTAATTATTTTACGCATTCATGACAACACGTATATTTATAATAATTACCATGCTTTTATTTTGATTTGTCTTTCGTTTTGCATAATCATCATTTGCTTGAGTGGGAAGAGACACATTTTCATATTCTCCTTCTGAAAACAGAATTCAGATGATTGTAATCGTCATTTACTGCAATATAATTCATAAATGTACATATACATGATACAATGAAAACAAATATTGTTTGTACCCTTAAAATGGCATGTAACCAGATTAAAGTTGATTATTTTCAATAACATGCAATAACAACGTAATTTATTTAGTGTTTTAAGAAAATGCACATTCCATGAAAAAATATATAAAACAATAGCGATGCGAAGATTTCTAACTACCATCATTTGTTACTTGTTATTGTGAAGTTGCAAAATCCAAGAAAACAAAAAGATATTATGGCTTGATTTATCAGTTGCTAGAGGTATTTATATCCTTTATGTTCGATGAAATGAACTTCCCTAATTCCGTAATGTAGTGATTTACACTTACACAATAGTAATTATGCATCTTTTCAACGCTGAGGCTGTGTAAAGACAATATTAGTGCCTGAATGCACTGCTTGTCTAACAAACCTCAAACAGAAGTATTCTCTGGGGTAACGTATTATGAGCAGCAAGCTTAACCAAAGAAATGTTTCCAGGCCCTGGAGACTCAATAACAGGCCCTATGGAAACAACCGGAGGCAAAGACAGTAATAATCAACAATAATTGTCGAGCAGAAAATGAACTGCAGTATCACCTACAGGGGTGAACATCCAGAGCACGTGTATCTACTATGTGCAGACTTAGCGTGGTACTAGCTTGGGCTCTGTAAGATACCCACTCGACTCTCCAAAGTAGTGAACAACGGCTTCCTGTAGCAGCAAAACCACCCATGCACAGATAAAAGGATAAATACAGATTGATAGCAAACGGAGGACGAAATTTGCAAGCAAAGTTTTGTTGAGTCCCTCTTTCTACACACCTACAGCTTCTTGCTCACTCGCGAAATCGGCGTAAGCTGGAAGCACGGCCCTAAATCGTAAAGCGTGCATATATGTATGTATGCATGCATGTATGTGTATTTAATACATGTTCTTCCTTAATTCTTTTAACATGAATTAAAATGACCACCATTTACCTGCTAATTTGGATACTACCAATGCTGAGCTTTAAAATTTATGGATTCGAACATATTTTCTTGCGTCATGCAAATGTACAGAAATTGCATTACAACTGTTGTCCTGCAAGTGACGTTATGCTGAGAGAACGTGAAGGATAAGGAATATAATTTTTCTTGCCTCGGAATGATTTTCTGAACATTACCCGTTATTTTCATTAGGGACTACAAGAAACTATTTTGTGCTTTCATGATTAGTTTATTATCGTTTCTGGTCAACCATAATGTCTTTTGCAAATTTTTCACAAAAAATACATGATCGTGTTATTACTATCATTATATCCTGCAAACGGTGTGTCATTCCCTGATGGACTGCATATTAAGTGTGAAATTATAACGCCTCAACATGAGTAAAGCAATAGAACAACTGGAAATATTAAAATTGAGGCGGTGACCTGGGCTAGCCTTATATACCGTCAACATTGATTCCCTTCGTAACCTGGGCAGATATTGGATTGCTGATCACATTTGGGTAATACAGCAGTGAAGGTCGTGTACATCTGTCTCGTAGGGAAGTCACGTATTTTCGTGCTTACTTTCTTGAGGTTGAGAGAGAATTATAAGAAGGGAATTGTGTTACAAGATCGCCCATTGCCTTGTGACATTCTCAATAACAAAGAGATTTCTGAATCTTAGGAACAGACTGTAGATAAGTCACTGTATGACGTTTTAGTTTTCATTAATTCGTTTACTAAGGACCACATTCTACATGTATTGCTTTTGTTCCGATTGTGTCATATTTCAGATATTGTTAAAGTATGTTTATTTTTTTTAAAATATATTTCTTGATGATTTATTGCATGGCATGTTAGTTAAATGTTTTTTTTTAATAAAATTTGAAAGAAAGGATTTGATTATTATTGCGGTTTCATTTTTTATTAATACTTCATGTTACCGTACAATTTCTAAGTACAGTTCGAAAACTCACAATGGCTTTGCAAGTTGGCGGTATTAACTTGCGGCATATACTTAAAGCAACGATATATGTTACATCATACGACAAACACTGGCAGATGTTTTGGCTCATTTAATTAATTATATAGTCTATTATATTTGCACTATTTCACTTAAATGTAAATACACTATTAGAAGTGAGGACTAAGTGAATTGATTAGTACCAAATTAATTAATATATTTACAGATTTTTATTATAATGTACTGAATAAACATTAGGAATATTTTAGCACTATCTGAATTTTCTAAATAACTCATCAGGATATAAAGGGTATCATAGAGTTGCACTTAAGTGCAGTTAAAACCAACCTTTACCATCTTTTTTCCCGTCATATTTCTTTCCTTTTTTTCGCTTTTTCTCAGACTTTCCAAGTTTTGGTTTTGGTCTGTGTTGCAAAACAGGTGGCTGCATTAATAGTGGCATATTAGAAATGCCACGAGCCTGATTTATGCCCGAGTTTCCTCCAGTAGGTGGATCGATCTCCTTAATGATGCGCTGTTTGTCAGTCGTTGCTGCAAATATCGGTGGGGGGGTAGTTTGCTGTGGTTCTGGAGAATAGGCGTGATTGATTTTCGAACCATCTTCAGCCATGTTTTTGCATTCAGGATCCATGCCATCTAAGAAAGAGAAAGTTAATGCTAGAAATTGTTTAGAAAACAAACTTACTCAAATATGGATGAATTACAGGAAATTTAGTGCACTTGTATGTTTGCATATACATAAGTGACAATTATGCGCATACATGTAAATTGACCATTGCTAAACTTGTTTCCAGATTTATTATCAATTATTTTCATTAGTCATATTTGCAAAAATTTCAATATTCAATTTTGGTATATTGTTTTCCTTTACTGCATCGACTAGTTAAATACCACTTGTGTGTGTGTGCGCTCGCGCGTGTGTGTGTGTGTATGTGTGTGAGTGAGTGTGTGTGTATGTGTGTGTGTGATTGTGTGTGTGTGTGTGTGTGTGTGTGTGTGTGTGTGTGTGTGTGAATGAGTACATGCATATAAGTGTGCGTCTGTAATTAAACGAACATCAGAATAATAAAGACAGTTGTGTTTTAAGTATATTTCAAAAGACTAATATTCAGTGTACTTAGAAAATTATCCAGTAATTCACTTTAGCCACGATTATATATTATTTTTAATGTTATCATAAATAAGTTGAAATATTTATATACGTCACACTACAATCTTAAGTCATGTTCATAAGCATCGAAATATTAAAAATAAAGAAAAGAAAAACGGATTTTATAAATACAAAACAATTATCTATTTAATATATTATTATGCATTCCCTTTCCACGACTTCTGTTTTGACTGTCTGTTGTGAACCAAGGTCTCAGAATCTTATCAAGACTATGGCATATCAAAAGTTTGCTGGGGATGTGGACACTTTCGGAGTGCTACTTTTACTAATGGGGTACGTCTGTGGTTTACATGGAGTTTATTCAGATATTATATCAACTCAGATATTATGTTCCCCAAAGCTCCTATCATTCAGGTATCACTTCTGCTTTTACATTCCACAGACTGAATTTCTAATCTGATGTCTTGATATTTTCTTTTTTTTCTTTCTTTTTATGTTTCTTTCACTAGACACAGCGACATTGGATTACTGAGAACTACAATGTCTGGTCCTCGTGCAGGAACCATTCGATCTGTTTTCATCTCGAAATCCCACAGTATCTTGACTTCTGTTTCGGTGACTGCTTTTGGCTGGTGCATCAATGCTCTTTCTGGGGCTTGTATGCCAAAGGTCTCACATATATTTCTATGTATGTGTTTTGCCACTTCGTTGTATTTTTTGGTGTATTCTGTTCCAACCAGAGCCTGACATCCAGATAGTATATGCTATGTTCTTTCATCCATGTATTTGCAGAGTCTGCATTTTGAATCATTGGAGATTTTCATGAATTTAGGTTTGTTCGATTTCGTGTTCAGAGCCTGATCTTCTGCAACTCTTATGAATGTTTCTGTTTCTACTTTCAAACATGCGTATTTCAACTATTTGTATTTTGATTGTTTTGTGATATTTGAACGGCTTATCGCATATACTAGCCATGGAAAGGTTTGGGGCTGCAGGCACTTGTTAATGCTTGCTTCGTTGTTTTTTTTCCATGTTTCGTGTCTGTTTTGTGGGGATGGTATAATCCACTCAAGCTTCTCTCAGTGGCTCCTCTTTGTTGTTATTCCAGATGCAGTCACAAGACCAACAACTTATCCTTCAATGACATCTTTGATTTTCTTGAGACATCGACTTCCCATTTTCGAGATACATAGAGCCTAAATACGTCTGCTTTGGGATGTAAGGCTTTATGTGTTGTGAGTAGTCTTCTTGTATTTGTCTAATTCTTTTGTTTCGTTTGTTCTCCAATCTATAATACCTCCAGTGTCGCTGACTAGAGGTATTAAGTACGCATTAAACGTTTGTAATTTGTTAGCCCATTTAGCTTGGATTAGATGACTTGTCTAACCCGCTTTCCATACTTTCTCTTAACTTTGGACTTTCCTTTGCTGTGCATATTTACTTGATGTAGTATCCCAAGGTGAAGTTATCATTGTTAACAACATTGATTTTTTTCTTTGTCGAACTGCATACTCTCTGTTATATTTTTATTTGCCTTTCTGTATGATAATTCTTCCACATTTCTCAATGTCTGAATTTCATGTTAATGTCCTTACTGCAGATCTTGACAGTATTGGTCAGCGATTTGATGTCACGTTCATTTTTACCGTATATCTTGAGATCATCCATGTACAGTAAATGGCTTCTAACCTGTCCAGCATTTTAATAGTAGTAGTAGTAGTAGTAGTAGTAGTAGTAGTAGTAGTATAGTAGTAGTAGTAGTAGTAGTAGTAGTAGTAGTAGTAGTAGTAGTAGTAGTAGTAGCAGTATTCTTGTTGTTGTTGCCAAACATTTTGACCTATGAGTGCAGCTCATTATATAAATGTTATATAAATATCTTTTCTAGCCACGTTGTTGTGAGTTCTGAGTTACGAAATGTTAGATACATAGGTAGGCACGCGTTATGTGGACTAACAGACAAACGTTTAGATAAATAATAATAAAGTATAATTTCTGTATTTCTTTTAGTCAATTTTTTTTTAGCAGTAAGTTTGTGATTGGTCGATTGCAATGTTCCCAATACGTAAGACATAATTTAGCAATAAATGTGAATCAAATGAAGATAAATATTGATTTGTACAATTGTGTAAGGGAGTCAAGGACAAATTATACCTGACCTCCAATCTTAAGAAATTATTTCGTATTGTCACATTAAGCTTTTTGAAGTATTTTGTTCCTTTGATAGCTGATATTTTCACACAGGCATCACAGACGGTGAGGTAATCATCATGCACACCACACATCGCGCTGTAAACGGCTTACACATAATTAACAGAGGGTCCACACATGTTATATTATATACTCGAACAATAGCAGGGAAGTGGGTTGTTGTTCAAACCTTATGCTTGGCCGACAAAATTCCATCCATAGTCATTGGATATGCTTAAATACAGTAAGTCTGATTTTGGGAGTTATGCATGAAGGAACCGCGCCTAAAGATTTCTAAAATATATTTACCAGAGAGCTGAATAAATTGACAATTGTATGCATTGAAATATTTTTGTCTATGTAATAATTTTAATCCATGTGTGTGTAATATGTTTTTATCATAATTGTAACATGCAGGTGCATGGTTTAAACTATATCTTTTATTTTTTATTATTTTATCTTTCATTATAAAAATATGAACAAAAGGTCAAATTGTAAATAGGATGCCTTATTGTCTGCTACCACATGTATGGGTTGGCGAATAACAGAATTGTTGCTCATGGAAATGAACATTATTGTTTCAGAGCGGGATTTTTTTCATTTTGGACTTCATGTTACGTTTGTATTCTACATTTTGGATTTGCATTTTGCTATTGTGTTCAGCAATTTGCACTGGACTTGAGTTTGTTGTGCAAGAGGCAAAGCTGGCAATCCATTGAGCGATGGGCATCCTATTGCTACTGAGTCGGGGGTCAAATCAATGCTATTCAAGTGACGTGTTATGCAACAGTCTGCTGGTCAACCAATTACAAACTGTTGGGGCGTGGCTGCCATAACTGATGAGGAAGGCATATAGATAAGTGGGTGTCTGGTAATCTCTCAGATCAGAATGGTGTGTTACGATCCATACAAATCCTAAAGACAGAATAGGTAGTCATAATGACCTTCATATTGAATATTGATGTATGGAATTACCATTTTGTTAATTTGTTAAATTTATTAAAGTCTTATTTTTGTTATAAAACTAACAGAAGTTGACTAATTATTAGCAATGGAAGACCGAAAGAGAACTTGTTTTGGATTGGGGGCTAAGCTAATGTGAATGTTTGAATGCGTAATTAGTTGCGATTGGATAACGTACGTAGGCCGTGAATTATATTACACATATTTACTTGTAACTGTAATTAATATCTAAACCAAGAGAATTAATTAAGGAAACTGAAGGGTGAGTCTAGCAACCAGTCTGTCATCAGCATAGGTGAACGTCGGAAATTAATAGTCTTTAAATCCTCATGCCATGAAAGGGTATCTAAATAAACACTGGTATGTAACAAATTGCAAACTCATACTTATAATTTGTATGTGTACATGTCTAAACATGTTTCTGTACTATATTTAATGCTGCATTTATCATATGTAATACATTAATGAAACAAATGCTATACAATTTATTTCCTTCTTATATAAAATGCCTAAACTACAGTATTTTCAATTTTATAGACAGATAGATAAATTCGAGAGAGAGAGAGAGAGAGAGAGAGAGAGAGAGAGAGAGAGAGAGAGAGGAAAGAAAGGGATAAAGAGGGAGACACAGAGAGATTGATTGTACAGTTAACAAACGTACCCGATTCGCTACAATGTATAATAAAGGATATATTGTTGGCTAGTAAATTTTTCTAAGTATTTTAAAGTAGTATTCGCATTCGTATTAGATTGATAGCAACGTTAAAAACATAATTATTTCCAATAGATTTTGCAAAAACATGCATTAATCAGATGCCGGCAATGATTGCCATAATAATCTAACATAAGATTAACTCTATCATACTAAGACGTGTGCACAAAAAATAAATTCAAGTGTACTTATGGCAACATAGATGCATGATAATTCTCTTAATAAAGAATGTGTTCTATGAACTAACCTTTCTTCTGCTTGTGAATTGGCGATTTGTCTTTAAAACTGCAATTTACAAACAGAATGGAAGAACATAATTGGTAAGTGCTAAAGTGCTGAATAAATTTGATAGCTAGATTCACAAAGTTAACAAAGCAGAAAGTAAAGTACATTCACGTTTATGTAAGAGAGCAAAATCATATTTCAGTAAAGGAGAGGGTTTAAGAACATCCACACATTAACATACTATAGACCTTCCTTGTTTTCATGTATATTCCATTCCTTTAGTGGACTATAGTAAATATTTGAAAGAGACTGACATTTTAGATCAAAGATTGTCCCGCCCTCCCCACACCCTCTGTACACTGTATTCATGCTAGCGCTAAATGTAGTGTTGTGCTAGTGTACATGCTTTTATTGCTATATTCTGTTTATTTACAATTTAAAGGTAGTACACACACACACACACACACACACACACACACATTGTAGGAGAGTCAAGGACAAATTATACCTGACCTCCTATCTAAGAAATTATTTCGTATTGTTATATTAAGCTTCTTGAAGTTTCTCATTCCTTTGATAGCCGATGTTTTCGCACAGTCATCGCGAACGGTGACGTAAACATCACACTCGCCATGCATCGCGCTGTAAACGGCTTACACATAATTAAAAGAGGGTCAACACATGTTATACAATATACTCGAACAATAGCAGGGAAGGGGGTTCTTCAAGCCCAACGCATGACCGACAGGATTCCCGCCATAATCCTTGGGTATGCTTATATACCGAATCCGATTTTGTGAGTTATTCATGAGGAAACCATGCCTAAGAGATACCTAAGATATATTTTCCAGACAGGCTGCTCATACTCCATGAATCGAGGATAATAAACCCGTTAACATTCACACAAGGTAACACATCAATTTCTTAATATTGTAAACTGTATTTTATTACGAACGTTTCCATGTGATTTTTGCATATTTATTTGTGATTTGATTGAATTGTTGCTATTTTTCCTGACGTGTGGCCAGAGAGTAGAGTGTATTTGTAAACCTAAATAATTGTTGAATGTGTAAAAATATCGTGGAAAACTAATTTATCTTCTATACAGCTCTGACTAAAAGTTGCAATTGTAAAACGCTATGTGCGTTGGACTATTTCGTTTATGTAATAAATGTAACTCACGAATATGTAATATGGTTTTTTTTAATCCTAATTGTAACATGCGTGTGCGTGGTTTAAATTATAACTTTTCATTTTCCTTATTTTACCTTTCATTGTAAAAATACAAATAAAAGGTCAAATTGTAAATGGGATGCCTTATTGTCTGTTGCCACATGTACGGATCGGCGAATATCGCTCATGGAAATGAACATTATTGTTTCAGAGCGGGTTTCACGTTTGGGGTTTAACATTCTACGTTTTGGATTTTGCATTTTAATATTGTGTTCTGTAATTTGCATTGGACTTGACTTTGTTGTGTGAGAGGCAAAGCTGGTAAATCTATTGAACACTGGGCATTCTACGGCTCTTGAATCAAGGGTCAAATCAACGCCAATCAAGTGACGTGTTTTGCGACAGTCTTCCGTTCAACCAACGACGAACCGTTGGGGCGTGAGCTGCCATAACTGATGAGGAAGATAAACAGATAAGGGAGTCTGGTAATCTCTCAAATCAGAACTGTGTGTTACAATCCATACAAACTCTAAAGACAGAATAGGTAGTCCTTAATGACCTTCGTATTTGAATATTGATGTATGGAATTACAATTTCGTTAATTTGTTAAATTTATTATATTCTTATTTTTGTTATCCAATTAACAGAAGTTGAGTAATTATTAGCAAGGGAAGACCAAATGACAACTTTGTCGGGGGGGGGGGCTGAGCTAAAGTGAATTTTGAATGTGTAATTAGTTGTGATTGGATAACGTACCTTGTTCGTGCATTATTACACAGGTTTAACTGTCACTGTAAGTGATTTCTAAACCAAGAGAATTAATTAAGGAAACTGACGTGTGAATCTGGCAATCAGCCAGACGTCAGAATAGCTGAATGCTTGAAATTAATAATCTTTAAATCTTCATGCTGAGACAGGGTCTCTAAATAAACAATATATACATACATACAAAGCAGATAAGCATATGAGATTTTGTTTTTGTGTATTTTATGCGATATTTTATATTACCATTTATGCATGTGCAATGATTTAGAGTGTGAAAATACTTTTCCTATGGAGTACCAATATAGATTTTAGTACATTTTATATCTATTCTTTTATATCATGCGTTACTAAATAGTTATGTTTAAAAGTATAATTAATGTTAGATAATTAAACCGTCACATAACACTTATGAATTTTGACGCAATTAATATTGAAAGAAATGTAATAATCATAGAAATAGCAATTAACTCCAGTTTAGGTCAAAAGTACCTGACTTTTATGTATAGGCATTCTTTGCCACCTGCGTTTTATATTATAAAGGATTTTCTGAAAAAGTATGTGTGATAGATGCAGAGAGGAAGGAATTTACATGGGTAATGTGCGCTTCTTGTGAAATGGAACGGTTTACTTTTTATACTTATCTACTCCATGTAGTTTTAGCAAAATTTGTAGTTAATGTTGAAAGGAAGAGATATTTAGTGTATATAAATATTTATATATGTCTTAGTGTGTTATCTGTTTGAATAAACACGTACATAGATTTTAATAATGTTTAACTTCTACACTGAATATATCATAATTGCTGTAGACGTTAGATTAGGAATCAAATAGTACAAATTATAAAAATTAAATCTTTCGTGTGAAAGATTATATCTATTCTCAATGACGGAATTCACTTATCTAACTTGATAACATAATGTTCTGTTATGTCAAGTGCGTCAATGATTCAGAAAAAGTGGAAACTAATTGTTTTTTTCATATTAGTGGCTAGATATTTAGCTTTACAGGAGCATGTAACAGTGTATCGAGTTTGGGAGAGTTTCAAAGGCATCAATTGTGATGACTTTATAAATATTTACTTTCCTATAGTATTAATCATTTTATTTATGTTAACTTTATATTATTAATTTGGTTAGCTGAACTTAACGATTATTATTTTGTTCCCAAGTTATTCTGTCTTTCTTGGCGGGTATGAAATATCATTCACACTAATTAGACAATATATTGCATATTTAGAAGTTTGATTGTTCTGTTTCTGCACTCAGTGTATATAGTTAATTTATTGGGATGAATAGTATGACATTGGCAATCATTTAGCAATATTGTTTACATATTCAGTTTCATTTGAATGTCTCTTTGTGTACAAGTGGTAATTAATGCACATGCTAAAGTAGCGAAACATTATTTTATTGTGATTTCAAGATCCTGACATGTCAAAACACTCGTTCAGACCAACTTAATTAAAAATCTTCACTTTATAACAAATGACCCACTGTTTTGTACTCTCTGTAACGATAAATGAAGAGAGAGAGAGAGAGTGAGAGTGAGATGAATTCATACATATATGTGAGAGCTCGTACATGTAAATGTACATTTGTAAATGTTTACGTGTTTATACTTACACACACACACACACAATATATATATATATATATATATATATATATATATATATATATATATATATATATATATATATATATAACCCTATTTCCAGCGTTAGGTAGACCATGCTTAAAAACCAGCATTAGGTGGACACAGTGTATATCCCATAATAATAATAAAATTAACATTTTTTTTTCACATTCTGCTTTTAGACATCACTAATAGCAAACGTACTTAATTTGAAGAAAAAATATCAAATAACAAAAAATATACATGTTTTGTGGTCTGCCTAATTCCTATAACCCTAAAACCAGCATTATGTAGACAAACACATACACTTAAAAACCAGCATTATGGGACTCGTACTTAAAAACCAGCATTATGTGGACACTTAGTTAAAATGGTCAATTTTATAGTTGTAAACAAAATGAATCTTTTTAAAAACCATGACTCTGCATAAATAAATGTATAGGTTATAAATATAAATCAAAAGTAGAAGAATACATTTGCTTTAATAGATATTTGTATAGATGTATCTCATTTTATAATCTAAAAGTCCACAATTTGGTATGAATAAAAATATATTATTGAGTTTTTATATTGATTTATTACTATTTAAATCAGGATATACATTTAGAATCATGTTAAAGGACTCCAAACTCAATTAAATCTTGAGTTTGGAAAAATATATGTTTATACTTAAAAACCAGCCTTAAGTAGACATCATTTGCTTAAAAACCAGCCTTAAGTAGACATCATTTGCTTAAAAACCAGCCTTAAGCAGACATCATTTGCTTAAAAACCAGCCTTAAGCAGACATCATTTGCTTAAAAACCAGCAATATGTGGACATATATGTCATTCTAATAAATGAAGCTATATTTCATTATTTAATGCCATTGTCTCATTATTTAATAAATTGTTCAAATTTAAAAGCATGTTAAAAGGTCCAAAATTTAATTTGGTATTAAAATTGGAAAGTAAATGTTTTAAAAACAGCCTTAGGTGGACATTATGTGCTTACATACCAGCAATATGCAGACAACATATATGTTACTCAAATAAATAAAGGAAAGCAAGGTTTCCTTATTAATTTATCACTATTTCATACAGGTTTAAAGTCAAAATTAAATTAAAGGACCACAAAATCAATATAGTGTTGACTTACAAAAATAAAAGCTTTTTTCTTTTAAAAACAACCTTATGTGAGCATAATTTGCTATTAACAAAAATTAAAAAAGTAATCATACCTGTAAGTTAATTTTGGAAATAACTTGATTTTTCTATATTTTTTCTATATTTACTATTAATTTCTCACCATTTAAAAAAAGATTCAAACTCAGAATCATGTTTAAGGACCCCAAATTTAATTTGGTATTAAAGTTGGAAAGTAAAAGTGTTATGCTTATAAAACACCCTTACTTGTACAATGCAAACTTTGAAACCAGCAATGCAGCAATATGCAGGCAACTTAAACATTATTGTAATAAATAAAGCAACGTTTCTTAAATTTATTTCTATTTAATGCAGGATTCAAATGCAAAATCATTTTAAAGGACCACAGTTTCTATTTAGTGTTGAATTTGTGAAAAATAAGTGTATGCTTAAAAATCAGCCTTACGTAGACATTATTTGCTTAAAAACCAGCAATACGCAGACATTATTTGCTTAAAAACCAGCAATACGCAGACATGTATATGTCATTCTAATAAATAAAGCTAAGTTTCTTTATTTAACATTATTGTATCACTATTTAATAAATTGTTCAAATTTTAAAGTATGTTGAAAAGTCCCAAATTTAATTTGGTATTAAAATTGGAAAGTAAAAGGTTTATGCTTTAAAACCATCCTTTGGTGGACATTAAGTGCTTAAAAACCAGCAACATGCAGACCGCATACATGTCACTCAAATAAATAAAGTAATGCTTCTTTAATTTATCACTATTTAATACAAGATTTAGATTCAAATTCATGTTATACGAGACACTAAATCAGTAAATGTAATTTAGTGATGAGTTTGGAAAATTAATGTTTAATGCAACTAGAGGTACGTGGACAATATTTGCTTAAAACCAGTGCTATGCAGATAAGCATATATTATACTCTAATAAATAATGTACATGTTTCTTTATTTAAAATTATTTTCAATAAACTAAAGAAACATAGTGTGTAAAAAGTGTATTATCATTTTGGGGAAGAGTTCGCATATTACGTTTAATATAAAACGATCCGAAATGTAAGGATTTCACCAGGTTCTTGAAGTGTTATTCCAAAATAAACATTATCGGATATGTTACTTATTACTGATCCATGAGTAAGGCCAGTAAGTAGTTTAGTGATTATATTTAATTAATTATTATACAATTGTTGCACAAACCAAACAGCAGACAATGCGGTGGTTGATAAAATATTTTCACAATTTAATAAACATCAAAGAACTAAAGCCGCAAACATGTTGGCTGGGCTTGGCGGTGTTGTAATACAGTGTAACCTAATTCGTGATATTACGTCACTCGGGGTATTATGGGACAATGTGTATTATCGTACAAACAAATAAAAATTAGTAAAACTATTTAACGCAAAGTAAAAACCTATAGATATTATATCCGTCCATTATTTTGAATATATCTTAATAATGCATTCCATTTAATATTCGTCCCATAATAACCCAACCTTTTACATTAGACATGAATAGACGTATATGTTCACAGAAAAAAGTCAAATATTGTAAAAAGCCCACTATTAATGCAATCCGATTTTATGGACCCCAATTATCGCCTTATAGCGATATTTCACTGTACTTAGATTTATTTATGTAACAGCGGTGATGAATTAAATTATAACTATAAAGAGCTGTCTTTAAGTACGATTATAATTTAGAACGATAAGGCTTGGGGCGACACTTGTTTATGGGTGAAGGCCGATTGAACACGTAAATTATACTGTCCATAGATAGAAACTGTTCAGTGCTCTTGCACCATAAAACAGTAAAGTCGCAAGTCTAAAATAAAAATTGAGTAATGTAGAATGGACTCCTCAAGATCCATTCTGTTAAAACTTATAAAATGAAGTGGATTTTGAATTAAAATTTCTATTTAAGAAATAATTGTCATAAATTGAAGGACTTAATTAGTGTCTGAAGCAATATTATTGAACTGAAGAACAACCGCAAAGGCACAGCAATTCTTGCTTAATTCAGGGGCTGAGTTCGATTCGTGCCAGGATGGATAGTGTGATTCTTACCCCATCCCCAGATAAGGTTCTAGGCTTTGTATCTAGTCCATCAAATAGGACAAACAAAATGGTTAGTTTACTAAAACAGTTACGTTTACTAAAGCTCGTGCAAGCCTGGCAATTAAAGAGCGAAGAATGTCTCCGTTGGTTACTCACTGCCTGACATAATTGCACATAAAATTGATACCCCTCCGCCTCGTAAAAGATGAAGAAAAGAATAGAAGTATTTGCTCTTGCCATGAATCAGTGCCACCGAATATTTCTCTCTATTAAGAAAGCTAATGATAAAGTAATCAAAATAAATGATCTCTTACCTTATTTTGTAGACAGTACTGCAGAGATTAGCTGAAAAACATCGATCTGCAGTGTACATGCTTTCTGTTTCGGAAATAAGTACAGTCACAGATCCTTTATCTTTTTTTTTTTTTTAAGTGTGAGAACTGAATGATGAAAACCGCTGATCTTCGAAAGACTGGAAATAAAGTCTGATAAGTTCGGGTCTACTCAGTCACTTTCCCTTTTTTTTACATTCATTTAATGCCCTCCCTATTCAGAGCGAAACATGATGACTAATTTAAACTCCTTTATCTCACCCTTTCCCACAGACTCAGATGATATATATAATATACTTTTAGAGAGAGAACAGATAGATCGTGGTAACAATTAAAAAGAAAGGTGTGGTTTGGATGGAACAAAGGTTCACTGTGCATTCAACCATCAATCAATCAATGCCAAATCCCTAGGACTGAAAACGCCTGAATTTTATTGGTAGGTATTGCTTGGTACTGCGGACTGGATAACAAAAAGATGTATAGTTTGAAAGGAAGAGAAATAATAGCATGGAGTTTAATTGTTGAGTTTAAGCCCAAACTCTGGTATATCGTTTTCTCTTTCCGATTTTTAACTATCAAGGGATCATCAGCGTGAGTGGTACCACTCGGGAAACAGTTTATTGTTTTTATTGAATTATAATACTATTAAAAATATGAATGAATTATAATTTTATTTGACTGATGAAACTTGAAAATGCAGATATATACGAATATAGACTTAGTTATATTAAGTTGTCTGTGTTGTTTATGAACGGACGCGTAGTTCCTGTTAGCAAGTGAACGCATAAGGATGTGAACTGTAAAGCATGCCTTTAGGGATTAGGGATTAAGATTATTGGTCTTTCGCGTTGGCGTGCTGTTCAAGACGCTGTGAAGCGTGAACAGAAGGTACTCGGACAAAGCAGAGAGTAGGACTGATTGATTGATTGATTGAGTGTAGGGGGGGGGGGCGCTTCCGGCTTCCGCCACTTTCGCGAGCGTAGGCCTGAGTGTGCCTAACTCTACATCAAAGTTATACAAAGTACCGCCAGCTAGACTTGCTACCTTAGGTGATTGTTGACACAGAAACTTAGATAATCAAAGAGATTAGATTCTCTCTTCTCTTGTTAATTTCTTTTCTGTCTCTGTCTTTTTGTTCTCTCTCTCTCTCTCTCTCTCTCTCTCTCTCTCTCTCTCTCTCTCTTACACACACACACACACACACCCCATAACTTGCCCATTTGAAACATATTCACGTTTTCACAGAATGAAGTCTTAGGAAATAAAGTCACAATGAAAAATGTCACCGGAAGTAAAGTCACAATATATGTTTAATATAAAGTCGTAAGTCAGTGTGATTGTGTTATACTGTTTATTAACTGTAAGTGACGGACGAAATGTCACGGAGGTTAACAGCTCGCTGAAGATGTGCGTGGTTCAAATACAGTTCGGGGTGAAAAAACGTTAATAATTATAATGTATGAATGTATGTCCGCTATTGTCTTTGGTGTGCACGTGCGTGTATTTTATATACCGTATAAATGCATTCTAAATCATACATTTAGTTCTGTTTGTATTAATTTTATTTGTAAGTCCATATATATGTTCATTATTTACTGAATAACAGTAAAAGGAAGTAAGCGGCGGCTCTGTTGGATCGCGGTTCGATTCTCCCTCGGGATTAAATGTGTGTGTGTGTGTGTGTGTGTGTGTGTGTGTGTGTGTGTGTGTGTGTATGTGTGTGTGATTTGTCCGTCGTATACATATTATAATCCATATTATAATTCACAATTTTAATAAAATGATTTATTCATACATAGTCATGTTTTATGCTTATAGTCCATAAACACGTATATTATTGACTGAATAACAATAAATGACAGTTAGCGATTGCGCAGATTAACATATCGCCCAAGAGGATCGTGGTTGTGATTCTCGCTCAGAGTAAAATATGTTTTATTTTGTTTTTGTTTGTGTTGGTATGTTTGAGTGTGCTCGCGCGCGCGAGTGTGTGTGTGTGTGTGTGTATGTGTGTGACTGTAAATTAAAAGAATGTGCCTCTTATCTCTCCGACACAACTTACATAGTAAATATGACTTAAACTTTAGCAGTGGATATTACTGACAGTAATAAGAGCGGTTCATAATTGTGCTTCGATGAATTTATGTATACCAAGCATGCAGCTCGCAAAACCAATGTATTCCTTTTTTTTTTTTTAGAAACTTCAATCTGACGTGCATTGTTCGACAACTCTTTACTTGTTTAATACATACGGCTGGTAACTGTGAATAAAATGTTCTTTAAAATATCACCTAACAAACATTACCAACAGATGTTTAGTGTGATATGACTGCTTGAAACATGATTTCATTGATACATTTTTATTTAGTTTCATTTTATGTAAATACGTCAGATTCTTTTCACTTCTGGAAATTATTTCTCGATCGAGATAAAAGAAAATTGAACTGTGTTAGCCGTATTATTGATAGTGTTCTATTGTTCTTGTACTAGTGGGCGATTATAAAGTTGAAATATATAGTACTAATTGATCAAAACGGTCGGCATATCTGTAAGATATAGTAACTATAAATTTGAACGGTGACATGCAATATTAATAAAACTCACCTACCATACAACTATCTAACATGTTTATATTGCATTGAATGCTATAACCATATGATTGCATTGGTGTCTTATTTTGTTTTAGCGTAGTTCTTTGGCGTTTCTTGGAATTACACTTGTAGTATTGGGTTACACATAGAGCTATAGTTTAAATCTTATTTACTATGTGAGTTGTGTCGGAGAGATTAGAGGCAGATTCTTTTAAACTACAATCACACACACACATACACACAGTCTCTCTCTCTCTCTCACACACACACACACACACACACACACACACACACACAAACAAAACATCTTTAATTCAGAGAGAGAATCACACCACGATCTTCTTGGGCGAGAGGTTAGTTTCTGCACAATCACTTATTTCCATTCACTGTTATTCTATCTATAATTTACTTGTTTATGGACTTCAAGCATAACAATATAACTAAGTATGAAAAAATCATATAATTAAATGCGTGAATTATAATATGTTCCGATATACAAGTCACACACACACACACACACACACACACACACACACACACACACACACACATTTACCCCAGAGCGAGAATCGAACCACGATCCTAATGAGCCGTCGCTTAATTCCATTTACTGTTATTCACTCAATAATAAGCATGCATACCGACTTACAATGAAAATTAATTAAAACAGAACTAAATGTATGTATTACAAAGCATTTATACGGTATATAAAATACACTTGAATCACGCACATATTGAGCGAGCAGTTAACCTCCTTGCCTTTTCCTGCTTCACTCACTGTTAATAAATATTATAAGATATACACTCTGACACTTATGACTTTATATTGTGAATTTATTTCCTGTAACTTTTTCCTTGTGATTTTATTTCCTATGACTTTTTTCCTGTGACTTTTTTCCAGTGACATTTTTTCCGCTCACCGTTGATAATAAGCGACTCCATACACAACTCTCTGTTTTAGGTTAGAGAAAAAATATGAGGGAATTTTAGAGACAGTTTTGTTTTTGTTGTTTTTAGAGAAATGTTAGGGTTAGGATTAGCTGTAAATAAAAAAAAAAAACAAATATAAATATATTCTAAAACTTTTTTACTTGTATTCCTGATTTAGGTATTGTTTCTGCTAAATTTTGTGTTTTAATGACTTAAATATTGCAGTAAAAATAGCATCGAGTAACACTTTGTATCTAAATGTATGTCATATAACTTCTGTCCTTCGATATACGTATAATGACCCCTTTGTTTTTCAAACACGACAATTGTGTATGGAGCTGTTGGGTCTACCGTACACACCTTTGTGTACATAAATGCCTGCAGTGTTGATTTGGTGGAAGTACGAAGGAATGCGTAGCCATTCACTAAGAGTAACATTGCTAAGAAAAATAGCAGGACTTCCGACTGATTGCACAACAATCGCCAGTCAGTAGTAAAGATCGGTACTGTTGTTCTCATGTGTACGAGTGTAGACGAGGAGGAAGGATTAACTTTTGATATAAGCCGCCTGGCTGTTAGGAAGGAGACAGGGGTCCGGGGTGTTTGGAAACCCACTATAAACCGTTAAGATGAGAACAATAGGGATGGTCTCTTTGAGTTGACAAAAGAAAGCCCATTATCTCCTCTATGACAGAGTTGAGGAAAATTAACTCTCCACGTGACAAAAGGGGGGAAAGTAAGGAAAAGACAAGAAGGGTGTTGGATATATTGTTTTTTGTTTTTTTTTAAAATAATTAATAATAATAATTACCCGAACAACAAGAGCTCAGAGACCTAGAAAATTTTGACGGGCCAGACATGAGGTAATGAGTAAACAGTAAAAACAACTTTGCGGACAGCTGACCATTTGGAAATAATAGATAAAAACTAGGTTGACATAGCCAGGGGGGTAAACCACCCCTCCCTTTCCCCCACAACCCCTCCACCCAGAGCAAAAGCGGCGGAAGCCGGAAGCGCCCCCCCTACATTCAATCAATCAAATCAAGTTTTATATAGAGGAAAAAAACTAGGGTCAGTGTGTTATTGCATTTGTAGTGGGGAAAAGTCACAGAATGAAGTCTTAGGAAATAAAGTCACAAGGAAAAAAGTCACAGGAAATAAAGACACAATATATGTTTAATATAAAGTCGTAAGTCAGTATGTATGTGTTATACTGTTTATTAACTGTAAGTGAAGGACGAAATGTCACGGAGATTAACAGCTCGCTGAAGATGTGCGTGGTTCAAATACCGTTCGTGGTGAAAAACATTAATAATATATGCTTTTGTCTTTGGTGTGCAGGAGCGTGTATTTTATATACCGTATAAATGCATTCTAAATCATATATTTAGTTCTGTTTGTATTAATTTTATTTGTAAGTCCATATATATGCTCATTATTTACTGAATAACAGTAAAAGGATGTAAGCGGCAGCTCAGTTGGATTGCGGTTCGATTCTTCCTCGGGATTAAATGTGTGTGTGTGTGTGTGTGTGTGTGTGTGTGTGTGTGTGTGTGTGTGTGTGTGTGTGTGTGTGTGTGTGTGTGTGTGATTTGTCCGTCGTATACATATTATAATCCATATTATAATTCACAATTTTAATAAAATGATTTATTCAACATAGTCATGATTTATGCTTGTAGTCCATAAACACGTATATTATTGACTGAATAACTTATCGCCCAAGAGGATCGTGGTTGTGATTCTCGCTCGGAGTAAAATATGTTTTATTTTGTTTGTGTTTGTGTATGTATGTTTGTGTGCTCTCTCTCTCTCTTTCTCTCTCTCTCTCTCTCTCTCTTTCTCTCTCTCTCTCTCTCTCTCTCTCTCTCTCTCTCTCTGTGTGTGTGTGTGTGTGTATGTATGTGTATGTGTGTGGCTGTAAATTAAAAGAATGTGCCTCTTATCTCTCCGACACAACTTACATAGTAAATATGACTTAAACTTTAGCAGTGGATATTACTGACAGTAATAAGAGCGGTTCATAATTATGCTTCGATGAATTTATGTAAACCAAGCATGCAGCTCGCAAAACCAATCTGTGGTTGAAATATGTACAAAGAACATGTTGTCAATGTGGAAGACTTATAACGGGCTAAACTGTAGCAACAGAATTTTTGGTTCCAGTCAAAACGTAAAAATGTTTTCTGATTCAGAAACAGTGTTCAGGGATGGCAACTTTGCTATGGTTCCGAATATTTTCAACCAACGTCATCCGTATATCCTTTGAGGAGAATATACTTTATTTTGCTTTGCTGTATGCTCTTCTATGTATGACCCGTACCACTTATGAAGAATTATTTCAAGCAGTAGTTGATGAAAAAAGTATTATTTCTCTGTATGCTCTTTTTCCAAACAAGACCTGTGCCACTTATGAAGAATTATTTCAAACAATAGTTGATGAGAAAAGTATTATTTCTCTCTCTGCTCTTCTTCCAAACAAAACATGTTCCACTTATGAAGAATTGTTTCAAACAATAGTTGATAAGTGTACAACATGAACTATACTATTAACCTGCAAGCCGTCGTGACTAACTTTGAAGACGGCGTGTTACGAGCAATTCTAGCTGTTTGGACCCGACTTCATCAGCAAATGTTGTTTTTACAATCTTAGGCAATCCAGTAGGCGTAATGTCCAAGAGTTGTCTCGAAAAATCCACTTTAATGCAAGGCACTAGACTATTGACAGAAGTCTTGACATTTTGAATCCCAAAAGCTGAATTTCTACAAAACTAATTGTCAGAAAAGGACTAAAATTGGTAGGCATGGTTACTCCTTAGCTCCAACGACAACAACAACACCACTGGTGAACATTACAGGGTGGGGAGTGAACATCCTGGGCGCACATACACACTAAGTACAGACGATGTGGTATTATCCTGGGCTCTGTAAACCCCACACACACACACACACACCTGCCAATACAACAACGGCCACCACAGCACTTAAATATGTATTGCCATTTCCGAATCCTATTTGTGTGAAGCGGGGTTTTCTGCAGTGACAGCAACCAAAACAAAACAACGGATGGACATAAGCAACTCACTTCGGGTGTAATTGTCTCCTATTACCCCCAGATGGAACCTTCTCGTTGCAAAGAAACAAGCTCAGGATTCTCGCTGATTTAGCGTTCTAGTGAGTTAAAATGTTAAATCACTTTATATTCATTTTTTGGTGTAACTGTATTTTAATTTGAAGGCACGTTTAAATACAATTAAATTTAGATTATTAAATCAAAACAATCTAAAATATAAACAATCAACGTCCCCCCCACATCATCGGGCCGCGGTAAAATTATCAAGCGTTGACCGATCCGCGGCGATGAAAAGGTTGGGGACCACTGTTGTATGCCACTGTTCAAATTTATAGTTATTATAACTTACAGAAATGACGACCGTTTTGATCAATTAGTACTATATATTTCAACTTTATTATCGCCCACTAGTACAAGAACATTAGAACACTATCAATATTACGGTTAACACGGCTCATTTTTTTCTTTCGATCGGGAAAAAATTTCCAGAAGTGAAAAGAATCTGACGTATTGACATAAAATGAAACTAAATAAAAAGTTATCAATGAAATCCTGTTTTAAGCAGTCATATCACACTAAACATCTGTTGGTAGTGTTTTTAGGTGATATTTTAAAGAACATTTTATTCTACAGATTCCAGCCGTATGTATTAAACAAGAAAAGAGTTGTCGAACAATGCTCGTCAGACTGAAGTTTCTAAAAAAAAAAAAATACACTTAACCCTGATCGGGAATCGAACCACGATCCAAATGAGCCGTCACTTACTTCCACTTAACATATATTGTGACTTTCTTTCCTATGCGTGGCTTTTTTCTTGTGACTTTATTTCCCGTGAATTTTTTCCCCGCTCATCCACGAAACCATCCCAATCGTGGTTTAGTGATTTTTGTACTTAGTTCATCCGTCATACACTTTGCTCACTGGGAGAACCTCTCCTCAGGCAAACATGATCTCTTGATCGCAGGTGGAAAGGACTATCTATCTATCTATCTATCTATCTATCTATCTATCTATCTATCTATCTATCTATCTATCTATCCATGCATCCATCCTTCTCTCCAACCATCCATCCATCCATCCCTCTCTCCAACAATCCATCCATCCATCTGTCTGTTTTTATATTTGACAGTATATTGGTATGCCCGATGTTTAACTATTTGTCTTTTCATATGCAATTTCTCAGTCTTTCTCTATTACTTTTTGCTGCTTTCTGAGTGCAATAAAATATCCACTCTGCTTATGCGTATCAATCGCAAGATTGATGGAGACGTGTGATGTACCAATTCGCTTCTCTGTAAAATCAGCTTACATTAGAAAGAGACATTAAATTAAAAATAAATTCTAATGAAGAAAATACCTATATAAATCATTCTTTAATTACGTAATTTTATGTTTCTTACCACACATCTATCATAACAAAAACATGTTTTTAGTTTCGGTCTTATTAAATGTATTACAATAATCCAAGTGACCGGAAAGAGCCTAGTTTAAATTAACCTTTTCATTTGTTAGCTCAAAGTCAGAGTATGGGTGTGTGATTGGTTTTAATGGATGAATATCGAAACAAATACCTCGCAAATCACTCATAGATTTTCGCTTTTGGTGAAAGCAACTTGAGGGTGAACTTTAACTTCCAACTATATACACATCATCGAGCTCAAGTTGTTCCCCTAATACAAAAGACTATGTGTAAGGAGCCGTGCACAACATGCCCCAACTTCATGCTACTGGACTATAAGGTATCAATTTAGAAATGAAATTTTCATTATCACCCTGGCTCTCGAAATCCAACACTTGGCGATGTGAATGTCCATGCATATTGAGTCAATTTCGAATTCTAAATATAATTCGTTGTTTATTAATTATCGATTTATTTATTAGTTAGTGGATGAACAGTGGTTTGTGATGTTGATTCAAAGAGTGTTTAGATTTTTCAGATATTTCTGTGCATCAAGTGCATCTTTTGTCCAAAATAATTGTTCGCTCCACGACAATAAAAACTTTTGGGGAAGTAAATGGTTTTCTCCAAGTCGTCCTGTAAGTGTAGTAAAGGAGAAATAACGAAGGGTTGGGAGGGGGGAGAGCTGCTCGTCGGATATTTGTCAGTGATTGTTGTGTACGCGTGGCACGCGCTAATCTGTCTGGATGCAGCTTAGGATTGGGAATACCCACTGAACACAGGTGGGAAATTGTTAGCGAGTATTCAGTGACTGAGTGCTGATCTTCAATCAACTTGAATCAAAACTTAAGGGAGGGATGTGAATATGTCTGAATTTTCCAGATAGAGCGATGACCACTCTGGAAGTGTTGAAATTGTGTGTGTGTGTGTGTGTGTGTGTGTGTGTGTGTGTGTGTGTGTGTGTGTGTGTGTGTGTGTGTGTGTGTGTGTGTGTGTGTGTGTGTGTGTGTGTGTGTGTGTACGTACTTGCGAAGATTCGGTTCTGCGGTACATTGCTTTATATGCAAGTTTGGCTCTGACGACTGTAAAAGTTACTGGAGTCCATTCAAGTCTTCTATAAATGTTTCAAACTTGTTCTACCAAAATTGATCAGAGGCTCCCACTTTATACAGTTTATCAGCTATTAATTATTCACTATGTTAAATTTGTAACCAGAAAACATTGTTAGTTTGCCTTCACTCGTGCGTATAGTCCAGCTAATCAAACGTAGGCATGACATTTTAAGGAGTGTGGCATCTTGGAAGAGCAAAGAGCACTTACTTCGCGATCAATCGATTCATCGCACTCCCTCAAAGGACTATGTGCTCTGTGTACATAGAAGCCTACATAACTTTTTCTTGTTTTCAGTGTTTCAAGCCGTAAGTAAGAAGGAAATACGCAATGTAATAAGCAAACTGAAACTGAAACAAATAAGCAAACTGAAACTTCTTAAAATCATGTGAAATATTGAAACTCGATTTGACAGTTATTTCAAAACTTTAATTAAACTAGTTTATTTGATTTTAGGAAAAATATTAAAAGTTTAAACTTGTTTCATATATCCTGAAATAATAAGAAAGCTTCAATTAATACATATTTCTATATGTGCCTTTGTATTTAGTAAGAAGTGGCAAGAGAATGACCTGCAGTTTATTAGTCATATGCTTGAATCATGAATCTATTTTTATTAATGCTATCATCCTTTTAGTTCATTCATATGTAATGCTTGTCTGTAAATGAGGTCGTGTGGTTTGCGTGGAATGTGTACACGTTAATAAAACAAACAGATAGAGAAAAATGAAAGAGAGTGAAAGAGAGTAGTAATTTACTAGATTATATTGTAATAATAATTCAGTGAATATACAAATGCGTTCATCATGACACAAATGCCATATTATCTTGCTAATCAGTATTGGCATACAGCTTAATTGTCGCCAAACATTTTTATCTATCTCTCTATTGATTTGACGTTAAATTGCTTCTAACAGTGAGTAAGCAGATGCATTTCGATACGTGAAGAAATTCATTTAAAAAATGTATAGTTTGTTTGTTTCCATTCTATTGGTTATTTTTTCTTTTTTAAGGAAGATTAAATCGGCAAACATTTTTTTGTTTCTAAAGTGAGTATGGAATTTTTTAATAAAAAAAAGTCAAGAGAATGACCTTACAATAATTTTAGATAACATTTTAACTTTATGCGCCCAATTATGAAAAAACAACATTGTCTTCTTCTGCTTTGGTTTACGGAGTGACCAATAATATTTTAAAGATATCAAACGTAATACTAATTTACACCATCTCTGTTTTAGAAAAATAAATATGGAAATACAGAATCTGAATACAGTGAAACACGACTAAAAAGAATAGAGTAAGCGATATCTTTTATACAAATAAAAGTGATCATTGCTTAGAGAAACCTCTTAAAGGATTCTAAAAGGAAATAAGCATTATTTAAATTTTTATTATGTTAATTAAGTAATTGATTTAATTAAAGAAAATAAAGGCACTCTGATAGGTTAATTATTTTGATTTGTTGATTCTGCTTAACAATATTATTATTTTTAAAATCCTCCTGCTTTTATAGAAAGCAACGCTAGCGAATTGCGTATAACGTACTAGCTAGACTCGCTGAGATCCTACATTCAAACAAAGCGACAACCAGTACGAATAATATAAAAACAATCAGATAGACGAGTATATATGGATAGGTAGATTGGTAACTAGTAAGATAAATAGATGGATAGAATTTGGATGTGAGAGTAGACAGTTCCATCGAAAGACAGATGCACGTACAGATCGACAGACAAATAGGCAGAAAGATAGATAGATAGACAAACAGACAGACAGACGGGTGGATGGATGGATAGAAAAGAAAAGGAAAGAAACAGATAGACGGGTGGACGGACGGGCAGGCAGATAGAGAGGGGATTTTGACATTGATAGGAGACAAATATATAACGTTAATGATAAGAATAGATAGATAGATAGATAGATAGATAGATAGATAGATAGATAGATAGCGTGGACTACTCGCTCTCAGAATTGGAATGCATTCATGCAGAGATTCATTCTGTTGTCGTATTTTTCCAACATCACTTTCACGCCTTGTGTACCACTTAAAATCCTTAGACAAAAGACGCTGGCTAAACAACCCTTCCTTGGTGTGAGTGAAATCAACTTTCAGTAAAGAAGAGACTTAGTGAGCTTGGAGGGAGGTTTCTCGCTGGCGGTACTTTGTATAACTTTGATGTACAGTTAGGCAATGCAGCTTGAAGAACAGCACGCCACGCGAATAATCCCCAATCGTCATTCCCCCCAGGCATGCTTTTGCATTCACTTACTGACAGGAACTACGCGTCCGTTCATAAACAACACGGACACCTTACTATAAACTAAGTCTTATATTCGTATACATCTGCATTTTCAAGTTTCATCAGTCAAATAAAATTATAATTCATTCATATTTTTAATAGTATAGTTCATTCGAAGTGAGCTTACTTCATGACATAATATACTCACAGTTACCAATCATAGTTATCAAACAAAAAACCCTGCTTTTAAAATAAGTAAAGCAATGAGAGCCTTGTTTAAAACATACAATAAAATAGTACAGTATTTTCAAATACACTCAACAACATTAGCAAAACATACCTGGTAAATTTATGAGGTTTCTATTTCTGCATAATTAAGTTATTATGTGCTATTGAACACCTGAAGATTCTAAGATTTAAAACAATTTTCATTTACTTATGGTTACCATTATGCGTTTGCTAGGATGATTTATGAATGATTTTAGTGTTTGATATTTTGTTTCTGATAAAATATTCATGATTAAGGCGAATGTTCCAAACGACTCCTCAAAGAAAGTATGGCTCTATATTCAGAGTTTCTTGTCGGGCTAAACACAAATTTTGAACCGCTCTTATTATTGTCAATAATATCCATGGCTAAAAAATTTCTCTTTTACAAAACTCACATATAAAATTAATGTTCTACAGTGGTACGGTCGTGCTCCCACAGTTCAAATTAACTACACCGTTTCGCTTCTCTATTTATCAAGTCATTGTCTCTTAAAAGATGGTCTCACACTTAAAATGCTCATATAAACTTAATATCTGCATCTTTAGAATTAAAGTCGAGGCTTGTATATTAGTTTTTCATGGACATTTCTTTTTCAGCAATGAAATGGTGATGATGAAATAGTCTATTAAAAAGAGCTACTCAAATCGAGATATCTATACTACTAATAATGAAGTCGCAAATTTATACCAAATAGCTGCAGTAATATTATTTAGAGTTCGCTATGCCAGAATGTCACTTACAGAAAATCAGTAATAAAAATAACGTCATACGATCTAGTCCAATCTAAGGGTGAGCGGAAAAAGTCACAGGAAAAAAAGTCACGGGAAAAAAGGCGTGCGTGCGATTTGTATATCGTGTACATATAATAATTCATATTATAATTCACACATTTAATAATATATTTTATTCATACTCAGATATGTTGTTATGATTGTGTCCATAAACACGTATATTATAGACTGAATAACAGGAAATGGAAGTAAGTGATTGTGCAGAAATTAATAACCTCTCCCCCAAGAGTATCATGGTGTAATTCTCGTTCGGAGTAAAAGATGTTTTTATTTTGTTTGTGAGTGTGTGTGTGTGTGTGTGTGTGTGTGTGTGTGTGTGTGTGCGCGCGTGTGTGTGAGTGTGTGTATGTGTGTGTGTGTGTGTTTGTTTGTAATTTTTTGTGGTGGGTGGGGTACAAGGATGTTGATCCGTCGGGAAGTTCTAAAGTTATATGAATTTCCACATTTCCTTATGACTCAGGAATTATTTCTCCTGCGATCCACCAGGTGTGTCCTTTTTCTGATTTGCAGTTATTTAAATATGAATTAAAAACTAACCCCTCCCTCTACCGTTAGCTAAGAGTGGCCCTTTGATCCCCTGACCGCTTCCTGTACCCTAGCCCATAGCTCAGTGTGAGTCTATCAGTTAGCTACAAGTGACCCTTGGATCCCTAACCATTTCCTGTGCCCTAGCCATGTGTGGTCAGTCTTGTATAACTCTAACATCCTGCTAATGTCTTGGAGTGGTTGGTCAGTCTTGTAATTTGTGTCTTGGTTGAATGATTTGAATGTGTATTTTGTGCTATTGTTCCTATACCCCTTGTGTATCTATATTTTACTATTTTAAATTTTTAATGTTTATGGAGTGATGCCGGGCTAAGTTTTGTTTTCGCCTGACACGCACTTTGGGCCGATTTGCGAAATTGGGTCATCATGATTACCGTATTGTTGCGCGCGCAGTTATGGACATACAATTATACACTTAACTTCTGGACGTTGTCCGTAGATTCCTCTTTCGAAATCATCCCTGAGAACGGAGCTGAGGAGTAAAATTACGAGGTTGTAAATTCATTATAATTATCTCAATGCAATAACTTTATTGCAACCATATATTGAATTTGATGGATTCAGATGGATTTTGTTGTTTAAAATATATTTCACACAAAAAAAAATAGCAGGATTGATCATTGACTGATAAAAACGACTTTCTAATTAGGGTCAATAAATATTCTTTATGCATGAACTGATTAATATTGCTTTCTAAATCAGAGTAACTATTTCAGTTGTTTGATAGTGTCTTTTTATATTAAAAATATGTATAAAATTCTATTTACAGATATAAAGTCAAGCAAATAAAAAATTGAAAAAAAGAAATTTGGGGGTCAGGTGCACGAATTTTATTATCTCAAGAGATATTGCGAATATCCGACTTTTTATTTTATATTCAGAGTCACAAATTATTTTGCTTCATGCCTACCAATTTTAGTCCTTTTCTAACAATTAGAGGAGTAGAATTACAGGTGACCACGGCCATCCGAACGAGCTAAAGCGGGAAATGTGCCATTTTAAGTAGTTTGAACCTAATTATTTCCGACATGGATTACTCTAAAAATACTCAATAAATACAGATCATAGGACCCGTGGTTGTGCATTAGGTACCTGAATTCAATGCATGTAGAGTAAAGCGTTCGTCAGATAAAAAGTCAAACGCTTCGAAAAATCAAGAAAACTCAATTTTTGCAGGGGGGTTGCAGGAACGGGTTTTTCTCTAGAGTTCTTTGGAATATCAGACTTTTTATTTTACATTCCGAGTCACAAAGGATTTTGCTTCGAGCCTACCAATTTTAGTCCTTTTCTGACAATTAGTTTTGTAGAAATTCACCTTTTGTGAAAATGTCAACACTTCTCTCAATAGTCTAGTGCCTTGCTTTTAGTACCTAATGTCGATTTTTCGAGACAATGAAATTTTGGCGCCAAATCGCGTTTTCTACTAAAGTCGCTGAAATTTTGACAGCCTTTGCAGGATGATGCAAAAATACGCGTGGCTTATTTTGAAACGATAATATTTCATATTTCTCGAATTATTAATTTTTTTGTGAAAATTTTATTTTTCTAATTATGCGTATATCTCTTAAAGTACGAGGAACTTAATAAAACTAACTTCAGATTCGGGTTCAGCACACGCGGAAACAGTTTATTTGTTCAAAGAGGTATTTGTAATATTGCGCCAATTTGTCAGAATTGACGTTTGGATATTTTCGCACTTTTGGCCGATTTGCGAATTTCGGTCATCATGATTACCGTAATGTTGCGCGCGCAGTTTTAAACATACAATCATACACTTAACTTCTGGACGTAGCCCATAGATTCCTCTTTCGAAATCATCCCTGAGAACGGAGCTGAGGAGTAACATTACAGGTGACTGTGGCCATCCGATCAAGCCGAAGCGGGATGAGAGCCATTTTAAGTAGTTTGAACCTAATTATTTCCGACATGGATTACTCTAAAATTACTAAATAATTAGAGGTCATGGGACCCATGGTCGTGCATTAGGTACCTGAATTCAAAGCATGTAGAGTAAAGCGTTCGTCAGATAAAAAGTCGAACGCTTCGAAAAATCAAGAAAACTCATTTTTTTAGGAGGGGGTGCAGGAATGTGTTTTTCTATAGAGTCTTTTGGAATATCCTACTTTTTATTTTATATTCGGAGTCACAAATGATTTTGCTTCGAGCCTACCAATTTTAGTCCTTTTCTGACAATTAGTTTTGTAGAAATTCACCTTTTGTGAAAATGTCAACACTTCTCTCAATAGTCTAGTGCCTTGCTTTTAGTACCTAATGTCGATTTTTCGAGACAATGAAATTTTGGCGCCAAATCGCGTTTTCTACTAAAGTCGCTGAAATTTTGACAGCCTTTGCAGGATGATGCAAAAATACGCGTGGCTTATTTTGAAACGATAATATTTCATATTTCTCGAATTATTAATTTTTTTGTGAAAATTTTATTTTTCTAATTATGCGTATATCTCTTAAAGTACGAGGAACTTAATAAAACTAACTTCAGATTCGGGTTCAGCACACGCGGAAACAGTTTATTTGTTCAAAGAGGTATTTGTAATATTGCGCCAATTTGTCAGAATTGACGTTTGGATATTTTCGCACTTTTGGCCGATTTGCGAATTTCGGTCATCATGATTACCGTAATGTTGCGCGCGCAGTTTTAAACATACAATCATACACTTAACTTCTGGACGTAGCCCATAGATTCCTCTTTCGAAATCATCCCTGAGAACGGAGCTGAGGAGTAACATTACAGGTGACTGTGGCCATCCGATCAAGCCGAAGCGGGATGAGAGCCATTTTAAGTAGTTTGAACCTAATTATTTCCGACATGGATTACTCTAAAATTACTAAATAATTAGAGGTCATGGGACCCATGGTCGTGCATTAGGTACCTGAATTCAAAGCATGTAGAGTAAAGCGTTCGTCAGATAAAAAGTCGAACGCTTCGAAAAATCAAGAAAACTCATTTTTTTAGGAGGGGGTGCAGGAATATGTTTTTCTATAGAGTCTTTTGGAATATCCTACTTTTTATTTTATATTCGGAGTCACAAATGATTTTGCTTCGAGCCTACCAATTTTAGTCCTTTTCTGACAATTAGTTTTGTAGAAATTCACCTTTTGTGAAAATGTCAACACTTCTCTCAATAGTCTAGTGCCTTGCTTTTAGTACCTAATGTCGATTTTTCGAGACAATGAAATTTTGGCGCCAAATCGCGTTTTCTACTAAAGTCGCTGAAATTTTGACAGCCTTTGCAGGATGATGCAAAAATACGCGTGGCTTATTTTGAAACGATAATATTTCATATTTCTCGAATTATTAATTTTTTTGTGAAAATTTTATTTTTCTAATTATGCGTATATCTCTTAAAGTACGAGGAACTTAATAAAACTAACTTCAGATTCGGGTTCAGCACACGCGGAAACAGTTTATTTGTTCAAAGAGGTATTTGTAATATTGCGCCAATTTGTCAGAATTGACGTTTGGATATTTTCGCACTTTTGGCCGATTTGCGAATTTCGGTCATCATGATTACCGTAATGTTGCGCGCGCAGTTTTAAACATACAATCATACACTTAACTTCTGGACGTAGCCCATAGATTCCTCTTTCGAAATCATCCCTGAGAACGGAGCTGAGGAGTAACATTACAGGTGACTGTGGCCATCCGATCAAGCCGAAGCGGGATGAGAGCCATTTTAAGTAGTTTGAACCTAATTATTTCCGACATGGATTACTCTAAAATTACTAAATAATTAGAGGTCATGGGACCCATGGTCGTGCATTAGGTACCTGAATTCAAAGCATGTAGAGTAAAGCGTTCGTCAGATAAAAAGTCGAACGCTTCGAAAAATCAAGAAAACTCATTTTTTTAGGAGGGGGTGCAGGAATGTGTTTTTCTATAGAGTCTTTTGGAATATCCTACTTTTTATTTTATATTCGGAGTCACAAATGATTTTGCTTCGAGCCTACCAATTTTAGTCCTTCTCTGACAATTAGTTTTGTAGAAATTCACCTTTTGTGAAAATGTCAACACTTCTCTCAATAGTCTAGTGCCTTGCTTTTAGTACCTAATGTCGATTTTTCGAGACAATGAAATTTTGGCGCCAAATCGCGTTTTCTACTAAAGTCGCTGAAATTTTGACAGCCTTTGCAGGATGATGCAAAAATACGCGTGGCTTATTTTGAAACGATAATATTTCATATTTCTCGAATTATTAATTTTTTTGTGAAAATTTTATTTTTCTAATTATGCGTATATCTCTTAAAGTACGAGGAACTTAATAAAACTAACTTCAGATTCGGGTTCAGCACACGCGGAAACAGTTTATTTGTTCAAAGAGGTATTTGTAATATTGCGCCAATTTGTCAGAATTGACGTTTGGATATTTTCGCACTTTTGGCCGATTTGCGAAGTTCGGTCATCATGATTACCGTAATGTTGCGCGCGCAGTTTTAAACATACAATCATACACTTAACTTCTGGACGTAGCCCATAGATTCCTCTTTCGAAATCATCCTGAGAACGGAGCTGAGGAGTAACATTACAGGTGACTGTGGCCATCCGATCAAGCCGAAGCGGGATGAGAGCCATTTTAAGTAGTTTGAACCTAATTATTTCCGACATGGATTACTCTAAAATTACTAAATAATTAGAGGTCATGGGACCCATGGTCGTGCATTAGGTACCTGAATTCAAAGCATGTAGAGTAAAGCGTTCGTCAGATAAAAAGTCGAACGCTTCGAAAAATCAAGAAAACTCATTTTTTTAGGAGGGGGTGCAGGAATGTGTTTTTCTATAGAGTCTTTTGGAATATCCTACTTTTTATTTTATATTCGGAGACACAAATGATTTTGCTTCGAGCCTACCAATTTTAGTCCTTTTCTGACAATTAGTTTTGTAGAAATTCACCTTTTGTGAAAATGTCAACACTTCTCTCAATAGTCTAGTGCCTTGCTTTTAGTACCTAATGTCGATTTTTCGAGACAATGAAATTTTGGCGCCAAATCGCGTTTTCTACTAAAGTCGCTGAAATTTTGACAGCCTTTGCAGGATGATGCAAAAATACGCGTGGCTTATTTTGAAACGATAATATTTCATATTTCTCGAATTATTAATTTTTTTGTGAAAATTTTATTTTTTTAATTATGCGTATATCTCTTAAAGTACGAGGAATTTAATAAAACTAACTTCAGATTCGGGTTCAGCACACGCGGAAACAGTTTATTTGTTCAAAGAGGTATTTGTAATATTGCGCCAATTTGTCAGAATTGACGTTTAAATATTTTCGCACTTTTGGCCGATTTCCGAAGTTCGGTCATCATGATTACCGTAATGTTGCGCGCGCAGTTTTAAACATACAATCATACACTTAACTTCTGGACGTAGCCCATAGATTCCTCTTTCGAAATCATCCCTGAGAACGGAGCTGAGGAGTAACATTACAGGTGACTGTGGCCATCCGATCGAGCCGAAGCGGGATGAGAGCCATTTTAAGTAGTTTGAACCTAATCATTTCCGACATCGATTACTCTAAAATTACTAAATAATTAGAGGTCATGGGACCCATGGTCGTGCATTAGGTACCTGAATTCAAAGCATGTAGAGTAAAGCGTTCGTCAGATAAAAAGTCGAACGCTTCGAAAAATCAAGAAAACTCATTTTTTTAGGAGGGGGTGCAGGAATGTGTTTTTCTATAGAGTCTTTTGGAATATCCTACTTTTTATTTTATATTCGGAGTCACAAATGATTTTGCTTCGAGCCTACCAATTTTAGTCCTTTTCTGACAATTAGTTTTGTAGAAATTCACCTTTTGTGAAAATGTCAACACTTCTCTCAATAGTCTAGTGCCTTGCTTTAGTACCTAATGTTGATTTTTCGAGACAATGAAATTTTGGCGCCAAATCGCGTTTTCTACTAAAGTCGCTGAAATTTTGACAGCCTTTGCAGGATGATGCAAAAATACGCGTGGCTTATTTTGAAACGATAATATTTCATATTTCTCGAATTATTAATTTTTTTGTGAAAATTTTATTTTTTTAATTATGCGTATATCTCTTAAAGTACGAGGAATTTAATAAAACTAACTTCAGATTCGGGTTCAGCACACGCGGAAACAGTTTATTTGTTCAAAGAGGTATTTGTAATATTGCGCCAATTTGTCAGAATTGACGTTTGGATATTTTCGCACTTTTGGCCGATTTGCGAATTTCGGTCATCATGATTACCGTAATGTTGCGCGCGCAGTTTTAAACATACAATCATACACTTAACTTCTGGACGTAACCCATAGATTCCTCTTTCGAAATCATCCCTGAGAACGGAGCTGAGGAGTAACATTACAGGTGACTGTGGCCATCCGATTGAGCCGAAGCGGGATGAGAGCCATTTTAAGTAGTTTGAACCTAATTATTTCCGACATGGATTACTCTAAAATTACTAAATAATTAGAGGTCATGGGACCCATGGTCGTGCATTAGGTACCTGAATTCAAAGCATGTAGAGTAAAGCGTTCGTCAGATAAAAAGTCGAACGCTTCGAAAAATCAAGAAAACTCATTTTTTTAGGAGGGGGTGCAGGAATGTGTTTTACTATAGAGTCTTTTGGAATATCCTACTTTTTATTTTATATTCGGAGTCACAAATGATTTTGCTTCGAGCGTACCAATTTTAGTCCTTTTCTGACAATTAGTTTTGTAGAAATTCACCTTTTGTGAAAATGTCAACACTTCTCTCAATAGTCTAGTGCCTTGCTTTAGTACCTAATGTTGATTTTTCGAGACAATGAAATTTTGGCGCCAAATCGCGTTTTCTACTAAAGTCGCTGAAATTTTGACAGCCTTTGCAGGATGATGCAAAAATACGCGTGGCTTATTTTGAAACGATAATATTTCATATTTCTCGAATTATTAATTTTTTTGTGAAAATTTTATTTTTTTAATTATGCGTATATCTCTTAAAGTACGAGGAATTTAATAAAACTAACTTCAGATTCGGGTTCAGCACACGCGGAAACAGTTTATTTGTTCAAAGAGGTATTTGTAATATTGCGCCAATTTGTCAGAATTGACGTTTGGATATTTTCGCACTTTTGGCCGATTTGCGAATTTCGGTCATCATGATTACCGTAATGTTGCGCGCGCAGTTTTAAACATACAATCATACACTTAACTTCTGGACGTAGCCCATAGATTCCTCTTTCGAAATCATCCCTGAGAACGGAGCTGAGGAGTAACATTACAGGTGACTGTGGCCATCCGATTGAGCCGAAGCGGGATGAGAGCCATTTTAAGTAGTTTGAACCTAATTATTTCCGACATGGATTACTCTAAAATTACTAAATAATTAGAGGTCATGGGACCCATGGTCGTGCATTAGGTACCTGAATTCAAAGCATGTAGAGTAAAGCGTTCGTCAGATAAAAAGTCGAACGCTTCGAAAAATCAAGAAAACTCATTTTTTTAGGAGGGGGTGCAGGAATGTGTTTTTCTATAGAGTCTTTTGGAATATCCTACTTTTTATTTTATATTCGGAGTCACAAATGATTTTGCTTCGAGCCTACCAATTTTAGTCCTTCTCTGACAATTAGTTTTGTAGAAATTCACCTTTTGTGAAAATGTCAACACTTCTCTCAATAGTCTAGTGCCTTGCTTTAGTACCTAATGTCGATTTTTCGAGACAATGAAATTTTGGCGCCAAATCGCGTTTTCTACTAAAGTCGCTGAAATTTTGACAGCCTTTGCAGGATGATGCAAAAATACGCGTGGCTTATTTTGAAACGATAATATTTCATATTTCTCGAATTATTAATTTTTTTGTGAAAATTTTATTTTTTTAATTATGCGTATATCTCTTAAAGTACGAGGAATTTAATAAAACTAACTTCAGATTCGGGTTCAGCACACGCGGAAACAGTTTATTTGTTCAAAGAGGTATTTGTAATATTGCGCCAATTTGTCAGAATTGACGTTTAAATATTTTCGCACTTTTGGCCGATTTCCGAAGTTCGGTCATCATGATTACCGTAATGTTGCGCGCGCAGTTTTAAACATACAATCATACACTTAACTTCTGGACGTAGCCCATAGATTCCTCTTTCGAAATCATCCCTGAGAACGGAGCTGAGGAGTAACATTACAGGTGACTGTGGCCATCCGATCGAGCCGAAGTTGGATGAGAGCCATTTTAAGTAGTTTGAACCTAATCATTTCCGACATCGATTACTCTAAAATTACTAAATAATTAGAGGTCATGGGACCCATGGTCGTGCATTAGGTACCTGAATTCAAAGCATGTAGAGTAAAGCGTTCGTCAGATAAAAAGTCGAACGCTTCGAAAAATCAAGAAAACTCATTTTTTTAGGAGGGGGTGCAGGAATGTGTTTTACTATAGAGTCTTTTGGAATATCCTACTTTTTATTTTATATTCGGAGTCACAAATGATTTTGCTTCGAGCCTACCAATTTTAGTCCTTTTCTGACAATTAGTTTTGTAGAAATTCACCTTTTGTGAAAATGTCAACACTTCTCTCAATAGTCTAGTGCCTTGCTTTAGTACCTAATGTCGATTTTTCGAGACAATGAAATTTTGGCGCCAAATCGCGTTTTCTACTAAAGTCGCTGAAATTTTGACAGCCTTTGCAGGATGATGCAAAAATACGCGTGGCTTATTTTGAAACGATAATATTTCATATTTCTCGAATTATTAATTTTTTTGTGAAAATTTTATTTTTTTAATTATGCGTATATCTCTTAAAGTACGAGGAATTTAATAAAACTAACTTCAGATTCGGGTTCAGCACACGCGGAAACAGTTTATTTGTTCAAAGAGGTATTTGTAATATTGCGCCAATTTGTCAGAATTGACGTTTGGATATTTTCGCACTTTTGGCCGATTTGCGAATTTCGGTCATCATGATTACCGTAATGTTGCGCGCGCAGTTTTAAACATACAATCATACACTTAACTTCTGGACGTAGCCCATAGATTCCTCTTTCGAAATCATCCCTGAGAACGGAGCTGAGGAGTAACATTACAGGTGACTGTGGCCATCCGATCGAGCCGAAGCGGGATGAGAGCCATTTTAAGTAGTTTGAACCTAATTATTTCCGACATGGATTACTCTAAAATTACTAAATAATTAGAGGTCATGGGACCCATGGTCGTGCATTAGGTACCTGAATTCAAAGCATGTAGAGTAAAGCGTTCGTCAGATAAAAAGTCGAACGCTTCGAAAAATCAAGAAAACTCATTTTTTTAGGAGGGGGTGCAGGAATGTGTTTTACTATAGAGTCTTTTGGAATATCCTACTTTTTATTTTATATTCGGAGTCACAAATGATTTTGCTTCGAGCGTACCAATTTTAGTCCTTTTCTGACAATTAGTTTTGTAGAAATTCACCTTTTGTGAAAATGTCAACACTTCTCTCAATAGTCTAGTGCCTTGCTTTAGTACCTAATGTTGATTTTTCGAGACAATGAAATTTTGGCGCCAAATCGCGTTTTCTACTAAAGTCGCTGAAATTTTGACAGCCTTTGCAGGATGATGCAAAAATACGCGTGGCTTATTTTGAAACGATAATATTTCATATTTCTCGAATTATTAATTTTTTTGTGAAAATTTTATTTTTTTAATTATGCGTATATCTCTTAAAGTACGAGGAATTTAATAAAACTAACTTCAGATTCGGGTTCAGCACACGCGGAAACAGTTTATTTGTTCAAAGAGGTATTTGTAATATTGCGCCAATTTGTCAGAATTGACGTTTGGATATTTTCGCACTTTTGGCCGATTTGCGAATTTCGGTCATCATGATTACCGTAATGTTGCGCGCGCAGTTTTAAACATACAATCATACACTTAACTTCTGGACGTAGCCCATAGATTCCTCTTTCGAAATCATCCCTGAGAACGGAGCTGAGGAGTAACATTACAGGTGACTGTGGCCATCCGATTGAGCCGAAGCGGGATGAGAGCCATTTTAAGTAGTTTGAACCTAATTATTTCCGACATGGATTACTCTAAAATTACTAAATAATTAGAGGTCATGGGACCCATGGTCGTGCATTAGGTACCTGAATTCAAAGCATGTAGAGTAAAGCGTTCGTCAGATAAAAAGTCGAACGCTTCGAAAAATCAAGAAAACTCATTTTTTTAGGAGGGGGTGCAGGAATGTGTTTTTCTATAGAGTCTTTTGGAATATCCTACTTTTTATTTTATATTCGGAGTCACAAATGATTTTGCTTCGAGCCTACCAATTTTAGTCCTTCTCTGACAATTAGTTTTGTAGAAATTCACCTTTTGTGAAAATGTCAACACTTCTCTCAATAGTCTAGTGCCTTGCTTTAGTACCTAATGTCGATTTTTCGAGACAATGAAATTTTGGCGCCAAATCGCGTTTTCTACTAAAGTCGCTGAAATTTTGACAGCCTTTGCAGGATGATGCAAAAATACGCGTGGCTTATTTTGAAACGATAATATTTCATATTTCTCGAATTATTAATTTTTTTGTGAAAATTTTATTTTTTTAATTATGCGTATATCTCTTAAAGTACGAGGAATTTAATAAAACTAACTTCAGATTCGGGTTCAGCACACGCGGAAACAGTTTATTTGTTCAAAGAGGTATTTGTAATATTGCGCCAATTTGTCAGAATTGACGTTTAAATATTTTCGCACTTTTGGCCGATTTCCGAAGTTCGGTCATCATGATTACCGTAATGTTGCGCGCGCAGTTTTAAACATACAATCATACACTTAACTTCTGGACGTAGCCCATAGATTCCTCTTTCGAAATCATCCCTGAGAACGGAGCTGAGGAGTAACATTACAGGTGACTGTGGCCATCCGATCGAGCCGAAGTTGGATGAGAGCCATTTTAAGTAGTTTGAACCTAATCATTTCCGACATCGATTACTCTAAAATTACTAAATAATTAGAGGTCATGGGACCCATGGTCGTGCATTAGGTACCTGAATTCAAAGCATGTAGAGTAAAGCGTTCGTCAGATAAAAAGTCGAACGCTTCGAAAAATCAAGAAAACTCATTTTTTTAGGAGGGGGTGCAGGAATGTGTTTTACTATAGAGTCTTTTGGAATATCCTACTTTTTATTTTATATTCGGAGTCACAAATGATTTTGCTTCGAGCCTACCAATTTTAGTCCTTTTCTGACAATTAGTTTTGTAGAAATTCACCTTTTGTGAAAATGTCAACACTTCTCTCAATAGTCTAGTGCCTTGCTTTAGTACCTAATGTCGATTTTTCGAGACAATGAAATTTTGGCGCCAAATCGCGTTTTCTACTAAAGTCGCTGAAATTTTGACAGCCTTTGCAGGATGATGCAAAAATACGCGTGGCTTATTTTGAAACGATAATATTTCATATTTCTCGAATTATTAATTTTTTTGTGAAAATTTTATTTTTTTAATTATGCGTATATCTCTTAAAGTACGAGGAATTTAATAAAACTAACTTCAGATTCGGGTTCAGCACACGCGGAAACAGTTTATTTGTTCAAAGAGGTATTTGTAATATTGCGCCAATTTGTCAGAATTGACGTTTGGATATTTTCGCACTTTTGGCCGATTTGCGAATTTCGGTCATCATGATTACCGTAATGTTGCGCGCGCAGTTTTAAACATACAATCATACACTTAACTTCTGGACGTAGCCCATAGATTCCTCTTTCGAAATCATCCCTGAGAACGGAGCTGAGGAGTAACATTACAGGTGACTGTGGCCATCCGATTGAGCCGAAGCGGGATGAGAGCCATTTTAAGTAGTTTGAACCTAATTATTTCCGACATGGATTACTCTAAAATTACTAAATAATTAGAGGTCATGGGACCCATGGTCGTGCATTAGGTACCTGAATTCAAAGCATGTAGAGTAAAGCGTTCGTCAGATAAAAAGTCGAACGCTTCGAAAAATCAAGAAAACTCATTTTTTTAGGAGGGGGTGCAGGAATGTGTTTTTCTATAGAGTCTTTTGGAATATCCTACTTTTTATTTTATATTCGGAGTCACAAATGATTTTGCTTCGAGCCTACCAATTTTAGTCCTTCTCTGACAATTAGTTTTGTAGAAATTCACCTTTTGTGAAAATGTCAACACTTCTCTCAATAGTCTAGTGCCTTGCTTTAGTACCTAATGTCGATTTTTCGAGACAATGAAATTTTGGCGCCAAATCGCGTTTTCTACTAAAGTCGCTGAAATTTTGACAGCCTTTGCAGGATGATGCAAAAATACGCGTGGCTTATTTTGAAACGATAATATTTCATATTTCTCGAATTATTAATTTTTTTGTGAAAATTTTATTTTTTTAATTATGCGTATATCTCTTAAAGTACGAGGAATTTAATAAAACTAACTTCAGATTCGGGTTCAGCACACGCGGAAACAGTTTATTTGTTCAAAGAGGTATTTGTAATATTGCGCCAATTTGTCAGAATTGACGTTTAAATATTTTCGCACTTTTGGCCGATTTCCGAAGTTCGGTCATCATGATTACCGTAATGTTGCGCGCGCAGTTTTAAACATACAATCATACACTTAACTTCTGGACGTAGCCCATAGATTCCTCTTTCGAAATCATCCCTGAGAACGGAGCTGAGGAGTAACATTACAGGTGACTGTGGCCATCCGATTGAGCCGAAGCGGGATGAGAGCCATTTTAAGTAGTTTGAACCTAATTATTTCCGACATGGATTACTCTAAAATTACTAAATAATTAGAGGTCATGGGACCCATGGTCGTGCATTAGGTACCTGAATTCAAAGCATGTAGAGTAAAGCGTTCGTCAGATAAAAAGTCGAACGCTTCGAAAAATCAAGAAAACTCATTTTTTTAGGAGGGGGTGCAGGAATGTGTTTTTCTATAGAGTCTTTTGGAATATCCGACTTTTTATTTTATATTCGGAATTACAAATGATTTTGCTTCATGCCTACCAATTTTAGTCCTTTTCTGACAATTAGTTTTGTAGAAATTCACCTTTTGTGAAAATGTCAACACTTCTCTCAATAGTCTAGTGCCTTGCTTTAGTACCTAATGTTGATTTTTCCAGACAATTTTGGCGCCAAATCGCGTTTTCTACTAAAGTCTTTGAAATTTTGACAGCCTTTGCCATAATGATGCAAAAATACGCGTGGCTTATTTAGAAACGATAATATTTCATATTTCTCGAATTATGAATTTTTTTGTGAAAATTTTATTTTTCTAATTATGCGTATATCTCTTAAAGTACGAGGAATTTAATAAAACTAACTTCAGATTCGGGTTCAGCACACGCGGAAACAGTTTATTTGTTCAAAGAGGTATTTGTAATATTGCGCCAATTTGTCAGAATTGACGTTTGGATATTTTCGCACTTTTGGCTGATTAATGTTTGCTGATTTAATCTTCCTTAAGAAAAGAAAAAATAACCAATAGAATGGAAACAAACAAACTACACATTTTTAAAAAATTTTTCTTCACGTATCGAAATGCATCTGATTACTCAATGTTACGAGCAATTTAACATCAAATCAATAGAGAGATAGATAAAAATGTTTGGCGAAAATTAAGCTGTATGCCAATACTGATTAGCAAGATAATATGACATTTGTGTCTTTAAAAATGAACGCATTTGTGTATTCACTGAATTATTACAATATAATCTAGTAAATTACTACTCTGTTTCACTCTCTTTCCTTTCTCTCTATCTGTTTGTTTTATTAACGTGTACACATTCCACGCAAACCACACGACCTCATTTACAGACAAGCATTACGTATGAATGAACTAAAAGGATGATAGCATTAATAAAAATAGATTCATGATTCAAGCATATGACTAATAAACAACAGGTCATTCTCCTGCCACTTCTTACTAAGTACAAAGGCACATGTAGAAATGTTTATTAATTGAAGCTTTCTTATTATTTGATGATATATGAAACTAGTTGAAACTTTTAATATTTTTCCTAAAATCAAATAAACTAGTTTAATTAAAGTTTTGAAATAACTGTCAAATCGAGTTTCAATATTTCACATGATTTTAAGTAAGTTTCAGTTTGCTTATTTGTTTCAGTTTCAGTTTGGTTATTACATTGCGTATTTCCTTCTTACTTACGGCTTGAAACACTGAAAACAAGAAAAAGTTACGTAGGCTTCTATGTACACAGAGCACATAGTCCTTTGCAGGGAGTGCGGTGAATCGATTGATCGCGAAGAAAGTGCTCTTTGCGCTTCCAAGATGCCACACTCCTTAAAATGTCATGCCTACGTTTGATTAGCTGGATTATACGCACGAGTGAAGGCAAACTAACATGTTTTCTGGTTACAAATTTAACATAGTGAATAATTAATAGCTGATAAACTGTATAAAGTGGGAGCCTCTGATCAATTTTGGTAGAACAAGTTTGAAACATTTATAGAAGACTTGAAAGGACTCCAGTAACTTTTACAGTCTTCAGAGCCAAACTTGCATATAAAGCAATTTACCGCAGAACTGAAACTTCGCAAGTACGTACAAACACACACACACACACACACACACGCGCGTGCACACACACACACACACACACACACACACACACACACACACACACACACACACACACACACATTTACCCTCAACGAGCGAGAATCGAACGAGGATCCTAATGAGCCGTCGCTTACTTCCATTTACTGTTATTCACTCAATAATAAACAAGCATACCGACTTACACTGAAAATTAATTAACTAAATGTATGTATTACAAAGCTTTTATACGGTATATAAAATACACTTGAATCACGCACATTTTGAGCGAGCAGTTAACCTCCTTGCCTTTTCCTGCTTCACTTACTGTTAATAAGTATTATAACATATACACTCTGACACTTTTGACTTTATATTGTGAATTTATTTCCTGTAACTTTTTTCTTGTGATTTTATTTCCTATGACTTTTTTCCTGTGACTTTTTTTTCAGTTACTTTTTTCCTGATCTTTTCCCGCTCATTGCTCACCGTTGATTAGAAGCGACTCAATACACAACTCTCTTGTTTTAGGTTAGAGAAAAAATATGGTTAGGGAATTTTAGAGATAGTTTTGGTGTTTTTTTTTTAAGAGAAATGTTAGGGTTAGGATTAGCTGTAAATAAAAAAAACGAATATAAATATATTCTAAAACTGTTTTATTTATATATCTTTTATTCCTGATTTAGATTTTGTTTCTGCTGAATTTTGTGTTTTAATAACTTAAATATTGCAGTAAAAATAGCATCGAGTAACACTTTGCATCTAGATATATGTCATATAACTTCTCTCCTTCGATATTACGTATAATGACCCCCTTGTTTTTAAACACGACAATTGTGTATGGAGCTGTTGGGTCTACCGTACACACCTTTGTGTACATAAATGTGTGCAGTGTTGATTTGATGGAAGTACGAAAGAATGCGTAGCCATTCACTAACACTGCTAAGAAGAAAAAAATGTTTGCACAACAATCGCCAGTCAGTAGTAAAGATAGGTACTGTTGTTCTCACGTGTACGAGTGTAGGCGAGGAGGAAGGATTAACTTTTGATATAAGCCGCCTGGCTGTTAGGAAGACGACAGGGGTCCGGGGTGTTTGGAAAACCCACTATAAACCGTTAAGATACGAACAATAGGGATGGTCTCTTTGAGTTGACAAAAGAAAGCCCATTATCTCCACTACGACAGAGTTGAGGGAATTAGCTCTCCACGTGACAAAAGGGGCAGTGCAATTTGAATGAAAACTTTTAATTACTATTCGTGCAAAACTGACACAAGAAAGTTCGTAGCACCTATATGACAGTGCTAAATGTTGATAGTCAAATAATTTGGCTAAGAGAAAAAAGATAGAAAGGAGTATTCTATTTTTCTTTCATTTTTGTGCGAGTCAAAAACCACAAGGAGAAGTATTTTATTTTTCTATAAAAATAAATCAATGTTCATTTCATTCACAATGCTCTATATTTTTTCTATTTCACTTTTAAACTACCAGTATAAATATTACTTTAAATACTACCACACATTTTTGAATAACGTTATGGACTGCAAAAAATAGCACACATTTTCATTTCTTTTTGTAGTGAAATTAAATCTAACTATAGTTTCCACATAAGTTACTCTATTGCATCAGCTACTGTAAATACACAGTCTTGAGACTAATACAGTTATTGTTCATAGTTGTAAAGGATTTGAAGAAGTAAAGAAATATTCATTGCATCTCTGTACACAGTTGTGTTTCCAATCATCCTAAACTTGAACCGAATTGAAATTTTTCTTTTTACTCTTGGATGAAATAATACTTGCTGCACACCCTTACTCTAAATTACATTTGAAATAAATGTATATGAATATACATAAGTTATATTAATACAGTACTAGTTTTTGCAGCTAATTTAAAGAAAACATTTAGTTTTCATAAATGTATAAATCAATTATAGCATAGTGATCCATAGAGCAAATTAAAAAATATAAGATTTAAAAAGTTTCTTTGTGACCAATAGAGATACAGCCACTTTAAAATGATAATTATTGTTTTAATTTCTCATGTAGGCATATATTATTAATAGCTCTCATATATCTTTTAGTTTATCCAATGTGCATATGTAAGATTTGAAATGCTGAACTTGGCATTTTTGCTAGTGAATTTTGTTGTTTAGTGTGAAATTTTGTAATATACTATTATTATTATCAATTTCTTATAATCAATTCATATCTTAGAACTGACATTCTGGAACACTGAAATATATTCCAAATTAAACTATTACTTATTTGTATATTGCTGGATATCCTTTACATTAAAATACATTATATCTGTACCTCATCCCTCATTAAAGTCACTAGCCTAATAATAGTCTCATAATCAATATGTGTCAGTTCTACTATTAAGAAAATATTTCATATGTATTTGCAACATTACATATTTTTAATAGTCTCATAATCCAATCTGTGTCAGTTCTATTATTAAGAAAATATTTCATATGTATTCACAAGATTAGTGATTTTTAATAGTGGATCAGTGAGTGAGAGTCTAAAGTGTTGTATACAACACAAGCTGAAAACATAATGGATTTGTCATTTTAGTGCTACTTTATTTGCTTCATACAATGCAAAAATCTTATTATTTATGTTTTATTTTTTTTATTAGTGTATTTAACTATTAACTGAATAACTGAATATAAGGTAGTTGTCTTATTTCAGGTTATCTATTATATGTCTGGTAGTATGTTCTATTATTTTTTAACAACTTTCCTAATCCATGATCATTTTGTAGCTATATAAGCTGTATTAACTGTATATAATATTGCCCTGTAACTTTCAGTTATACATTATGAACATGTTAACTATCATTATCACTCTTCAAACAGTTTTGTTAAATGGAAACAGTAAATATTCAGTTTTTCTATTGACATATCTTTCTTCAGTTTCTTGGACTTCAGTATTATTACTACTGTTAGAAATTATTATATTTACATAGCAGTAATAATCACACTCATGCTAATATAAACATAGGAGAGTGTGTTTTTTCAAGACCTGGAAATATATAAGAGCTTAATAACTGAGTAGTGCATCTTACAAGCTGAATGATATTTACATATCTATAATTTAGTATAATATTAATAATCAAATCCATCATTTCACAGTAAAATGAATGATGGAATGTATTATTATGGTGCAGAAATGGATTTACAACATACATCTATAAATTAGAGAGCTTAACAACTGAGTAGTGCATTTTACAAGCTGAATGATATTTATAAATTTATGACAATGTATAACAAGTCAAATCCATCAGTACACAGTTAAATGAATGGTGGAATGTATTATTATGATGCAGAAATTGATTTACAAACATGCATGTATAAATTAGAATTAATCACAAAGAAGTGGGATAGCTATTCTTGTTGGTAAGAACATATTATCTTGAAAGGAATTTTGAATATTACACAAGTCTCTCACTATCCTCCTTGGAAAAGTCAATATTTAATAAAAGTGTTGCATAGAAATTAATTATTTTTTCCAAATAAATACCAGTTGGGAGTGTATTTCAGAGGCAAGTAATATCCACTAGGAAAAATGTCATCTGCTGTAAACAAGATTTCAGAGTACCAAATGGGTCTGACTTAATGAAATCTGCAGTGTTAAAATTATACTAATATTAATATATTATGTATAAATCTGAAAAATATTTCACAGTATCACATGGTTTAATTTTGTTTTGAATAGTAGTTTTACTTCTAGTGCTTTCACAATTCTTTAAATGGAAATAACTTGTATTACAAGAGTATTAATTAGATAAACATATAAAAAATTAAAAATAAATAGTTAATGTTACATTTAATTCTATTGTTCATATGATGTTGATTTATAAAATCTAATATATTTCCACAACTTATTTAATCAATAATTTTGCAAAATCTATATAGCTAATGGTGATTTCAAGAAAATAAACTCTGAAAATTATGCAAATAATCCTCTACTGATTTCTAAGCAGACTTTTTAATGTAACAGTTTATTCGTTTTGAAAATACAATAATTGTTAAAATTTAAACCAAACAATTAATTTGCTCTTTGTTGTTTACATGCATAACTAATATAGGCTGTCATTGTACATTGAGATCGAGTTCAGAATAAAATACTTAAATAATGCTTCTTAAACTGTGTAGCTTTTTCCTTTTAGAAATTAAATATCATTATTAATATGAAATTTAAATAAGCCTTTAGCCTTTATTTTAGTTTATAGTTTCTGTGCAACCTACTTACAGTACTAGACATTCGTAAGCCGCCATTTTGAAAAAAAACAGTTCTTCGATTGAGCGAGTTTAAGCAATATTCTAATCTTTAAACCACAAAAGCGGCATTCTATTTGTTTATAATAGATGTAAAAGTAATTTCTTAACCCAGAGAAAGGCCACTAGAATCGTTAATTTAAGCCATTTTGTAGAAAATAAAAATATACATTTTGGTCCCATAAACAGTGATACAGGAAAAGGGAAGCAATCCAATTTAACGTGTTCGAGTTGAGTTACAAAAAATATGTTTTAAAATTATTTTAAAGTGTATGGAGATTCTAATTTGATTATTATGACTTTAATATACACATTATATCAGCCAGTTTCAGTTTTACCTTTCCAGAGCATTCTTTTCACGTCCATATTGTGTTTAATTAGGTACGTAGTGTGACCATAAAATCGTTGTCAACAGGGTACTCTAACCTCACGCTTAATTAAATGTAGAAATAAACTGAATTTAGTAAAATTAATCAGTTATATCGATGAAAGACATTCTTTTCTAAACGAAGACATTTAGGAAGTATATAGTATATACGCAAACTACATAGTTACAACCACTTTTTCAACGGTCTACATAACTCTGGATTTTAAGCATATCAATAATGCCCGAAGTATACAACCTTCAAAATCGCACCCGAATTTCGATGAAAACTCACAGGAAAAACTATTAAAATATGAAATTTAGTGGTTTATGTCAAAGATAATAACAACAAAGATAAAACTATGAGAGAAAAATGGCAAAATTAAGCTTTATTTATAAGAATGAACAATCTGAAACTTAGGCAGACCAAGAGGCGGTCTGCCTATTGCTGTAGGTCGACATAAGTCTGGTTTTTAAGCTTATTTGGTCCGCTTAAGTCTGGGAATAGGGTTATATATATATATATACATAAACATAAATATTTCTATACTGTGGTATTCAGATTATACTCACCATGACCCACTGGAATCTGCACATATAAACACTCCAAGTGTTACAATATACAATATAGATACTTGCGAGAGAGAGAGAGCGAGAGAAAGAAAGAGAGAGAGAGAGAGACGATAATTTTCAGGCTCGTACAATCAAATACTGAATAAATAATATCCGAAAGAGTAATACTACTTTAAATGATGATGATGATGAAAGGAGAAGAAGACGATAAATACACGTTTTATATACTTGTGTTTCTATTGACACTTATTTGTGCAATATCTTTAATGATGTGACGTCACAAAGTGTTTTCTCAGATACATGGATGGAAATATGTGTCAGTACTCAACTAAACTTTTTGATAACTCAAATCTATAAACATTCAGTTGAGCTGATTCAGTGATCAGTGAAAAAGAATAAAGACTATTTAGTGGTGTATTAGAAAGTATTATGTCTTGATTATATTTGAAATATTGCTAACAGTTTCTTTATTAAATCTTTGTTTATTATTTGTGTTAGTGCAGCGTAAATTATTTTTGTTTGTTATGAACTTTAATAATGACATAATATCATGACATTATGATTTCTATTGTTCAGTGGTTTCAGCATGACATACGATAATAGAAATGAGAAGCTGTGACACGGGCACAACTAAGTTATAAAATAATAATTATTATTAGTAATCTTTCATAACTAATTTCAAGTGATGTGGATACTAATTAATTTTATTTTAGTAATTATCCTCTAACAGTCACCACTCATCTCTCACTTGGTGGATGTTTTAGGCATTGTTAATGTTTTCTTTATTCCACAACTTAAATCAACATTTACAGTCACATAATGTTTCTGTGAGTGGAAAAAGTCTTACTAAATGAGAAGACAAAATTCTATTTCAAGCTATATTTATCAAGCCCCCATCCACCCACTTTCTTGTCCAACATAAGATTATCAATATCAATATGTGTAAGAACTTCAATAAATTTAACAATAAATTAATTTAAAGAAATAACAAAAATACATATGACAATTACAATGAAAATAGATAACTTGAATTTTATCTCCAGTAATCCAAACTTGGCCATGAACCATGTCAATAAAAAGGACAGGTGGAAATATGACCAGCGAGTTGTAGTAAGCATGTTTAGGTATAGAAAGGTAGCCTTGACCATAAGTATACATGAATGAGGGTGTAGGAGTGGGCATATTTCTGAAGGCTGAGCACTTCAATGGGAGAATAACTCAGAAGTCCAGTGGTAACTTAGTGCATAGTTATGAATGAGTGAGTGTGAGAATTAACCTTGACCCTAAGGCCAATTTTACCAGTCTTTAAATAGAGCAGATGAATTAATGACAGGTGCTTTTCTCATCATCAGGACGCACGATGAGAAGACTGGTCTGAGTGCAGAAATAGGTCAAGAGCTGTATGAATTTATGACCTAAGAATGGCTTCATTGAAAAGAATAGCATTTATTATTCTGCTGGAAAATCCATGAGCTTTTGCAGACGACATGTTGATCCTTCGGGCTTTTTCTGAGCAAAAAAAGGTGAGTTTAGCTTTATGAAATTTTATGATTAATGTTTTGTGTATAGTGTAAGCAGGATATGTTTTATGTATAATCCACACATGTTTATTTCACCTTAGTGAAATTGTGATCAGGGAAAATTAATTTAGTCATTACACAAAAGCACTCTATAGCTTGCATATAGCACACTGATTGTGGCATTTTATTAACTGCAGGATCCATCCATCTATCTATTTCTTTATCTATATATCATTGTCACAGGGAAGGATAGACCCAAAATTACATTTTATTTCACAAAAAAAATTCGCTGACAGACTAGGGGAAGTAAACTGAGTTTTGTTATTATGCATTATATATTATGTAACTCCAGTAACAGTCACCTAAGTTTCATTTAGTTAGACAGGCGATGTAGACACAGTGTGTATTAGCATAAAATGCTATATATACATTGAGAGAATTATATATATTGAGTGAATTTGCGGATGACTGATCACAAGTTGTTTATGAGAAAGAAAGCCAATATGTAGTTGAATTGCCAACAAAGAGCGTGCTGCACGATAAAAAATAAGCATGCAAGGACAAATTATGTCACAAGACATAAAGCTTCTAGAAGTTTGTGGAAACTTTTAGGAAACTATATAAGGAAGGAAGGAAGATTTTTACATTTATGCTGAAAATGGAATTTATGTGTAGACATCTCACTTCATAAGTATGGTATTCTCATGTACAGAGATTTCATAAAGGAAAGCTGAAAATATCTCTTTCCACCCATGTTTCACCCGTCTGCTGCCAAATGTTGAGGTACCAAGGTAAATTACTTCAGTATATTTCTTGGCAAAGTGGTAAGGTTCATTGTCAAGACAGCTTATGCACGCAACGTTGGTCATATGCAGTTAATGACAAGAGGGGCCATCCCCCCCCCCTTCTGAGCTTGTTTGACTTCATATCCCTCGGTCAAAGGGACAGCACCAATATTTCCTTATGGACACAAGGATTTCTGCATTCAATAGAATGTGATGACACATCCCACTAGACGATTCATCTGATAATGTTCAACATCATGGGTTTTTCCGGCAACACGGCAACCAAGCATTAATGACAATTATCGAGGTTGGTGACATGTCAACAGAGCCGCATATTTTTTCCATTGTGACAGAATCTGAAGGTAGATTCCTGCAGGTCTACACTATCAGGCGACACAGCCATTGCATCATATCTTCACTTCAAAGTACCCCTTATGAGTGACATGTGAGATTATGTCATCTTCTTGGAACTATGACATTACTAAGTGAGTAATTAATAGTAAGGCAAATGTGCAACTGAACTCTAGAGAATAAGAACATTTAAATCTTAGTGCATCTAGAAGTCTTAAAAATATGAACAGTGAATATATTCTTGTTTATATTCACTACTATTGTTTCATTTGTGAAATATGAACTCTGAACTAGTGTTGTAATTCATGCATATTTTGTATATGAATTGTTGTTGAAAGCAGTGCCATTTGCCACATATGAATTGTGTAATTAACTTTTATTTTATATTTTTAAAGTTCATCATTTTCATCTCCCCTTTATTCCCCGCAGAGTGTATGATATTGGAGAGTTGATTGTTTGACTAATCACTGTGTGAAAGAGTAGTGCCCCTTTAAAAGGAAATGAACAATTTGACTTAATCATCCTCACCAACCTTGTTATTCATAGCTTTTGAGAGGGGCGAAAGAATTTGTATTCATGTTGTTCTGTACCGTTCATCTGTGCATCCATTCATTTGTGTAACGCAGAAAATGTAAAAACAAAACGTTAATGTAATTAAATTATATTTGTTTAACTTTTCTTAAATTTAAAAGTTTTCTCATGACAAAAAGTAACCGAATTTTGCCATGAAAGCCAAATAAACCGTTTAAGCAACCGTCTTTTAGTCCAGCCAGGAACAAAAGAACAAAACATGTTTGAAGTTGGTTAACAATGGACCGACATAAAGAGGGTGCGAGAGGGGGGACACTCAATGGGAGTAGGCAGGTTACGTAATCACTCTCACATCACAAGGCAGACAATGACAACCAGAGCATCACAGTTGTCATCTGTAAGGGACAAAAACTTCCAAGACGGGGGACACTTTGGTCTCACAATAGAATCCGAGATTCAAAGTCGAACCAAGCCATCTATACAGTCACACAGTCAGGTGTTCAGGCACGCACTGAGAAGGGAGACGCATGCGTTACATAACGGGTACACACCACGAAAGGGGATAGAAGCCATTATAGCTCAGGGTCAGGCAGCTTCCAAGGAACACCCGCGTTGCACTAACAGCCTAGTCTTTGAGCATAGTCACTAAAGCGAGACTATGAAACAATAGTCGAAACAAGGGACGGATTATGTCCCGAGGCATAGATTAGCAGGTAGAAATCAACGCTAGCTTAAATAGGCCGTCACGAGCCCAAACGCGCAATCTATTCTATTCTGGATCCCGTATATGTCCTTCTACGGTTAAGAGCAGCAGACGAGTAACAGGATTGTCTGAGATGGTAAATTTACGATTTTGTACATACTTAAAAATTGTCTTTACTTATTGCAAAATATAGATTTTTTCATTTATTAATATTGTAACCTAAATGATTTCTGTAACTACATTTCTTTGGCAAGAGAGGAAGTAAAATATGAAAAGAATTTAAAATGAGAACTAAGAGTTAGAATTACAGGTTTATGTTAGTTATTGCAGGAGACTGATGCGTAGGAAATTCACTTGTATTTTACAGCTGAAGGACGCTGGTCGAGAGGTTCCGAGCGAAAGATTCTGGTGAGAGACTTGATCGGAACGCTTGTCTACTTGAGAAGGGGCAAGGTACACATGAGAACAAGACTGAGTGACGGCACTGGGACCGAGGATACGTTTGATGTTTGGATCTAGGTTGGTTGTCATTTTGGACTGACAGTGCGAGCTATTCTGTGTTCAGGACTGAATTCCGTTGATGTGATTCAGGGCATGTGTAAATTCGAACGATCGTGAACTTTAAGGACCTGGATATTAATCAGAACTGTTCCAGTAAGCTGTAACAAGTGGCTACATTAATTGGCCGGGAACACGCAAATTACCAGGTGATCAAAACCCATGTTTGTCTCGTGTAAAACCTGTAAATGTTCTGTGATTGTGTAAATTCTTGTATTTATTCTTCCTATCTTCTTACTCTTATGAATATTTTATTGTGAACATTTCTGTAAGTGTTTTTTGAAGAAAAGTGTGGAAGAATGAATCTTATTTTCTAATCACTAATTGCTAGAACCGTTTAATACTTAATTTATCATTTCTGATTATTGAATTAAGAAATTGCTAATTTGTTTCATTAATTGTAAAAGAAACTAATTGAGGAGAAAATATTCTTTTTCTAAAGTAATAAGTTTCTTTGAGAGATCTGCGAATCTCTGATACCGCCTTGAGTGTAAACTAATTGTTATTCATTGAAATTGGTTTATTATTCTTCTTCTTTATTTTAATAAATTTTTGTTAAATTTACTTACTCACTCTTGTTACGTAATAGAGGCAAATGTGTAGAGGGTGATGTGGGGGCTCGTAAAAATTGACGTAATACAAAAGACAGTCTAAAGACACATTTCTTAGAGTAAGTCCTTCATCTAATAGGGAAGATAATTGTGAGGGCCTGATAACGACTTCGAGACTGACAAGAATAGTTCAGTTAAAAGCCGGTTATTTGGACGAGTAACACCTGGGGTGGAGACGTAATTAGTGACGTACCCCAGGGCTTGACTTAGTCACTCCCAGACTGCAGAAAGACAAAGACCCTGTCGTGGACCTAGTGGATGTTTGCAGGAAGAATTGAATGTGGAGAGATAATTATTTTAGAATTTAATATCATCATGCATTGAGAAATCATCGACACTAGAAAATCCATTCACATAACTGGAGGCTCGACCGGTGACGTACATTCACTTAATTGACGGGTAAACGTAGAACCTAGGGTCAGCTTCACACCAGCTACCCCTACAGTTGGCCCTATGCTGTGAGGAGTATAATTTGGACTCTGCCAAGTAACTGTTGGAACTGTAAGAGCCTAATAAAAGGGCCAGGTGTTGGAAACTAGAACTGTGTAAACTTTATCCATGTTATTTTATTCAAGGACAGTGGTAAAGACTGAGTTTCTGCATTGTGTAGAATTCGGACAAGAAACTGATTTGTGCTTATGCTGTGTAATTTATATTGGACAAGAATTGTGACTAAGTGTTTGTGTTATACATTCTATTGGATTATACAAACATTCATGTGATGGTATGCAGAACTGTTATCAGGCAAGGCCATTATCACAAGACTTTTAACTGCCAGCCAACCCTAAACAAGAACAAGACTACAGCTCACAGGCCACAATGGTTATTATGAATTTTCTGTGTAATCTGTACATGTTTTTCATGATTTCTTAAATTTTTTTTCTATTTCTGATTCTTCTCTTTAATATCTTACATTGACTTAACTGTATTATTTATTTAGTTGGCTTATTGACATTGAGCACTTGTGTAAACTAAACTGAATTGTGAAGATATCTCTTTGATGTAAGATTCCTAGTAATTGTTTTATGGAATTGACATGATATATTTTTCTTGATTGATTGAATTATATGTGCTTAATGAGATTGTGATTCTGATAAATTGCCTTGTGTGTAATTTTGACGATATTGATTGTAAAACTATTTTAACTGTTATTTATTATTTTCTTTATTAAATTGTTGAATTATAACTATCCACTCTCGCTATATTGATAGAGAGGAGCTTGTGCACGATGATGGGTGGGGGCTGACACAATAGAAAGATGGTTGAGTGCAAGCTTAGGATAGTTCCTATCATCATAAAGAGCTTATATGTGAGGGGCTGGATTAAAGACAAAGATTGGCAAGCTAATACAATTAAGATCTGTTAATCTAGACAGGTAACAACACATGGACAGAGAGTTAATAGTTAGCAGACTGTTCCAGGGGTTGACCTATTCGCTCTCATGACCGCAAAGACGAAAGACCCTTGCTAGGTGACTGTGCGTGCTATTTGCATGAGAGGATTTTTGTTTATGTATTAATTATCAATTAGCAGAACACCTTTTTTTTCATAGCTCGAATCGGCTTCACACCAGCTACCCACCCCCATGTGACAGTCGTATTGCATCACATTATATTAGTTGTTGACTTTTGGCACATTGATGCATCGACCTGCTAGTCTGTACAGATGCCATACTATGTTTTACTTGAGAGCCAGTGGCATGATCCTTAGTTTACGTGTCAGAAGTACAAAGAGTGACGGATATAACGTGAGACTCCACCGGTGAGACTCAGTTATGTGTGATAGTTACATTGGTCTGGACTGTGAAAAACTGTTTAGAAACAGTGTGAAAACACTTTAGAAATAAAGAACAATGAAAGTACCTGAGAAAATATTTTAGAAATAATGAACAGGGAAATTAACTGAGAAAGATAGTTTATGAACTTGTTAGATTTTCTTCAAGGAAACACTTAATATCTAGGGAAAGCTAAAGTTTCTCCTATTAGATGTGGAGTTGTAATTGGTGAAATTTGTAATTGATTGTTATTTCCTTTCTGTTATTGTTAACCATTTTATATAAATATTTTTCACCTGTCTTTCGCCATTTCTTATCATCTTCACTTCGTATAAAATTCATTTAATTATAGTCGTTGTATCTGTTCTGTGTCTGTGTCTATTATATGTGAGGAATTCCTTCCTCTGGTAAGGAGTGAGGGGGCTTGAACGAGTCACCGGAAAAAGTTTAACTCTATTGTTGTGTTGCTCATATTGTCTATCACTTAACGGGAGACGAACAGCATTAAAACATAAATTGTTCGGTAAAGTATAAATAGCTAATTTTCTCTCTCCTTGTAAATATATAGTTAATTTCTGATTGTAATATTTATGTGCATGATGCTTCATTCAGCTAAATGTAATGAAATCGTATATACACTTAAATAATATGCTTTTAAAGGAGCTACACTTAAACCAGTGTTAAAAATGTGTGTTTATCTTAACTGTATCGCATGTAATGGAATATACTGTTATTTTGATATTTTAATTATCATCTATTAACAACTGCTCTCTTTTCCAGTTGTAGCTTCATCTGAATCTAGCTTGCATTTTAGGACTGTAAAGAAAATGTTGATTAGAGCTGCGTAATATTTTTTCAATTTACGATGACTATGAAGATAATAATGATTATATTCATTATTAAAGATAAAGTACCTTTTTTTCCTTTATTTTTGCGGTTTACAATAACAATGACGATGACGATAATAACGGCAATTACGACTAGACCAGCAGCTATTCCACCACCCACAGCAGCAGCATTTATTTTATCGCCAGGACTCTCAGTAGGAAAAGGTACTGAAAAAGCAAAGAAATTATACTAATTTTAGCATTATGCTAAAATTACTAAAATCGTAATCTTAATATAAAATCTCTTTAAGCATACACATATACATTTTCACAATTCAATAACTGGTTAGGTGATAAAAGTGTTGTATTCATAATTAGCTCAAGCGCTTTAAGCAGGAATATGTTTACTCGGAGTTTAATACTCACCCTTCCCTACAGTATTTATGAGATTGTATGTTTTATGTGTGTATATGTGTATGCGCGTATGTATACAGAAATACCTAATTCTATTCACGAGTTAATTAAACTGTACCATGATAGCGAGACAGTAATTCAGTAAAACGTCTCTCTCTCTCCCCCCCCCCCCCTCTCTCTCTCTCTCTCTCTCTCTCTCTCTCTCTCTCTCTCTCTAAGTAAAAAATGGATATGTGATCGAAGATCGGCTTCTATTATGGAAACTATAAATTTTAATTAATTATGCAACATTTGTAACATATCTAAAAGTTATAACAACTGGAAATAGGTTTTGATTAAGATAATTTATTATGTAATTTTAAATAGAATCAATAATGGCACATGCCATTTTCGCAGTATCTTTCATTATACTGAAGTAGTCTTGTAAACGCTTATTGACTCAAATTTGCAGAAACAGATATAAGCCTACTTATTAATTCAGCATAGTAAATGATTATTTAGTCTATCTCTACAAATTGAAATATTTAGAAAATTTATTATATTGGTATGTAAAGATTATCAGCAAACAGAAGTGAATTCAAGGAAGAAATGGCGGAAGAATCAACATGAAAAAATATTTTGTTTTCAACAGATGAGCACACTCAGTTATGCAAAACACAACGTATTTGAGTGATCTAAAGCATAGCATAAATAAAGTGCAAAGGAAACGATTATGCATAAGTCTTAAAACACTATATGCTTTGTATGTTAAGCATTATATCTCTTAAGCGAATAATACATTTCTAAAAAAAATAATTAAAATCAAAACACTTAGTACGACACCAACGCCACTTAGTTTTTATTATTATTAAACCACCCAAAACTAATTGTATGTGATGAGTATCTTAATTTATTTTATTTATGTTCCTCAAGCAGATACTACTCGTCGCTCTCACTTGGCGGATACACGGGCGCTGTAAACGTTTTCTCTCTTCCACAACATAAAACAACCTTTCCCGTCACACAATATTTCCATGAGTGGATAATCTTTTACTAAAGGAGAAAGAAACATCCGTCTTTAATCTATATTTAGCAAGCCCCCATCCATTCACTTTCTTCAGCAATATAACATTATCAATATGCATTAGAAGGTCTATAATTTTAACAAAAAAAATGTATTAAATTGACAATTAAATATACATTTGACATATACAATGAAATAGATTACTGAACATAAATATTTCCACTGACGCACGTTTGGAAAATTTTATGTTTACAGTCTATATCTTTAAAAATACAATTCAACAATAGAGTCAATATTAATCAGAGGATTGTTTTCTCAGAGAATTGAAATATAGTTATTAGTGATAATCATAATAGTTTCTTACATAACCTGGGTTAAACACTTCTTCAGTAGTCTTTCGCTTGCTTTTGCAACAATGTCACAATGTCCGCATTAACACGTGTCTCCTTCCACATACGTGGAAATCAATAACGTGATATTATACTCTCGAAACCAAATTGAGCTCCCTTACCGCTGTCAGTTCCTTCAAGCTTAACACGATTACAGTAAATGTCAAGTCTAGCAAACTACATGTGAGCAGCCTGGTTCAGACAGTTTTAGAAATAAAATTTAGCTCACATAGTACATCTCTACATAAAACACAAGTATAATATATCAATAGCAAAAATGCATAAAATATTTTTAAGTCTACTCACTCTCTCAAACAGTCAGTAAACTCACCACCAGCTAATGGCTGCCTTTCAAAACCTGACTACTTTGCGACTTAGATTCAAAATGATAAGACAGAAGATTTATCTACTGCAATTAAATGTTTTAATCTCAGCCCTTTGGCTAATAAAATCTAATGACTGGTTTGCATTACATCAGTTTTTTTCTAAAATATTCTCACCTCGAGCGTTTCTTCAAATCATATATCTTTCAATAATACCATCACGAGGAGTACCCAAGGTCGGGTTACTTAATTTAACAATTAAATTTTAAAATAGGGAGAGGCAAATTTACTCTACCACACTGTAGTAAATCATCTGAAGAAACTGCGAGTGTTGCAAAATCTTCACAAATGCACATTTTTAATGAATAAATTAAATTAGCATTCACTTTGTACACACTGAACTTAAATACGTACACTGTAAAGGGACGGATTAAAGAGTGTACGAAATGATTTAACCTCAGACTAATTATTTTTATAAATTTTAGTAATGTATAGTAAATTATTTACAAGACACATATGCAAATAAAGTCTAACGCACGCACACACACACACACACACACACACACACACACACACACACACACACACTTAAGAGAGAGAGATTATATGTGCCCTTTTACTGTCAATATCATTATTCATATGATAATAACCACTATCTACAGTTCTCAAATGTTACCTTATGATCTAGTTGAAGACATACTCTTTACATTTTCCTGCACACTCTTTTTAATATATTATTTTATAAAAAAAATAAATAGTATTAAACAAATATAATAATAAACATTCTTCGAATCGAACTGTTACTTTTTAATGTCTGTATTCTTTAAAAAAAATACGTATGTTTTATGCAATTAAATATGTACCTATTTTCATATTTTCAATTTGCATCATTTAAGCTTATAAATATGATGTCTTGCCTGTTGTTTGTTTGTTATTTTTGTTTTTTTTTTGTTTGTTTGTTTCCATGTTGCCTGTTTCTAATTGCCTCATTTCTTTTCAGTTCTTTATCTTATTGTCACTCACTAATTCACACTATCTTTACACACTGCATATTCAATACACGTTTCTGTATATTCAATGCATTATTTATTTATTATTTTTATCTTACCTCTTTATATTTTATATCTTTATTGTTGCTATTAAATGAGTGAGCAAAGTTTGATAATATTAACAGTTCTATTATTTTCTGTCTTATTTTTAAAGCTTATGTGATTCTTCTGTTTTGTATTTTCCACTGTTGTAGTTTTGGTTTAGTTTACACTTTTTAAACTAAGGAAAGATGGATGGCTTTGTAAATAATTTTAACAGATTCTGATATGTCCATACTTCTTCCGACTAGATGAGTTACTATATAAGGCATTCGATACAACATCCATTTGAAATTTGGTAGCATAAAAAGATATTTGATAACAGTAAAATTAATTGAGATCTATCAAATTATATCTCTTAGAAATATGAAATACTTTATAAGAGTAAGTTAAGTATAAAATATATCTTTCATAACTATGATCAATTCAAATGTAGTTGTACTGTCCCCAGCATATTTTATTTATTAAAAAGGTCTATTATGCACGTCTGTATCATAAATCCAGAAATGACATCATCATATGCCATGTAAGGTTTCTAATGATCCATCTCCTTAAGTTCAGTCTGAGAAAGATCGATCTAAGGACAGTTGTGGCCGCTTTGGTGCGTTTGGCCTCTATTATGATTATTATTTATGCATTTCTTTATCATTTAATAAACATAATCACTTATCAGTGGTTTAATTTTGGATTCGTTTCCAGCATGAATTCCCCACTCACATATCACTATAAGTAGCGCATTACCGACACATGTCTGTTCACAGGTGGAACTTTGTACTTAAAGAGTAATGTAATTTCACAATATTAACTAACTTTCATCCAAACAATTGACTCACGAACTCCAATCCACCCACTATCTACTCCAGACATGTATCATTGAACATGTGTAAGAAGGATTTTACAAAAGATACAGATTTTTAATAATACAACTAAGTTTGTAACAGTTCAAGTATTTATTGTAATATTCAACATTTCATCAAATCTTTTCTCCTACACAATCAATATCCTACAATGACTATCTGAAGGAACAGTCCCCAATCAGAGTTACGATTCAATCACGAGATTCGTAAAGAGAGAAAGGTAGAGATAATTAAATGGAGTTCATGATCTATTATGTATATGCAGAATCGTAGAAAAATCAATGAAGAAAGTTCACAATCAGCACACCAGGACCCACTTTGTTCATGTACAGTCTATTGATCACGGTAGATCATCTGGAAATAGGAGGGCAATGGCAATCGTTGTCTCTGCCCTCACCACCCTGGAATTCCGTGGTAGACAGTAGTCCGACGATTACAGAGGTCTCTGAAGGCGTAGCCACATCACAGGTTTCTGCATCAATGATGCCAACAAGGAGCCAAGCCAAAGCCAAAACGAAAGCTGAACGAAGAAATCGAAGCTGAACTAAAAAGGCTGAATAAAGGCTCGCCCACCCTGGCTATTGGTTGCCTCACAACGGACTGCTCGAATATTTTGTCGCAAATAACTGTAAAAAGGCTTGGCCGAGTATATATAAACTCATGTGTCAATTAAATGGAACCATTCGTTTACACTCGCGCTCTTCATCTACATCGGTGCTCTTAGCGTTTCCGATCGGGACCTACCCTACTTCAAAAGAAGATAATGCTGTCCTCCCCTTCCACCAGCTACTGCCTAGCAATCGCTACGCTTGATTGCAATTTAGCAATCTGGTCGGAAACCCTCCTTTGGTCCACTGTCAATCAGTCAGCTGCGCTCGGTAACTACACCTCTAACAGCTCGAATCGGAAAATTGTCCCTTCTGTCGACTTAAATGCCTATCAACACTTAGGCTCTAATTAAGGAAGAGTGACTTCCCTGCGTCACAACAGTTGTCGTCTTCTCAATTCCCTCGCACGCTAATATATTGCAAAAAACCAAAGAAAGCCTCTTGCTGGAGTACTTGGCAGTGACCAGTAATTCTGCTGTATTTCTCAACAGTCGTGCTTTCTACTTTTCGTCATTTAAACATTATCTCTATTAGGTTGATAGAATAGATTGGGTTCCAATATATGTTAAGAGAATATGAAATTTTAATACAGTCCTTGTATGATCTGTTCAAGTGTGTTCACAACAAGAAGGAATCCTATGTTGATGATTAAGTCAGAAAAACATTACACAAATCTAAATCATAAAATACATTAAAACAATGCATTTAATAATATATTAGACGCATTACTGTGAATACAAACAAATATTTTCTGAACATATATAACCATTCTGAGGGTTATATAATAGTATACACAGTATGTGTGACGCCAACGCCACTTAGTTAATTAATCATCCAAAACTAATTACAAGTGATCAGTATCTTAATTTATTTTATTAATGTTCCTCCAGCAGACACAACTTCTCTCTCTCACATGGTGGATATGTGGGCACTGTAAAAGTTTTCTCTCTTTCATAACATTAAAGATACATATTTACGGTCACGCAATGCTTCCGTGAGTGGAAAACTTCTTACTCATGGAGAAGACAAATCCGTCTTTAATCTATATTTAGCGAGCCCCCTCCACTCGTTATCAACATGCATAAGAATGTCAATAAATTTAACAATAAATATGACAAAGACACTGAAAGGGATTATATGGCATCAATTATTTGCATGAAACCACTTTCAAATAATTTCTAAACTTCACAGTCTTATGCCTAAAATGCAATTCAACAATTCAGTACAAATCACAGGAGAGTTCTTATCAGAAAACAGAAATATAGATAAAAACTAATAGTGTTTACATAATCAGAATGAAGTTCTGACACAATAGTCTTTTGCAACTATGTCACAAATTATTGTTATAGTTGTCAATCCCATGTCTCTTCTCTCTTCCAGGTGTTTCTTCATGTTGTAAAGAAACATTGCATTGCTGATAATACCCTCGAGCATCATCTTGGAGTGAAGTGTATTCTTACGCATACACACTGCTTCCCACCTCAACCAACGTCAATAAGAGCAATTTACAATATGTAAATCAGAAGGTTCTCAATCACAAAGATGAAAGGTAGAAAGGCTGCTTGTCCGTAAAAAAAATCAAGGAACAAATTCTAAGTTTCCAATTATTTTTTATAACTCCATTCTTGCTTACATTTCAGTCTCAACAAACAGTTTCCTGCGTCAGTATTTATTAGCACAATATATAGCTCTGTATGAACATTTTAATTCAATCATTTGTAGAAATAATAGTTTACTCTTGTAATACATCTCTAAGTAAAACACAATTATAACACATCAATAGCAAAAAGGCACACAGTGTTTCTAAGTCCATTTTCTCTCAAACAGTCAGTTAACTCATTATTAAGCTAATGGCTGCCTGTCATGACTGGACTTCTTGCCCCTTCTAATTCAAGTAATCAGAAAGTATATTTCTCTAAAGCAGGTAAACCTTTGATCACAGCCGATTGGCTGGTCTTATTCTCGTAAATCATAGCATTGGATAATAAAAACTACACACTCAGTTTAACTAGTTTGCATTACTTCAGAAATGTGTAGCATATACTCAACTCGGATTGTTTACTTCCAACTTGGACACTTACAAAAATACCATCATAAGGAGTGCCAAATTCGGGTTACTTTGACAATTTAACAATTTATATAACAAGTAATTTTTAAGACACGGTTAGGCAAATGTACTCCTCCTCATGCCCCTCTCCTTTTGAAATGTTAACCAACTTGTTAGCATGTACTCAATTAGGAGTAAATTTCAAAGAATAACAGTGAATCTTTCACCATAATACAAAAAGAGTAACTATTCTCAAGACTAAAATTATATGTTTGTTTTAAGATATACACATATTTAATTTAACAAGTTTAGAAACAAAGATAATATACTTTTACTTCTCTCAATAATCACTGAGCAATAAAATGTCAAATATCATATCAATTTCTCTCATTATAAGGTGGGACGTGACCCGTTCTGTCCCCACACTAAAAGATAAGGACACTTATATAATCAACATAAATTACATTTCCTTGTTATAAGATAGAGACCTGACCCGTTATGTCTCTACATTTAAAGGAATACTTAAGGCAAATCATTTTGAAAAAAATCATTATTTTTATCTTTTTATCATTGTGATAGGAAAATACAACAAACACAATCATATTAGCACCATATAAATGTAACACATGGCAAGATTATTCTTTCCTCTTTACCTTAGAAAAGATACAAATTGTTTTATAAAGAGTTCACAGCATTTATAGAGACTTATGTACTGGACCCTTACAATTCCATTTCTACTACTCTGGACACATAGTCGGTCCTTAAATTGTCGGTGACTTCAATGGTTTCCACAGTATATCTATACCGTTGTAATTGTAATGACCACCTAGTCAAGCACCTTTTTGCTTTAGTCGAGTATGCTAAAATAGGCGAGAGGTTGGTGATATGTCTCAATGACAAAATGCTTATATGGGTAAGCTTGGAAGTTCTGGATTGCTCAGATAATTATGAGGCATTTTTTCTCTGAAGTTGAATAATTCTGTTCAGCAGCATTTAACGTACGACTGGAGTAGAGTACTGGATACAGAATATCACCATTTTTATGCATTAATACAACACCTAATCCTGCATTACTACTATCAGCTTTGAGTATGAATTCCTCATTGAAGTCAGTTAATGGAGGACAGGAGCTCATGACAGGCAGTCCTTCAAACTAGCAAAGCTGGTTTTACACTCCTCTCTCCAAATCACTATTTTAGGTTGCCTTTACTCGTCATATGAATGAGATGTTTGGCGATGGAAATGAACATGTGAATGAATTTTCTATAGTAACAGGAAACCACCAAAATGATTTAACATTTGTTTTGGAGAGGTATCACTCCGTCTCCTTAAGTTTTCTTACTTCAGATGCCTATGACTACAGGAGACCTTGTCCCACTGTGTATTCCAAATATTCAAAAATGTCCAAATAAGTATTTGGTTGATTGAGCAGTAAGTGTATATCCATTCAAACGCTGGAATAGTTTCCGTAACATTCGGATGTGTTCTTCCTGTGTGTGGGTAGCCAACAATATGTCGTCCATGAAGTTAAAGATTGATTCCTCTTTCATGGGTTTGAGGAGCAACCTAATCATCTTAGTGAAAACAGCTAGTGCTGTGAAGATGCCATTGATAATGTCTATCAGGTGTACTGAAACATTATTTTGGCCAATCTGACTCACATTTAAAACATATTTTCTCTTTTGATCCGATCTTAATTTGGAAATTTCACCCACTCAGTTTCTTGACAACTTCAAAGGGTCCTTCACATGATACATCTGATTCGTTTTGTTGGAGATGTAACAACATCACTCGTGTACCGACTTCATTGTTAGATGCGTTTCGTTTTACTGTTGTACATACATGTATGTCTAGCTTTACTTTTGTGATTATTCTCGGCTGCTGTCTGACATGAAGTATCAATATGGTTCGCAAGTTTAATCACATATTCAAATGTGCTTTTCACAGATTCTGCTAACCCGCTCTCTGTCCATTATTCTCGAAATATAGATATGGCTTCCCTAACGGTTCTGCCATATAAGGGTTTGAAGGGTGAAATTTGTGTCGAATCTAATGGTACTTCGCCCATCTCAAAGGTGCGGGCAAATTCATATCCCAATCATCTTTCCATACACAATTTTCTCAAGGACATGGTAAGAGTAGCATTCAGGTTTATGACACTCGGGTGGTAACGAGTAGCTTAAAACTGCTTTACTCTCAATAGCTGATTAATCACTTTCATTAATTCACTCGTGAATTGAGTCCATCTATCAGACAAGATTTCTCCCAGAAATCATACATGTTAGAAAATGGTGAACAGCACATTTCCTACTGATACAGTACTAATGGAACTAAGAGCAAGCGCCTCAGGGTATCACATAGCATAATCAATGACAGTGAGAATCCATCTTTGTTCTCTACCTGATTATGGCATAAATTCCCCAATGAGATCAATGGCTACATGCCTAAAATGAATATCAACTGTCGGGGTTTCACCTAGTTTAAATATGGGTGTTCATCTTTCCATTCATTTGCTGACAGATATAACTTGATTGACAGTACCGAGTAATGTCCCCCATCATACCTGGCCAAAACCTCAACCTCCATATGGGATAAAGTGTTGCTTGGTCGTAGATGAGTGGCAATTAGTGGGTCATGTGCCAAAACACAGCACGTTTGCTTGATAGTTCAGATGTACCACCAATGGACTGCTATCAGTCCCTTCCTCTTTACGAATCAAGAAGTCATCCTTCCAACGAAACTCAATAGCTTTGAGGAAGATTCGACTTGTATGATCCTGAGAGCTTGGGCTTCTCTTGAAATTTTTCTAGGCAATTTTCTGTCAAGAGTGTTGTCCTGAGCAGGGCAATTTCCCCCCTCAGGTTTAGTCACAGTCAGTCAGAAATCATAATCTGCCCTGCCATGACTGAGTCCAATGTGACTTTCTGGTGACAGTTCCCACCTATAAGAGTTCCAGTCAATATTGTCGGCACATCACTTTCACACTTGTCACTGATCATTCATGGTTTACATTGCATACATTCATACATGCTCCGAGCTTTAGCTTCCTGCACTGGAGCTTGCCTGCATTTGAGACTGCACACATTCTTAAGTGAACCTGAGGTGTCCTCCCCATTGAGAACATATTTACATACCAATATAATACTCTCATCACAATTTACTTGACATACAACCTGAATGCGTCCACTTACATATATACTATGCCTACCATCACTACGGGTACTTTTACTTTTATAGCATTGGCTAGAGTGACTCTTTGAAACTGTCCAGTGTAGTCACTTTCCTTCACTAGAATAGGGTGTACCACTAACCCTATTCCGCAACCAGTGTCACAGACAACTGAAACATATTATCCATTTATGAATGCATTAAAACGAGGTGCACCACTTGGTTCTATGATATTTATTTTCAATGGCAATATCGTTTAACTTTATTGCCACAGATAAATCACGCTACTGGTTCGTTCTAAACACGTTTGTCTGTACTGTAAGGGTGAAGTGTGTTTACTCTATCTTTTGTCATTTTAAATGAAGGAGGCGATGAGGTGCATCCCATACTTGGTTTTGTGGTCAGATCTATTATTCTTTTGCTTGTATATCACTTGTTCTTTAACCTGTCAGATCATTACATTTCCCGTATATCTCCTCGTACCTGTCAGCAGCTTTTAACCAGTCTGTCAAACTCTTTGGTCCTTTGTCCTTAATGTAAGCTAAAAGTGTGGAAGAACATGTTGTCTGTAACTTGTTAATCACAAAGTGATCCTTAACGTCTTTCCCATTGTTAACCTCTACTTCGATTTGTTCTGTCTGGTCAAGACATGTTATAGCTTACCAGCTGCCTGTGAAAATGTATCAATCTGCTCTCTCTTAAACTGCTGAAACCTCTGTCTGTATGTCTAAACCTGTCTCACTCTTCTTTACTCTGACGTACACTAACAGTTTGGCTTTATTCCTGAAGAAAAGAAAAAAATAAATGTCGTACTGGTTTACTGAACCTTATCTGCCCTCTCTATTATCTTCAGGCTATCTTCATGTATCTTTGCTTGGTCATGGCTTTTGATTGGGCAAATGCTACCTCTCTTTCAATCTTTAAAATATTTCTTGATATTCACTTTAAACTGTAATCTTTCGTCATTCTCATTATTTTATATTTCTTATTCTTCTCTTTCATGTTCCGTTTTATTGCTAGTTCTTTCTTTGTTTCTTATTCTTCTCTGTTATCCGAATAGCTTATAGCTTGTTCTATAGCTTCGCTTCCCGGAACACCCACGTCCCACATAGTTAATGGATATGATTATTCTAAATTAATTAATCACCCAAAACTAATTACAAGTGAATAAAAGTTTCATTTACTTTATTATATCAACAATCAATTATATACATGACAAATACAGTGACATGGAGTACTCCACATCTAATATTTCCTTGAAACCACGTTTCAATAATGTCTATAATTCACAGTCTAATACCTAAAATACAATTCAGCAATCCAATACTAAGTACAGGATAGTTCTTATCGGAGAACAGAAATGGAATTATTAGCGATAAGCGATAATATGTTTTACATAACCTGAATTAGGTGTTGTCTCAATAGTCTTTCGCATGCTTTTGCAAATATGTCACAAGTTATTGTCCTTATTGTCCATGTCAGCTCCATGTGTCTCTCTTCAACATATTTCCTCCTCATGTTTTAAAAAGACGTTGTTTCTCTACTGTTGCACCTAATCTGGGTGTTAATTCACATATAATAGTTCGCTCAAGCATAATAACAAGTGTAGCAATTTCCAGTAATTTCCCTGAACCAGAAATTGCTCATGTAGAGTGTAGTGTATTCGTACACTTACTCATTGCTTCCCATCTCATCCTGGGTTGGTCGTAGCAGTTGACCTTCAGGAAAGCAGGAGATTCAAATCCCAAAAGTACAAAGGTAGAGAGGCTGCTTGTCCCTGTAAAATATTATCAGGGAACAAATGCTAATTTTCCAATTCATAACTCCATTCTTTCTTTTAGCATCAACGTCCAGTTCACTGCAACAATATTTATTAGCCTGAAACATGCACTCAGCTTAATAGATACAGCATAGCAAAACAATATCAAATGTGTAGCATACTATATATTCACATTTAACTCGAAATATTTGCAGAAACTTAGTCTACACATGTAATACATCTCCAAGTAAAACACAAGTATATGACATCATGCAAAGATGCACGAAATATTTCTAAGTCAATTCTCTCTCAAACAGTCAGTTATCTCATCGTTAATCTAATGGCTGCCTTTCATCACTGGACCTCTTGCCACATCAAATTCAAGTAATCAGACAATAGATTTCTCTACACTAGGTAAACATTTTAATCTGAGCCCAAGGTCGGGTTACTTTAAAAATTTAAAATTGTATATAACAATTAAGTTCTAATATAAGGATAACCAATTCTACTCTGCTACAAGCACAATAGGAAACACGAAAACTGATTCCCATTTCGTTTCATCTTCTTTGCCTGGTTTATTAGTGCAACTAAGAATGACAAAGCAATGAGAAACATGAATTATATGCAGCTCGAGAAGCACTTCGTATGGATTTGTAAACGTGCTTGTGTGCCTATTTGAAGGTATTAAGTACTGTAGAAGAACGCATTATAGAATCACAGCAATTGGTAACGAATGAACAGCAAATTGCCATGTATTCCCTGCTTCAAATCAGCAAGCGTTTTTAAAATCTCGATATGCAAAACCACTCCAAGAAGTGGTTATCATTGCAACAGATGACAATAGATAGATCAGCCATCAACTGAAAGACAATAGATAGATAGATAGATAGAATGATAGATAGAATGATAGATAGATAGATAGATAGATAGATAGATAGACAGACAGAGAGACAGGCAGGCAGATAGATAGATAGATATATAGATAGATATAGATAGACAGACAGAGACAGGCAGGCAGATAGATAGATAGATAGATAGATAGACAGACAGATAGACAAACAGACAGACAGTCAGGCAGATAGATAGATAGATAGAGAGAGAGACAGGCAGGCAGATAGATAGATAGATAGATAGACAGACCGACAGACAGACAAACAGACAGACAGACAGACAGACAGATAGATAGATAGATAGATAGATAGATAGATAGATAGATAGATAGATAGATAGAATCAGTTCAGTAGAAATAATATGCAATTTATGCTGGTTGATTTATTTATAATCAACATACTATTCAATGTTGGAATTTTGTAGTGAGTACAACGTTACAATGTGGATCTCTGTAGCATAACTTTTGATTCAGAGAAATTTCCATCATAACTTTGATCTGTAAAATGTTGTTATGAATTAGGGATTTTTCCTATTATTCATTGTTTGGTCTGTAACTCTACCTTGCTGAAACAGCATAACTGTAGCTGGAAAAAAATAAATCTAACTTTGCCTAGTGATACTACATAACTGTATCTGTAAAATGTGTAATGTAACTTTAATTTGTTAATTCTGCATAACTGTATTTGGAAAATATAGACGAAACTTTATTTCATTATGTGACGCATATGCCATGCTAGTAAATGGTTATGAGTATAATTATTATTGATAATAAATCACCCAAAACAAATTACAAGTGGTGAGGACATTAATTTACGTTATTAATAATTTTCAATAACGTCTCTCTCACTTGGTGAATATGCGGGCGCTGTAAATGTTTCACTTCCACAACATTAAAGACAACATTTACTGTCACACAATATTTCCACAGGTGGAAAAAGTCTTACTAAAAGAGAATATAAATCTGTCTTTTAATCTATATTCTCAAACATATGGTTACCTATATGTGTAAGAAGGTCAATAAATTTAACAATAATTGTTTTAAATAGTCAATCAATATACAATATATGAATAAAATTGAAAGAGTGTTGACATTTCCATCACTTAGCAACAATGTTCATTTAATGCTGGTCAATTGTTCAGTTTATCCCAGCATAATCATAAGCAGTCAATTAACATGAATATGTAATTAAGTTCAGGGAAATGAGACAACAGTTTCAGAGGAATAATTAAAATTAGCACACAACCTGTTCAAAGTTGGCAGCTGTCACTAACACGTGTTCACAATCAAATAGTAGCAACAAGTCTATCTTAGGCAGTGGCTCCTGTGTCTCATGTTACAGGCATGTTACACAACTGTTCCAGAATCTTCCATGTACTCTCCAAGCACAATATAGAGAAGCATCCCGAATTTCACATGCACTATCAAGCACATCAGGATGAATATTCCCCCAATTTGTATGTGTTACCCATGCAAACTACGAAGAATTTCAAAATAATCGTTATACATTATCCAGACAAAACACAAACTACAAATTTTCCCCATACTGACTCTCAAATGGAATTCACGGAAATCAACTTGCAGTAAACATTTTACTGAAAAGTTTGATGATATTGCTGGATTCGCACACCAGTGTAATCTGGTAGAGTACAGCAGTCACTGTAGCCAGAAGAGGAAAAGAAAAAGCCTTGCTTTTCTTTCAAAATCCAAATTAAGTAGCACAAAACTTTAGGCATATTTCATCACTCAAAATCTTTTCTCTCTTACAAACATTCTCAACTCATAAACCCTGCAACAATTTTCTTACCCCCAGACACACAGCATAAGAAATATAGCAAAGATCAAAATTCACATGTATAATGTAATAAAATTAATGAACATAAAAGTAATGGTTCAGTTAAATGGACCAATTTCCAATTCAAATCATAGATCAATTGAAACACGTACGAAATATTCTGTCCTTTCTTTCTGAATCAGTCAGTTAACATACCATAGGCTAATGATAATCTCTATGACCAGATTCGAGTTATGTTCAAATTGAGAGTGATTAAAATAGATTACTCCTTCAACAAAGAAACTTCTGGTCCATCCTCATTGGATGATTTTGTTATAAACATATGTGAGACTATTCGTCAGAAAAATATGGTATTAATGAATTAAAGTTACATTTTCTATCTACACTCATGCAGTATCAATGTGTAGTAAATATGTCTCTTCTTATGTCTAAATTAAAATTTTATATAAATTGTTAATTGTCAAATTAACCCAACCTTTGGCACTATTTATGCTGATATTTTAAGTGTCAAAGCTGGAAGTAAACAACTCTACTTGAGAATATGCTAAACGTTTGCTGATGCAACTGGATGAGTAGCTTTTATTATCTAATGGTTCAGATTTGTGAGGAGAAGACCAGCCAATGGGCTAAGATCAAAAGTGTACCTTCTGTAGAGAATTATATTGTTTATTCACTTGAATTTGGAATGGCAAGAAGCCCGGTCATGAAATACAGCCAATAGCTTAATGGTGATTTAACTGACTGATTGAGAGAGAATGGATTTGAAATAGTTCATGAATATTTGCTATACTGATATATTTGTTATACGTGCATTTATGTAGAGATGTATTATATGAGTACACTAATATTTCTACAAATTATGAACTATGATGCTTATAAGTATTTTGCCTAGCACTAGACATTGTTTCCAGTGAATCTGTTCATAACTCTTATGCTGTATTTATTAAATGTGTGCATGTATCAGACTAATGTTACAGGATACTGTAAGTTGAAACTTGAATATAAGAGTGAAACAAGTTAAAGATGAAAAAACTAGAAACATAGCATGTAATCTCCTGGTTTCACTGATTATAAACCACTACGACCATGGTAGATGTGAGAAGTATCTAGCACAGTGTGTAGTGTATAAAGGAATACACTGCACTCCATTGATGTATTGTGGCAAGGTATGCTGACTACATTGAGTAATTTCGTGTACAAGGAGGTTACTGGAAATTGCTACAATTGTTGTTCTGCTTGAAAGAGTTAAACGGCGAAGGTGCACCCAGGTTAGCCTCTAGAGAATAGTAGCTAATCAGTGCTCTACAACATGAGAAGGGAAACACATGGAATTGACATTCATAATGGGAACAATAAACTTGTGATTTTTTTTATAAAACGTGCATGAAAAGATTATTGGACTTTCACCTATGCAATGTTGCATAGGAACTATTATCTCTAATTATTCCATTTCTGTTCTGAGATAAGATCTATCCTGTGATTTGTATTGACAATAATCTGTTGAATTGTGTTTTAGGATATAAGAATTTATAGGTACTAAAATTATTCAAACTTGGTTTCATGGACATATTGATGTCATAATCTGTTTATTTAATGTATTTAGTATATGTATATTTGATTGCTGATTTAATACATTTATAGATACATTTATTGCTCTTTTTACACATATTGATAACCTTGTATTGGAGACGAAAGTGGGTGGTTGCGGGCTCGCTAAATATAAATTAAAAGACGGGTTTATCTTCTTTAGTAAGAAGTTTTCTACCTAGTGAAATATTGTGTTGATGGTAAATGTTTGTCTTTAATGTTATATGAGAAAAACGTTTACAGCGCTTGCAGATCTGCCAAATGAGAGAGATGAGGGGTGTCTGCTGGTTAATTATTAATAGCATAAATTAAGATTCTCATCACTTGTAATTAGTTATAGATGGTTAATTTTTTAAATCATAACCAATAACTAGTTGCCGTTGGCGTCACAGGCTTATGTGATTGTGTAGATTTATAAAGATGTACGTATTTTCCTACATAATAAAGAGTTATATGTAAGTAGTTTAGATCATGGATGTGGGTTTTATTTTTCTTATGTACCATTGGTAAAAAATTAATAGGTAAATACATGTTACAATACGAGAAGATGGGTCGATATTTGAGTTTGATTTTATTAATTTTAATTACTTTTAATAAATGTGTCTACATTCAAAGTAATAACGCCAGGCAACTAATAGTCTGTCTTAAATTGTAATGTTCTATAATACATTAAACGGTTATAAATATTAAAGAAGACAATCCTCTGGTAGAGTTTTATTAAAACGTACAGTGTTCCTGTCAAACAAGTCTGTAAAGAGGTATGGGTTAACGCATTATTACAAAAATTTATATTTATATGGATAATCTAACACTTACATGTATGCAGCTTTAACGAAATAGTATAACATTCCAACAAAGAGAGTGTCTTTAGTAATATCTGAACTTAAATGAAAACTAAAATTACTTTTGATATGATTTATAAATTAGATTTTATTTCACTTGGTCACTGTGAAACGTTAAACGAGTTAAATCTTCATATATGTTTATGGAAATACAAAATATGTCTCTGAATATAGCCTCTTTGAAAAATAGTTCCCTAATTTACTGCCATCAAATATGATAGACATTAAATAAAAGGATAATTGACAATGATAAATTAGATATTTCCATATTAACATAAAATGAAAAGCAATTTATGTAATACCATCATATATTTTCTAATTCAATTTGCAGTGATACATATAGGGTCAACAGGAACAAAACAAGAATGAGATAGGTTAAAATACTGACTACAAAAAAATGCAGTTGCAAGAGAATAAATTAGTTTAAGCATTTAAAATTAAATCGGGTATATTGACGAATTCATCCTTCGATTTATAGTTTGTAGTTAACAGAAGTCTAATGCATTTATATATTGGTCATCTAGGCTAGGAAAGTGTTAGATTAGGATAAAATCCAAGCAAATGATAAGCAAACGCCTCATAAAAAGCAAGACCACTCACTAAATGATCCTTTGTTTAGTAAAAACACAGAGAACTATGATGACGCGTCAGAAAATCGTAGAAGAAGCTCACGCTTATTCTTATATAGAATGTAATTAACTAGTCTCTGGATCTGATGTTTGCCCGTTTCCTTTCATTTTAAACATGTTTACTATATCTGTCATCCATTAACTTTCAGAGAGTACTACTTACAGATACAAATGAGCGTCTGTTCTGATTGAATAATTTTTTAAAAATATTTTAATGTTTGCTTGAGCTCTCCCCTCTCTCCCCTTTGTGTGTGTGTGATTATTTCATTTCCGGATAGATTATCGGTTATTGCTCGAACATTTTGATCAAGTCGCTGTGTTTGCATTAATGCACCTAGCCCCATACTGCTAGCGGCAAATTCAAATGCAATGTTGGTAGTCGAATTTTGTGTGGAAGTGTTCTTTCAGACTATTTCTCACCTCTTACAAATCGAGGCAGGTAAATTAGTAATGTGTTTCAATTTACTAAATGCATCAACAAAAATCATTCGATAGTCTTTGAATGTTCATATCCGGTTTTACAAAAAATATACAATAAAACACAAAAAAATGCAAAACTGCCAATAAATAACCTTTTATTCACAGTGCTCTTAAAAGCATTACTTGTTTAAATATTACACTTTGTATTTATGTGTCAAAATTAGAAACAATTCACAACGAGAGACATTCTGCAGTTTCGTGGGCTAAAATACGTAAACGCATTATTATTACTCGAATATTCAGGAAGTAAGAAAATACACACGATGTTTACTTAATTAGTTATTAGATTCATAATCGAGACTTGGAATTAAAATGGTTACAAATCTTCAAAATACGTTTCAGCATATCGAAACTATTTCATTTAATGATATATATTTCTTTAAGTTTTAAGTTAATCAAAAATAAAATATACAAATTGAACAATTACAGGTGGGCTTACCTTCATGAATAGCGCCCAGTTCCACTAGTCCACAAACAAGTACTGTGAAGTCAACAAAACTCTTCAGCTTCCTGTTAACAACATCCACTCGTCCAAAGACATCGGCACGGAAAAAAAATGACCGATCACTAATGTTTTCCACCAAAAACCTAGTGTATATCCCTCCCTGTATATCACAGACACCACTTGACCTTCTTTAAACTGATTCCATTCCGTAGAACACAGGTAACTGTTTTTCTTTGAGGAACTTGTAATTTAGAGGCAAAACTATTGTCTAAAGATAGCAGTATTTTTGTGTCTTTTCAAATACTACAGCAGTTTTAAGTAAGGAATGCAGATTTGGATTTCTAGATTACCTAATATGCAAGGGGTGATGACCGATCGCTTTGCGGACAGGTAACTTCATTATCTGTATAGTAATTTGTCTCATAAGGAAACTTTTGCAAATAAAGCTGCTGATTTATGAGTAATTGACCACCCACGAATAAGCATTTTACTGGCGTGGACAAGAATGTAGGTCAATGTCACATGGATGAGGAAATATTAATATTTTTTTTCACTCCCTCTTAAGTGTTTTCTAACTCTAAACTATTAACAAAACAGCCAATTTAGGTTTAAACAAAGAAAGGGGACAAAATGACCATTTTGTCAACAATTCAAAAACTAAATCAGAAACACTAGCCTTAAGTTCATGCCTGAGAATGAAAAAAAGTATAATTAACTTGAGGGAGAATGCTGGCTGACCCTCCATGGTCAGGACACCACGCCCATAAATATGTGTCAGTATAGAGTACATGGCGGCCAGGGAGATGCTAATTTTGTCCATGAGAAGGCAGACTCTGAGTTTGAAATTTAACCTGTTTTTTTAATCACCACTTTAAATGTTTGGTAGTTTAAGTTGATATTGTTATTGTGAAATTACATATGAAATAGAATTGAGAGTGATTGGAAAGTTAAGATTTAGATTACTATAGTTAAATGTGTTAGTTTGTGTGTACAATTATTTCTTGCTGTGATTAATGTACGGCTTGCCAGGTGGCAATCAGTTGCCATAGTAACGTAGTTTTAAAAATAAAATAAAAGTAAGGAAAGCTCTGAGATGTAGTTCTGTGTGCTCTGGGTTAGATAGTTATTTAGTAGGCAAATGGATACGTAAATCACAGGTGCCAAGTGGGAACTCAATGCTTGACACTAAATGAAAGTGGATCATCAGAACAGTCAGAATATTCGTCAGCACTACAATGCGGTGCTGGTTGTACAGTGCAGTGGATGGGGGTACGGTGTGTGCTGGAGGGGAGGTGTTCTAATCAGCTCAGTGAAAGTGATGTACAAGAACTTTGTGTATAAAAGGGGATACGGGAGATAGAAATGAACGAGAAACATTGAGAATGTAGCATTTTGTAGAGGGGTGGAAAGACCCACTGTTAGAGTTTCTCCCTGCTTTTTGTACCAGGAAACTCTTTTGAAGCTGGGAGGCAATCAGCTGGAGAATTCTTGGACACTGCAATAGAGTGCCACATGCCTACCCAGGCTGTATTGAAAGCGTGCCGTCAAGGCCGCCAAGAGATCAAGATGGACCAATCATACAAGATAGTCATCTCTGGGTTCCTCAAAGACTCTGTGCAAAGACAGCAGACAATCGATTATTTTCATGCAGAGATGCATTTTCTGATGGACATTTAATGTTGTCGCGCACGGGATATATTGCAGAAGCGGCATATTACATAGAGGTAGTATGCAGCTGGAAGCAGACATGATGATGTGTGGCATATCGCAGAAAATGGCAAGGTTGGCCATTGTGTAAACATAAGAGAAGAGATGAGAGATGTAGGAGAAGAGGAGAAAGGAGAGACGTTGGTGAGAAGAGGAGAGAAGAGAAGAGAAAGAAAACAAAGTAATGAAAAGGTGAGAGTTGAGAAATAGGCCTAATGAGAAGCGTAACAGGAGGTGAAACAGTGGCAGCATAGGCGGCTGCATTTGGGTTCCAGGGAGCGAACCAGTGTCGAGACGTCGACGGTGTTTTGTGCATCTTTAAACCCCCCAGCAAAAGGAAAAAGTGACAATAACTATGTAAGTAAAAGAATATATTAACTAGTGTAGGAATCTCAGATCACCTAAACCTAAAACTTAAAACTAAAGCTTAGAATCATAATTAAGCACTAAACCTAAAATTAAAAATAAACCTTAAGTTTAAATCTATGTTTAAAAGTAAAGGATGGCTTTAAGATTAATATAAAAAAATATTGATGGAACTGATTGAAGAGGACTTGCAAGTCAAATGACTGTTTATTGTTGAACTATTAAATTTTGATATAAGAGCAGTGGCTTCAGAACTTTGAAACAGCAACGGTTATTTCTATGTTAAATAATGCTTAACATATTTAGAAATAGTACTGCATGAAGAATCTTGAATTTTGTATTTCTTTTATTTTATTTCATTATTCATCATTCTTTTTTCTTTTTCTCTTTCTTCCCCCCTACACATGGGTGTGAGTGTGGATGGCTGACTAACCAACATGTGAGAGGAAACCCATAGATCAATAAATTTTAATTTATACTCTGACATTGAGGCTTTCTCCTGTCTATGGTTTTGAAAGAGTGGTTGTTGTCGTTGTTATACGTTGTGTCGTCTGTGCCGTCTACACTTCTCCCTTACCCGTATGCAAGCACACATGCAAACATGTCGGCAATACGTAACCTACACGCAGAATAAAATTCAAGCTAAATAATCATCTTGGTATTCTGTGTGTGGATTTGTAATAATATTTGCGCAAGTCCTACGTGGCGTCGACAAGCCACAACCCTTCCCTCATTAGAGAGAAGGTGGGGTGGCGACAGTCAATGATAATATGTTGATTATGATTTATGTTTGTTTTTAATCTAAAATAAACCCAATGAGATTTTTCTATCTGTTTGTCCGTCTGTCTATCTTTATGTGTTTGTGTCTCTGTGCATGATTATGTACCAGAGCACGGTATTCAATCCCATATAAATAATGTTTATTCTCTTTTGATTCAGCACTTACTAGTTATAAACTATTATAGAGGTTATCAATATTCCAAACTATGACAAACACATCTAAATGTATGTGTCAGGACATTTACTCGCTTACTGAACTGAAAACCACTTTCCTTTTATTTTAAATGAATTTGCTATCAAAGCTTTTGGTCTTGACAATTTCCTATAGTTCTTTAGCAAATACATCTTAATAATAATCTTCCATTATTCTGGTAACTCTTTCTTTATATGGGGATGCATTCTCATAGTATCCTCGCATATTGAAACACGCATAAAACGGAAGCATGTACACAGTATAGGTACACCTATCACTTTTCAGGAAGAAACATTTTTATCCTTCAGATTTATCTAAATAATAGTACACTCAGTATACTTACACACTAGGAACACATGTCCCGTTTCAGAAACAAAATGTTGATCCTTTAGATGTATCTAAACGCTAATAATGCACTAGGTACACGTATTCACGTTTCAGGAACTAACTGCTGATCATTTAGATTTAACTAAGTAATACTACACTTATTTCTCGAACAAATTGTAACATTATGGTAGTTAATTATGACATACTACAAATCTACATTGTACATTTAAAACAAGTAAAATATGCTTAAAATACATTGTCAAAATATGCTTTAATTTCATCTGTGCACAGTACTCGTGTACGATGATCATTAGAAGGGGGAGGGAGTCGAAGGTATATCAAAATTGTTTTTTCAATAATCTTGTGATTCAAAACATATACAGAAACACTGACTTGCGCATCAACTCAGATTGTAAAAACCCTATGTGGCCGAAATACTGGCTAGAGTGATGGTTCCCCTCTACCAAAATAACTTTGGATATGCTATAACTCATATAACTAAATTATGAGAAACAAGAGTTACATTTAATTATAGATATACGTTGTATTTCGTAAACAACATTGCTCTTGTCATTGTTGTCAGTTTGGTTTATCATATGACTTAATACAGTAAAACTTTAAACAAATAAGATAACATAAAAAAGTACGTTTATACTTCAAATATTGATTTGGTGCGAATGAGGGAGGAAAAAACTGCAACTTATGTCATATCAATCTAACATTATTACTGTTTGCCAACTATAATTATTTTAAATAAAATATTTGAGTCTCTTTTACTGCTCGTTTAAGACTGTAAAACTCTTAGAAAAGGGTTTTCTCAGTGTATGTTCATTGGCCATTACATAGTTGTGTGTCCAGGTCATCCGTTAAAAGATTTGTCATCAGTCAAGTCAGTGTATCCCACCATTTAATGTTAAGTATTTACTTTAACATATTATTATGTAATGTTTTTCTCTGTTTTATTAAAATGATTGCCAATACCGTGTTAACTGTTTAAAATAGTTTTATATAAATTTCTCTTCATGTAAATGAAACAGTATACTTCTTGACAAAGACAATCTGTGAATGTTTGATGGAGTGTCATTTGAACAAGATTCATTTACTTGTGTATTCACTTATATGTGGTTACAGTAATACTCTGTATAATATAACTTATATGTGGTTACATTAGTACTCTGTATAATATTACTTATATGTGGTTACATTATTACTCTGTATAATATTAATTATATGTGTTTACAGTAGTACTCTGTATAATATTACTTATATGTGTTTACAGTGGTACTCTGTATAGTATTAATTTATATGTGGTTACAGTTGTATAGTGTAAAATATTACTTATCTGTGGTTACAGTACTACTCTGTATAATATTACTTATCTGTGTTACAGTACTACTCTGTATAATATTACTTATCTGTGGTTACAGTACTACTCTGTATAATATTACTTATCTGTGGTTACAATAATCTGTATAATATTTGTTATTTTATTGCCCGTTTAGCTAGCTGATATTAAATTAAATATAATTTTTACTACTACGATTCCTTTGGTACGAGCAAGATTTGTGTGCATATTTGTTTGGTTAATTTTCTTTTTAAAGTTAATAAAACATTTCTTAAATCAGGGTGAGCTATTTATTTCAGGAGAGATTATTGTTGCTCTCTGCAAACTGGAACTTTGCACCAAACAGTTCAAGTGATAGTACACATATTTATATATGTAATTGTTATGAAGAATATTTTCAAAAATATCAATCCAATTTATTGACCTTTTCTCGAAATTAAAATACAAATTTTAATAGTGTTCGTTCAAATCATCTTGTCGAATTGTAGTTTTTATTTCCAAAATAGTTATGATGATCAGGAATTAAGTAAAAATTCAATTTGTTTCTCAAGTCATATAAACACGTATTTAAATATGCATTAATCTAGACTTTAAAATATCATAATTTTAAATTCATTTTATTTAGATATAACCAGCAAGAGATCTACACTACTTTTCAGAAAGGAAAATTAACGAGTCACTTATTGAATAGAATATTACATTTGACAAAGGGAGAATAACATAATGTTACTATTTATGTGAAAAAAGTGAATAAAGATGACTAAGCATTTATACTTAATTTTTTATGTCTACACTGGACTTCTAATCACGCTAATCGATTAAAAAGAGTAATCAATGATTACTGATAGTTTTATACATATCACTGTTGTAAATCTGTTTATATCGCCATACGTAATTATTAGTAACATAGTAAAATAATAGTTTATGCTTATTTGCGAAGGTAATTTGTGTTAGCCTGTTTCAACCTGAAATTTCAGATAAATAGGCGTAAAATGCAGCGATTTCTTAAATTTTGAATAGGGACAAACACTGATGTAAGGCATATAACAATAAACAGTAAGCAGACACTAATTATCATAAACTTATAATATTTACAGGCGACAGATTGCTTCCGATCATCTGATACTTTACATGTTCATTTAATAGACAAATTGCTTTGAAAGGCCTGCCTTCTGTTTGACAATAACAGAAGGCATGCCTTTCAAAGCAACTGGACAACAACACATTTGCTGTCAGATTTGTTGACGGATTTATGTCAGTTTTATTGTACTGGATCCAAAAATGACATCGGTTTTGTTCAATCAGGTCACATTTTGATCTATTTGTGACCAACGTTTTTATCTATTGCGACATTATTTTTTTGTTGTTGTTTTTTTTACATATAAAGGTATTTTCTATTTATATGATGTAAACTACTTTCTCATTTCTTCAAATAAACAAATTATAATTTGTTTAACATAATTATGAAGAAGTTATATAAGCTAAATTTTGAATAATTGATGTAAATTATAATTTTCTTCTTTAGGTAATGAAATGGAATCGGCCAGAAGACATTGCAAAAGTTAAACCCGATGTATTTTGCTACATCTGCAGCGAATACACTATTGTTCCTAACAGGAATACAGCAACATGTTTTATAAAGCGTGCTTACCATACTTATTTTGGTATACAAATTGGTGATCAGGATAAAGTTTGGGCGCCACAAATGGTATGCAAGACATGCACCGAGAATCTGCTTCGTTGGACCAAGGGTAAGAAGAGTTGTCTGAAGTTTGGAATTCCTATGGTTTGGAGGGAACCGACAAACCACGTCACCTTACTGCTACTTCTGCGCTATTGATGTGACTGGCATTAACAGAAAAACCGGAGCAGCCTTAAGTATCCTGATCTTGAATCAGCACGTCGTCCAGTAGCTCACTGTGATGAAATTCCAGTACATGTCCTTGGAGAACTTACTGACATTAGTGAAGATGATTTCTCTAGTGTTGAAGAATGTGAAGAAGAAGAATTAATGATTCTTGATGATGATGTTCCAACTCCATTTTTGTCCTTTTTTTGCAAAAGGAGCTAAATTAGCTAGTTCGTGATCTCAGCTTGTAAAGGTCATCTGCCGATCTGTTGGCATCCAGACTGAGGGAAAAACGTCCTTTCTGACAGTGTTCGCATCACCTTATACCGCAACAGACATCAAGAGTATCTCAGTTTTTTCTCTACAGAGAAGGACCTGGTGTACTATACAGATATCCTGCACAAGCTTGGAGTGCCACAGTGTAAACCTGAAGATTGGAGATTGTTCATTGACAGCAGCAAGCGATCACTGAAATATGTTCTGCTACACAAAGGTAACCAATTTGGCTCTGTACCTCTAGCACACTCGACTACACTGAAGGAGAAGTATGAAGTATGACTACACTGAAGGTGAAGTACGTGCTGGAGAAAATTCGTTATAATCAGCATGGATAGTTACTTTGTGTTGACCTGAAGATGGTAAATATTTTGTTGGGACAACAGTCTGGATTCACCAAGTACTCATGCTTTCTGTGCATGTGGGATAGTATGGACAAAGCACAGCATTACACGACGCAAGATTGGCCTGTACGGGAGGAATTGGTACCTTGCAAAGCAAAGAACCTCATAAACAATCCTCTGGTGGACAGAGACAAGATACTTTTCCCACCACTGCACATTAAGCTTGGGTTAATCAAACACTTCACCAAAGCTCTGGACAAGGATGGTGGCTGTTTCGCTTACTTGTGCCATTCTTTTCCAGCGTTGACCATTGAGAAGTTGAAAGCTGAAATTTTTTGATGGTCCACAACTCCGTAAGGTAATCAGAGACCCAGAGTTTGAAAACTCAATGAAAAATGAAGTGGAACTGGAAGCCTGGAAGCGTGTTGCCAATATGCTGACTGCTTTCAAAAATCTTTCATGCAACATTAGCATCAAAATGCATTACTTATTCTCATGTACGGATCGGTTTCCTGAAAATCTGGGATCAATGAGCGACGAGCAAGGGGAGATATTTCATCAGGATATGAAAGAGATGGAAACCAGGTATCAGGGATGCTGGGATGCAGTCATGATGGCTGATTACTGTTGAACTCTAAAGAGGGACATTCCTACTGCTGAGCATTATAAAAGTTCGAAGAGACGGAAGTTCATGCCCTGAATTATGAACAATTATGACCTAATATTGTATTTATATGTACTTACCTTTATCAATGTCTACTATTCAATGTACACTAATCAACGTGTGTAACATTTAATAAATGAATTGTGATAGAAAACGATTTTTTAAATTTAAAAACCTATTTTAAAATTAAAAACCTATTTTGGAGGAGAAATATTAACAGAAATTGCCGAAATATGTTACAAAAATGTAATCGATTTATCTATAAGATCGTTTTTTTTAAAATCTAATTAGATAAAAAAAAAAAAAACTGACCTGATTAAAAAAAACGGATATAAATTTCCAATTTAGCAGTGCAAAATTATCCTATATCAGTGGAAAAATCTTAGACAACTTACAAACAATTTGTTTGTGACGCAGTGAAGCTATCGGCACCAGAAATTAGTTATTAACATTACTATTATTATGATTCTACTTAGACTAAATTGTCAGTTGTCTACCCCAAGTCAGGACATCTGCATAGATCATGTCCTCCTTAGGAAAATGGTTTCTCGCCAATTAGCTTCTAAGAAGGAGTAGAATTGCATTTGTCTGTATTAAACACTTGACGAGAATGGACTATAAAGGACATGCTGCCACAGAGCATTTATTTATGTCGTTCTAATCTTTTGTTAAGGCCAACAATTGTAATTGCATCAATATTTTGAATAGCGGTCATTAAGCACCACTGTATGCCTATGTGATATCACAGATACAACTAATTGTCATTTGAGAAGGTCCCCTACCAGTCTAATTTAACCAGGTTATTTGGATACATCGGCATAGAGAAAAAAAAACACTTTAAAGCTTTGATCAGCAATATACTTGGCTAAAGTTAATAAACGTACATACAGGTAGACAGTAAATATTACAAGCAAATACACTTTTCAGTCCATGTACTATTTTGAAACGTTCGTTTAAAGACCTCAGAATCTATAACAGAATTGTATATCCTACTTATCAATGAGATCATCAGTTATCCCGGAAATAACTTTACCACTCAAACCCACGTTTTTCTTTACTGATTCTACAAAGTAGACGGTTTCAGGAATCTCAGCAGATGAATTCCATTAAAACAGATTCATCTCTTTGTAGATCTAATTCGAAGCTCCTGTTTGACACCAGAGACATAATGTATAAAAATAATTAATATGCACACTTGAATAGAGATTGGATTTCCCGTTTATTTTAATAAAGGTCTGTTTAAGTTGCAGGTTTATAATACGTTTCATTACTGTTTGTTCCAAAGTAATTTAATTAAATGTTGAACTATATAATACTATTTAATATACGTCTTTGTACAAATGTACACTAGTATTCACACATATGCATTTTATATGCATACACTCACACACAGACGTGCGCTTATACATTTATATACCCGTCATATCACACACAGTTGTGAGTTGTTTTTCTAAATTATAAGTTATGCGACATATTAGTGCAACTTAAATCTCAATTTATTGTCGCTTGCAGCACTGTCAGTGTGACCAATACATACTTTCACTAATTACGTACTCTTTTCTATGCAGACATGATTTTATAAAAATCAATCCACAATTTTAATAAAATAGTACAATAAATTTTACTTACCACTGATGTCCACCTTGATGGTAAAGTTTACACTGCCATACATGTTGCCAATGATGACTTTGTACAAACCGACAGCAGAAGGACTGACGTCATCAACAGTTAGAGTACAGGTGTTATTATAGAATAGTTGTGTTGATGAACAGGTAACGTTTAAGTAAATACCTGAAGGTACCTTAGCTATGTTAAGATCAGAACCTAGATATATAAATGTAAAGTTATCTGGCGGTGGATACGCAACAACTGTAAAGTAATGTTGCTCTGTTTTATTCATGTAGTTCACTGAAGACATATCAAATACTGGTGTAAATCTCGGTTTACCTGCAAAAATTGTAAACATTGGTAAATGCAGGATTTTATATGCCATAATTTATTAAATAGAATGAAAAAGATATATTTAATAGTTCTAATGAAACATATTGGAAAATTAACTGAATATCTCGTGTACATTACATATCATTACATGCATTAGAGTAATCAAAATAATGAAAATAAAAGGATTGTTATTCTAAACTATACATATCTGACTGAATCAAGAAAAGTATGAAAATATGAGGATGTCTTGTGCATGTCAACTCAGTATTCATATAATCATAAATATAAATATGTATAAGTGTATGTAGGTATTGTCACATTAATGTATGTTTATAAATACGAGTTTATTTGTGATATAAATGTATATGGTATATGAAATGTGTATATGAGCGTGTGAGTATGCGTGTATATTTGTACAAATGGAGATAGATAATTCCAATTTGTCTTCAAGTAACTGATCAAGTTAGACATTCACGATTCTCATGATGCATCTACATGAATGCAAGTTATGTCTAGCAGAACACTTAGTACACTTTAACTTACAGAAAATTCATGTAAATTAAGCAGATCTCAAATCATTTTAAAACACCACTGATTAAATGGCAGTTCTATTTAATCTTTGAATGGGAGAGTTTAAATAATAATGTGATGTTAACTTGATATTCAATGCAATTTGATTTATCTAATGATGTTTTTGATATATCACTTGGAGAAGATTTGTCATTTGTAATAACCTGTATCAGAAAGCACTGCTTACAATTTACATAAAGATTTGCTGAGTTTTGTGTGTCTTTCCCCATGAAATTGCTGGCGATACACGTATAGGTGGCCGCGTCTTCACAGCGAACGGCAGAAATACTGTAACGCAATGGTGAGCTCGTTACATTCAGTCGTGTGTTACTGATACTGTTGAGAAGACTCAGTGTGGGAACTGGTTTTCCATTCGCTCGACAGGCAAATTCTACGATTTCATTTTCAAGCACAGTCACATTTCTGCTCAAACGTATGGTTAACTCTGGCGTATCTATAACTGTAGAATAAATACCAAAATGTATATAGATGGATAGATAGACAGACAGACAGACAGTTAAATAGATAGATGGACAGAGAGAGATAGATAGATAGATAGATAGATAGATAGATAAATAGATAGATAGATAGATAGATAGATAGATAGATAGATAGATAGATAGATAGATAGATAGATAGATAGATAGATACATAGATAGATAGATAGATTCTGACTCCAGTCGATATTTATAAACAGTTTCTACATCACGACTGTAAAAGGTTTCTCACTTTACATTACAAGACTGTTATACGAGATTTATCAATTCACATTATTGATTCAAATGCATTATTAGACTTATGAACAGGTGTATTTCATGCTGTACATTTAAGCAAGCACTAATTCCACTTAAGATGAATCAAGGTTTGCAAGTTTAGCGTACTGTGCGCTTTGGTTCACTTCCACAGCTGTAGCAGTAAATTAGATGTGTGATCGCTTGCTTTCTTTTAAACCATGTGGCAAAAGTAGCGAGCAAACGTTGTCAGTGCTCATGTGTAATGATGTGTTTGAGTACCTGCGCTTATAGTTGTAGTCTTATTTAATTATTTATTAATTGAAGTAGATGTTGGTATATTTAGAGAGGAATTAGTTTATATTTTATATTTATGTATTTTTTAAATGCTAGTTTATAATATTTTCTTTGTGCATTTTAGAATTTATTCATGTGATCACGGTTTTCACATGACATGCATATATCGCTATTTATTTTATTTTGTATTTTATGTTTTAAATTATAAGTTAAGAAAGAGTTGTATTTAAAGAATAATTAATGAGGTTTCTTTAGATACTATATATAATATAACACTTAACAGTTTAGAAGTAAGCTATATATAAAATAAAGTAAGACAATAACAGACAATTAGATGATTGTTCTTGTGCACAGCACATTGCCGGCAATAGGAGCTACTTGGACGGCCGCTCATTAGGATATAGGTGTGTTAGGAGTGTGTGCGTGCACCTTTTTCATTTTAGATACATTTTTGTCAGCTTTTGATCAGCAGCTCATCCTTCAGACTACAGGGACAGCAGTCATGAAGAAACACAACACAGCTAGTATCGCACCTAAGACCTTATTAGAGCTACTTATGAAACCAGCCTTACTGAAGCGCGAAAGCGGCGGAAGCCGGAAGCGCCCCCTACACTCAATCAATCAATCAAATCAGCCTTACTGCCCACTCCCAATCCCTTATTAGAGCTAGTTATGAAACCATCATTACTGCCTACCACAAGACCTCTTCAGGTTGGGAAACTCAGAAGGTTTTGCAACATGCAGCCCATCCCAAGACCATGTCGTGGGGTGGGGAAAAGAGGAGGTTTTCAATATACAACTCTACAAAATATCCCGTACCAGATAACCAATGAAACTTACTCCTCGTGACTTTACGTTAATTTCAAGCCAATCCTACCTCGACTAACTTTTCTCCAATATAAAATGGATTCTCTTCCATGATGCGAATGGAAAAGGAGAAGAACTACATATTATCAAACACCAGAAAACCACCACTTTCATCTACCTCTTGGATCATTTAAATTACCACCTCTCAACAACTAGAATACCACCACCATCCACAGACAGTGAAGCTCAAACTAACATCCAGTGGTAAATATCACCAAAGACCAAACACAACTCAACACACACACACACACACACACACACACACACACACACACACACACACACACACACACACACACACACACACACACACACACACATACACACACACACACACACACACACACACACATACACACACACTCATCAAACCAACAATGACAGTAAACACTATGCAAACAACACCCATCAGTATCTGTGACAAGGAAATGAACATGCAAATAGTTTGGAAAATATCACCAAAAACCAAAACCCAACTCAACACAGACTCTTATCCAGTCAAGAGAACCAGACATGCTTTATCACAAACCTCGACTAACATCATGGAGTGAAAAAGAGACAGACACAAATTAACATGACAGATGGAAATGAAGTTCAAACAATACCCTCATCGGACAAAGATGACAGCAAGAAGAAAACTTTAAAATCGCCAACACAGACTACAACTACAGCAAGGATATAAAAATTCAAGCCAAACAGTATACCAAACAGAAAAACGCACCAACAGAGATCGATGCTGCCCTCAACGAATTCACAAGACCAAAGACTTCTCTCTCATCATGAGAAACAACAACAACAAACAGCCATATGACAGAAACAACAACACAAGGCCCCACACACAAAAGACGTCTCCCACCCCGACAAGAACAGTGACAAAAACAGAGTCATCAACAGCCACAACAACATCGCCAATGAAACACTACTGTTGACAACAACAACGACAGCAATGATGACCCCCAGGGAGCCTCAATTCATGCAGTGCGGATTCTTTAATCACCCCATTGCAGACATGATTTAATTGCTACTCGACCATCTTTACTGGCCGCCAGGGCCCGCCTTCATACATCCCAATGGACACCATGGACAGCCACAACGACATTGACAACAACAAGTACGACAATACTACCAGTGAGAAGGATGGGGGTGAACATCCCAGGTGCACGTACACGCTAAGTACATACATTGGTGTGCTAGCAGTCTGGGCTCTGTAAGACCGCTCCCTCTCCATCAGGAAACATCAGGAACGACAGCAGCAACATCCACCACAACCTTAGTCCATAGATTAAAAGACTTAAGTCCGTCATTGCTGGCCAGACATGTTTTTGCAATGGATGAGAGAGCAACAACACTACACACAGAATCTTCATCATTATTCACAACTTGCTTCAGCCACCTCACCGCTCAATGCTACAGTCTCAGGATACAAGAAATAAAAGTTACACACTTCTACAAGAACAAATATACAAATTCAACACCACAAACACAAGAAATAGAGGACACATAATTCTAAAGGTACACAACTCATCGACATTAACAAAAATCAACTGCTGCCAACGCCAAGCAACCACCAAGACAAAACTCCAACAGCAACACCCTGCCAGCACTTCCCCATATACTCATGGGAGGGGGGGTAGGGATAAGTCCCAATGGAGCACTACAGAATACGTCTTATAATGGAAATGATCCACGAAAGCTCCAGTGATGAAGTTAAATTGTTAGCCTAACCACCACCACCACTAACATGTGTGTGCATGCGTTGTCTTTTCAAGAGTCTTGTTATTGTCAAAAAGTTTGCAGACTAATATGTAGCTAAGAAGAGAGAGAGAGAGAGAGAGTTTGGTGGTGTGCCGCCATGAATAAAGGTCTCATGTAAGCAGTACAGAAGTGTTGCAATTGTCATCTCTTGCTACGACTGTCATCAAGTGTAGTATGTATTGTCCTCCATCAATTTTCATCTCGTATCCTGGGGTGACCCACTGCAATACCATCTACTTCACCCATCACCCCATCACAAGTGTGATTCTGAAAATTATTAAATCTATGTAGAGTTTAGATACTTTGTGCACATTGCTTCCCACTACTGATCTGACTTCGTGTTGGATGAGCGAGGGTAGAGTTTCTGTTTACCATTGAGATTCCATGTGGAAGTCATATATAATTTGCATAACTGTCTCTCTGACTATATCTCTATCCATCTACATGTCTAACTATCTAGCTATCTGTATATCTGTGAATATGTATATCTATCAGTCTATCTACCTCCCTACCTCTCTAGCTATCTCTTAATCTATCTGTCTGTCTGCCTATCTATCTATCTATCTATCTATCTATCTATCTATCTATCTATCTATCTATCTATCTATCTATCTATCTATCTATCTATCTATCTATCTATCTATCTGTCTGTCTGTCTGTCTGTCTATCTATCTATCTATCTATCTAACAATCTGTCTACCTAACTATCTGGCTGTCTGATTGCTGCCTGACTACATATCTATCTATCTGTATGTCTGTCTATATGTCTATCTGTTTGTCTATCTATCCGAATTAATCAATATATCATTCATAAATGGAAGATTGTTTTAAGTACGATCTTATAATTGTAAAAAGGTTTTGTAGCCATTGGTGAAATCTAGGAAGCTGAGTTTATCTGATCACTTTCTTTTGATTGTTTTAAATATTAAATTTTATTAATTTTTACTTAATTACTTGCATTTCTATTTTTAAGTGCAGTGTATTATTCTATATCATATAGACCGGCGATGCTCAAAGGCTGTGCTGCAAAAAACAAATCCTATTTTTATTAAAATGGGAAAATAAGAGCAAATATAAAAGAGGTGTTAAATATTTTCAACAACGTTATTTAATAATGCAAGAGAAACACGTGAAGTGTAAGTAATACAAACTGGAATGGTTACAATTGATGAGCCAATAATTACAGTTTTATAATTCAATAATGCCATCAAATGTACAGTTGTGCCGTTTGAGAAACACGGATTAGACGATGTTCTAATTATAATAGTCCGTGAATTGTTTTATTTGTTCTCTAAAACCAGATCATACTGTAAGCTGAGTTACATCAGGGCTGAAATGGTATTGGATTGAAAATTTTAATTCTAGCACAGATATTCGAATCGGCTCACAAATTGGCATATCTAATTATTTTAACTTAACGGGAAAACAGTTGGCATCGTTAATTATGTACTAAAGAAAATAACGAAAATTGAAAGGGTTAATTATCATGGGATGGTGCAGTGGTGGAGGCGGTAATGAACCAATAAGTATTAATATTCCAGCCATCATCGTCCATCATTAATAAACCATAAACAGTAATTGTATAGTAACACTACCTGAGTTAATGTACATATTATAATGAATCAGAATATTAATTCATTACTTCAAATTACCCAGTGAATCCTATAGAAGTCAGTTTTAATAGATTCTATATATAAACTTTATAACTTTCTTTCAGTTATGGAATATGCATCGACGTACATTAATAACAAATTGTTCAGAAGTGATAATATGGCAGAGTAAATTACCTTCTCCCTATTTTAAAATTTAATTGTTATATAAATTGTTAAATTGTCAGAGTGACCCAATCTAGGGCACTCAGTGAGATGGTATTTTTTAAAGTGTCAGAAATGTATACCATTTCTACTGGGTGTGTAGGTTATATTAATTATCCAATGTATATGATGTGCGAGAACGCTACCAGCCAAAAGACTAAGATCTAAAGGTTTACCTTCTGTAGAAAAATATATTGTCTGATCACAAAGAAGTCCGGTCTTGAAAGGCAGCCATTAGCTTGATGGAGAGTTAACTGAGTGGTTGAAATATAATGTATTTAGAAATATTTGGGGCATGTTGCTATTGATATGTTATGCTTGTGTTTTAATAAGATGTTTTACATGAGTAGACTATTATTTCTATAAATATTTAAACTAATCTGATCATATGTAGTGTGTTAGATACTTGATACTGTTTTGATGTGCTGTATGTATTATGCTGTGCTCATCTATCACGCTAATAATGTTGCAGAAAATGAACTGGAAACTTAGTGTTGTTCCTTGATTACATTTTTCAATGGCAAGCAGCCTTTTCAATTGTTTACTTTTTTCTGTGTGATATGAATCTTCTGGTTCACTGATTGTAAACCTATGTGACCTAACATGTAGAGGCAGAAAACACTGTGTTTTGTGTGTACACTACGCTCCTTTGATGTATGGTGGAAAAGTATGCAGATTACATCAAGAAAATGTCTGGTACAGGAAAGTTGTCAAGGGGGGGGGGGATAATCGTTTGAATTATTTTTTTAATTATTATTTCCCTTAGTGTTGGTCACAGGATACATTCATTTTTTAATGAAAGGTAGTATTGATACATGCATAGTCAGTGAGTTTGTATGTAGGAATATTCTGTTTATGCACAAGTGGTATTGCAATTAAATAATGATTAATTTATTTATTTTGATGAGTAGTCAGTTATGTTAGGTATAAATCAAAATTGTATCTAATGGTTTAATCTAGGGGTCGGCAAACCTTTGAGACCGCGAGCCAGATAAAACTTTTGGAACTGTTTGTGGGCTGGATAGACGACCAAATATCACAAGTCCAGCAAGTTCAGAATATAAAATGAGAACAAAATAATTATAAAAAACAATAACTCAGTTTCAGTGAAAGATTAATGAAATGGACGGTGTTGCTTACAATGAATCAGTAATTCGATGTCTGGCTTAACTGATGAGGTTGACAAGCGAAGAATGTCATTTAGATGACGGTCAGAGAGTTGAGAGCGAAGGCGACTCTTTGTATATTTCATCTTGATAACAGTTCTTTACAGCAAAATGTGCTTCCAAACATAGCTACAATGCACTGAGCATGTTTAACAAAATGTGGAAACTTGCCTGATGGAAGGATGACATCACGAGGAAAAGAAAGATGAGAAGTGTGGAACTTTGCTTTTAACTCATCACGGCATTGCATATCTACCAACTCTATCTGCAAGGAAGCTGGAGTAAAAGAAGCTGCGCCCTTATTCTCTCCAGTCATTGCCGGTGCACCCTCAGTCATTACACATACAAGACGGGACAGATCAAGGGAGTGATGTTCCACACACTGAAGTAAGGCATTGAAGATGTCTTGCCACTCTTCACTGAATCTTGCACATTGTCTGATGTCTCCTCAACGTGATGACAAATAGTACGGGATGACAGACTCATATTCTCCAAGACTTGAATGTTGCTCTGGACATACAGAATTCACCACAGTCATGATACATTCCTTTATAAAATCTCCATCAGAAAATGGCTTCATTCTTTGAGCAAGGAGTAGTGAAACTTCATAACTGACGCATGTCACTTTTTCATGCACAGATGTTTGTTTATGAAACATCAAACTGCTTTTCTCTATATTGCCTTTGAGTTTAGGAATAGTATTCTTTTTCTCAGAGGCAGACATTAAAGCGAATTTTGAAGTTCAGTGTACTCTTTCCCAGTGGCGGTGCACATTAAACTCTTTGAAGGCAGCAACAGTTTTCAAACAGATCAGACACAGAGCTTGTCCAAATCGTTCTATGAAAAAGTACTTCTCCGTCCACTTAAATGTCCGACTTTCCTTATCCACTTTAAATAGCTTAGGATTTTCGGTTGCAGACATGATTGGGGTTGGGAAAATAATGGCAAAAAAATTGGAGAAATGCAACAACCAGTTCGGTTGTAATGGCAAAAAAGCTGTGAGTTTCAAATTCGCGCGCATCTCTGTTCACCTCCAGCCTTCTTCCCCACACCCATTAGTCGCGATGAAGGTCAGGTCACAACTGAGGCAGAGTACAGACGCTGACATACATGTACAATTGTACATCTATCCTAGGCCTGGGGGAGTTAATGAACTATAAAGAGGTGCTAATGGAATATACACAACCGCAGGCATAAATTGTACATGCTCGCACGATTCTGTATGTGTAATTCAAACTGTTAAAATTACATGTAGTCGTTAGACTAGTTTTTGCCTTGGCTATTTGACTACATATAACAACGCCCATTTGTTTTAGTGGCTTTTGCTTTGCAGGCCTAAAGAAATCTTAACTGTTAATAGCATGGCGGGCCAAACAAAAATGCTTCGACGGCCAGAGTTCGCCCGCCCTGGTTTAATCCTTTAATGTGACTGTGAGATAGGGACTATAGTTATTCATTTATTTTGTATAGCTATTGAGAATGCGCCTTTAGACAGCAGAGAAACACCCTAATGCAATAGTTGTTTATTAACTTTAGGACTTTCTGAGCACAGGATGGATGTACTCGAACCTGTAACCTTCGATAGTTCGAGCATTTTTACCATTCATTTATAAGTACTGAGGTGCCTTGTATATGTTTATGCGGCTAGAGAGAAATGTGCAAAGATTGATAGTGTTCTCTTCTGCATTATTGCCAGCACATTGCAAATTTTTTAAATTTAACATGTGCTTTCTATGAAAGGACCAACGAATGTTCATTGCTGTCCTGACTCTGACTGTCTAGCAATTGAAATTTTCAACTATACAGTCTTTGAGTGATTTTAGTCAGCATGCCCGGAGTCTAGTCTTACAACAATTCAAACCCCAGAATACAGATGTCAGCAGCGTCCACCACACAAGAGAGGTAGAGACAAGGTCGGGATTGGACGGAACATTCAGCAACAACACCAACTTTTTGAGCATTTGGCTTTTACCACGTGCCATCTTTGCTGCTTTTCAGCAGGAAGAATTCTCAGCATTCTTCAGACGACACTCAGGTATTCACGTGTGCAGTGTGTGTACGTTTTGCTCTTTCTGGATGAAAGGAACTGTTCATCTTTTCCGATCATCACCTGTGAACACTCTTTGTCCTTCATTTTTCAAGGAAAAAAGCATATATTTTTACTTCATCGTTCATCAACTACATATTCTGTGACATTTACATTGAAAAATGTGTGCTAGTGTTCATCAGTGTGTTCATCACTATCTTTAACAGCACTTCAAATAACTGTGAGTAGTAATATTTAGTAAGGGTTCATTCTCATAGGTAGATGTGTAGTTGAGTAGGTTTTTATTAGTTATTAATTATTGAATTATTACTATCATTAATGAAAAACATTTATTAGGACTCTCAGTCCTTGACACTTGAGCTCAGCAAATATTTGATTCTGATAATTTGGGGTTTCCGCCCACATATTTGTGAGAGTATACATTGTACACATTTATCACTGCTGGTTTTATTTTGCATTGCACTGTTGTTATTTAATATGCTTCTTTTATTTTATCTTCATTCATTATTGATTACTCTAGTCCCCCACCCCAAGAATGCCGTGTGTGGATGTTATGAATGACTAACAGCCATCTGTGAGTGTCCCCATGTTTCCAAGAATAATTCTCATCAGCACCTTTATTCAAAGCGTCTGTTGGTTGTTGAGAGTGGAATTCAGAGCAGTTGTTTGTCGGTTTTTTCCTGTCCATCCACATTTCCCATTCAAACCTACATGCGTGCACTCATACAGCCGACTCTCACACTTTACCCCGTATTCAGAATAACATCCCCCCCCCCCCCCCCAAGAACATTGTGGTGTCTGTGTGCGAGAGTTTGATATTTTCCATCCTGCAGACTTGGTGCATTGTCGGTTAGACCACTACCCCTCCGGGGGGGGGGTGACATAAGTACTAGAAATTATTACAATTATTGTTCTGCTTGAATGAACTGGTATGGCAGAAAAAAGCCCACGTTGACTTTGAGAGAACAAGTGGCAAATCTGTTTCTTCACTGTGTGGAATTTGAATTCAACTATAATATGTGACGTTGCACAAACGACTTCTGAGACCACATCTGATCCAGGTTATGTTTAAAAAAAAACAAACTAGTATTGCTCTTCTCTAATAACTCAATTTATGTATTCTGATACGAAATATCCTGCAACTTGTATTGACATGATTGTTGAATTGTATTTTAGGCATATGACTGTGAATTACATAAATTATTCGAATGTAGTTTCATGGAAATAATTGACGTCAATTAATATATTTCATGGTATTTGTCATATGTATATTTGATTGTTGATTTCATAAATTTATTGACCTTCGTATGCATATTGATAACATTATGTTGGATACGAATTGGGTTGATTGGAGCTTGCTAAATATAGATTAAAGACGGATTTGTCTTCTCCTTTAGTAAGACGTTTTCCACCTACAGAATATTGTGTGACAGTAAATGTTGTGGAAGAGAAGAATTATTTACAGCGCAAATATATCCACAAGTGAGAGAGACGAGTGGTGTCTGCTGGAGGATATTAATAAAATAAATTAAGATTCTCATCACTTATAATTAGTTTTGGATGATCAATTAAAAATTAATAATAATATCCAATAACTAAATGGCGTTGGCGTCATAGATAATACATTCAAAAACATGGAGATATTAAATGTCAACTCATAAACGTGTGGTGACATAAAGTGATTTTACCATTATTGTGAATTATTAGTGGGTGATTCTGATTATATTATAGACGAATGTGCTATGTGCCACATTCACTCATGTACCATCACATTGCTAAGGTAAGAACAAAAAGACAAAAATGAAGACGAATGTTTTTCATAATGCTACAAGAGACAATACTTAGTTTTCTTTAAAGATTCCCATTTAGTTTGATTTTAGTTTATTTTATGAGCCTTCTCTGCATTAGCTGACAATTCATTCGAATAAAAGTAATTACATTTTAAACTATATATCTTATTTATTTTAAAACAACCATTTTTACTAATCAGCAATTATCAGTGATTTTGTTGTTTGCAGTGTTGCGTATTTTTAAATTACATTGAAAACATACTTACACCCGACACTTAAATTAAAAATGTCTCCACTTGTGACAGAAGTCCAGTCAACATCACAACGGAACTGAGTCACACCATTGTCACTACGATAAAGCGTCTGCGACATGACAAGTGTGCTGATTCCATATTTGTCAGTACCAATCTGGATATTTCCCCTGTACCACTTTAATCGTCCACCTGGCTTGCCAATATTATTAGTATTGCATGTGCACGTGACATTCGTGTTTTCTGGGACATCAGGACTCGGACTGCATCTAACAGCAGACTTCGTAGGCCGTACTGCATTATGAAATACAAACAGAAGTGTTCAGTGCGGGTGTTACGAATTATGAAGAACTTACATAATTATGTACAAATAATTCAATGCATATTAATTACATAGTTACCATCACACAATATTTCTGATAGGTTGAAAACTACTTAACAAAGAAGAAGAGAATTCCATCTTTAATCTATATTTAACAAGCCCCCATCCAACTAATTTCTGCTCCAACAAAAGGTTATCAGTTTGTGTAAGAAGTTCAATAAATTTATTAAATCAACAATCTAATATACATATAACAAATACAAATGAAAAAGATTACATGACATCAATATTACTATTAAACAACGTTCAGATAATTTTAATATCTATACAGTCTTGTTTCCTAAAACACAATTCAACAATTTTGTGTCAATACAAATCATAGGATAGATCTTATCAGAGAAAGTAAGTGGAGTAAATAGAGATAAACAATAAAATGTTGTACATCACCTGATTTAATCATTGTCTCAATATTCTTTTAAATATGATTTTGCAACAAACTCCAAGTTTATTGTTCAGTTATTCCTATCAACTCCACTCAATTCCCTTCTCATATTGTACAGTAATGATTCACTGCTATTCTGTCGAGGCTAACCTGGGCGCTCCTTCATTGTATTAGCTCCCTCAAGCAGAACAACTGTTGCAATTTCCAGTAACTTCCTAGTACCAAAATTTGCTCGATGTAGCCACCATACATCAATGGAGTGTAGTGTATTATTCACACTTACACACTGCAATATATATTTTGTTCATCTACCATGGTGATAATAGGTTTATAAGTAAAGAAAGGAAATTCAGATATTACAAGGAAAGGCTGCTTTTTCCCTAAAATAAAACAAGGGAGTAAATTCTAAGTTTCCAGCTTATTCCATTTTAACTCAATTCTATATTGCATTCAATTCACAAATTACAGTTTCCTGCAACAGTATTTATTAGCCTCATACATGCACACAGCTTAATAAATAGAGCATATTAGTTTATGAACATGTTTACTAGAAACAATGTCAAGCATTTAGTATACAACATGTAAGCAATATAGTTCACAATATGTAGAAATAATAGCTATAGTCTACTCACATAGTGCATCTCTACTCAAAATGCAAGTATAACATATTAAGAGCAAACATTAATGAAATATTTCTAAGTCCATTCACTCTCAATCAGTCAGTTAACACACTATTAAGCCAATGGCTGTCTTTCATGACTGGACCTTTTGTCACACCAAATTCAAGTGATTAGACAATATAATTCTCTACAGCATGTAAATAATTGATCTCAATCCAATGGCTGGTCTCGTTCTTGTAAATCTAAATATTGGATAATAAAATCTACTTATCCAGTTGGAACTGGTATTCATTGCATTAGCAATTTCTAGCATATTCTCAACTCGGGTTGTTTACTCCAACTCTACCGCTTACAAAATACAATCATAAGGAGCGCCCCAGGTCGGGTCACTGACAATTTAAGAATATATATATAAATTAAGTTTAGAAATAGGGATAGTCAACTCTACTTTGCCACATTTACTTTCATTTTGTTAATTATTATCTCCTTTAGTCTTCAAAAAAGGTTTCTTTTCATTTTTATATGAAACCTTTTAAAAAGAATGTAAGTACCCACAATGAAAAATACTGAAATTCCAGGTTAGTATCTACTGTTTTAATTTCAAATGAAGAAGGATTACATTACTCTTGAAAAACTTAAAAAGTCAGTAAAGTATACAATTTGGATTTCCATTCGAAGTGTTTTTAATGAATACTATTTTATTGTTTATATTTGTGGCGGAAAAATGCGAATTAATGCACTTAATTAATTAATTTAATTAATATTTAATTAATTCTTCATTCTTGTAATTTTACATTTCAATTTGCGCCATTCAAAACTCAGTGTGATGAGTTTTGAAACAAACAACTCTGACCCATATCCAGAATAAAAGGAACTTTTGTTAAAGGTCAGTGATTCTTGCATAAATTAGATTAATTTTAGCAACGAGTTCATCCTACCTTTAGTGTTTGTGCAGTCAACCGAGACTGCTCAGACAAAGCTGTTGGAACAACTCAGTTCTAGCCCGAAGGCTGATAAATTCTAGAATCTTCCAGATGACCCCCTACAATCACATATAAGGGCAGATTAAAAATTGAACCCTCACTCTAAATCATCGGAGTTCCGTGTGTGCAGCTTTGCAGTTAGTGCTGAACAGAAAAGTATGTTTGAGATAGTGATTGTCATTTTAACTGATTTTTAATATTTGCTTAAAATTTGTTTGAATTATGTTTTTCCTTGTAAATATTTTTAACGAGTTTAAATTATGTCATTTTTATTCTCGTTTAACAAAGAATCAGATGAAAGAATTGTAAAAATCAATAAATGAAGAAACAAGAATAAAAGTACAGATTACGAACATTTGAAACACGAGACTGATGCACACCATTACATTTCTCTGTCAACAGTTAGCAGGCCGTTCCATTCTGATTGTCTTCTATTCCATTTTTACTTTGCTGAGATGCTTGCAGGCAAGCCGTTTGTTTCTGCTGATGTGCAAGCGTTGGTAAACTTCATCCCTTGCTGCCATCAAGCTTCATTTATCTTGACATTGCTTATGGTGACATTCGTATGAGTGAATGGTTGAAGTTCAAAGTTTTTACTTCCACTTTGACAACTGTTAACTGCCATTGGATTTTCTGAAGGTGCTAAGATCCTTGAGCAGGAGAAATTCTTGTGGGGACTCTAGGTAATATTCTAAGAGAAGTGTGGAGCACTGCGTGTGTGCTATGACGTATCTGGACAGTATGACAAACTGTATCTTCTAACTGGAAGAAGATTCATAGACAACAAGTTGAAGAATTGGGTCCACTCAAGAAAGACGAGTTATTGTGGGGAATTGCTGTGAGGAGTATAAGTCGGACTGTAACTGATGAAACCTTAAGAGTCAAGTAAAAGAGGCCAGGTGTTTGAAACCAATATTACAAAGTGTAACTTTGAAATTTATCCACATTTTTATTCAAGGATATTGGTAAAGACTAAGTTTCTGCATTGTGTAAAATTTGGACAAGAAACTGATTTGTGTTTATGCTGTGTAATTCATATTGGACAAGAATTGTGACTAAGTGCTTGTGTTGTACATTCTGTATGGATTATTCAAACATTCATGTGATGGTATGCAGAACTGTTATAAGGCAAGGCCATTATCACAAGACTTTTAACTGCCAGCCAACCCTAAACAAAAAAAAGACTACTGCTCACAAGCCGCTATCAGGTGAACCATTTTTATGAATTTTCTATGTAAACTGTACATGTTTTTTTTCAAGATTTCTTAAATTCCTTATCTATTTCTGATTCTTCTCTTTAATATCTTACATTGACTTAAATGTATTATTTATTTAGTTGGCTTATTGACTGTCGCCGCTATACTCTGGGGTGACTTTGTAATAATGACTTATACCAACTCTGTATAATTAGCTATGATACAAGACATCTACAAGTGCCGGTGCAGAGTATGGGTCACTGGTTAAATATGTATATCTGCAACTGTTACGCTGATATACTGGTACGTCGCCAATTTGGCTCCGCCCCCAACTCAGAATCAGCTGAGATTTAATGTTTATGAATAATTATATATATATATATATATAGAAACGATTATAATTAAACGAACAGAGGACAAGACGTAATCATTACATTATTACTTGAATTACGAAATAACGATAGAACTAACAACACGCGTTTTAAAATAATAACAAGAAATTTAATAAAAGAAAAAGTTAACAAGATTTAGAAAATTCAGTTCATCCTAAGCCAGTTCATTGGACTGAAGTCACTGTCTGAATAGGCACTTAGCTTAAGCACAGAAATGACGTCAGTCTTGTAGACTTGAATTTTCCAGTCAATAGATCGACACGTCCCAATTCAGCCGGGACAAGTAGAATGGCCACACAGGCACAGCCACACAGGCAAACAACAGGCAGCTATAAACAAGCAGCCGAGAATACACAATAACAAGAAAAAACCCTGCAACACAAACAATTGCAAAGCCTAAGTGTCCAGTCCAGTGCTCGATTAATAATTACTAAGTTTGGCATAGACCTCTGAAAGGAAGAATATTAATATATTCATAAATAAAACATAGTATATAACATCCTAATAAAACTTAACCATTCACACAAATACAAAGACGCTTTTACCTATATAGCCAGGGTTTTCTTCTCTCATATACGACCCAGTGTTGTTTTGGGCGGACTACCCTTTCAGTCGTCACCCTCAGACGATTTTTCAGGAAGTAGTGAAGATAACATTTTCACTGTGGTTTTTATTACCCTGCTTAGACCAGCTTCTGACCTGTTCGATTCATTAGCTCTAAGATGATTATGTCCCTCTAACAACTCTAACCACCCGCTAAGCGTACGCACTGACCACACGCTGACCGCCGCGCTCGCAGACTTCAAACACCGCAGACATCAAACGCCAGGCCCTAAATCTTCCACACATGTCTCCCATTCGTTTCAGGGCTTCCCTTCTCAGTAAACAGGACGCAATACGCACTCATTCCACAAATGAAAATTTATATAAAATATATATGTGGGAATATTTTCCCATCATACAACATTGACATTGAGAACTTGTGTAAGCTAACTAAATTGTGAAGATATCTCTTTGATGTAAAATTCCCAGTAATTGTTCTAAGGAATTGGCATGATATATTTTTCCTGATTAACTTAATTCTATGTATCATAAATGAGATTGTGATTTCTGATAAATTGCCTTGTGTGTAATTTTGAAGACATTTATTGCAAAACTACTTTTAATTATTATTTATTTTTCTTTAATAAAGTGTTGATTTTATAACTATCCACTCTCGTTACATTGATAGAGAGGAGCTTGTGCATGGTGACGGATGGGGGCTGCCAATGATGTAACAACAATAGAAAGATGGTTAAGAGCAAGTTTGGGATAGTTCCCGTCATCGTAGAGAGCTTATATGTGGGGGGCTGGATTAAAGACAAAATTTGACAAGATAATTCATTTAAGGTCTGTTAGAGAGGTAACACTTGGACAGGGAGTTAATTAGCAGATTGTACCAGGGATTGACCTAGTCGCTCTAATGACCGCAATGACAAAAGACCCCTGTGAGATGACTGTGCTTGCTATATGCATGAGAGGATTATTGTTTATGTATGATTTCTGAAATAAAATATCATAAAATAATAATTAGCAATTAGAAGACAGGAACACCTTCTTCACAATATTTATATAGAATTATTATTCCATCTCAATATTTATTTAATTAACACCATACTAGAGAATCTTAGTATCGTTACTGCTATAGCTATTATTATCATTTGTGAAACAACGCCACCTTAGTTATTGTTTATGATTATTATTATTATTATTATTATTATTCAGCCTCTTTCCACGACTTCTGCTTGACTGTCGGTTGTGATCCAAGGTCTCGGAATCTTACCAAGATTCTGGGAGATCCAAGGTTTTACGGAGGATGTGGGCACTTCCGAGGAGCGCTGCTTTCAGTAGTGGAGCGATTCTGTGGTTTCCAGGGAGTTTATTCAGGCAGCCTTCCAATTCAGATGTTATGTTCCCCAAGGCTCCTATCACTATAGGTATCACTTCTGCTTTTACATTCCACAGTCTCTGGATTTCTAATCTGAGGTCTTGGTATTTTTCTATTTTTTCTATTTCTTTTGTTTTTATGTTTCTATCACTTGGAACAGCGACATCAATGATTGATACTGTTCTGTTGGCCTTATTGAGAACTACAATGTCTGGTCTTCGTGCAGGAATCACCCGATCTGTTCTTATCTGGAAGTCCCACAGTCTTTTGACTTCTGTTTTGGTGACTGCTTCTGGTTGATGCATCCATGCTCTTTCTGGGGTTTGTATGCCATAGTTCTCACATAAATTTCTATGTATGTGTTTTGCCACTTCATTGTGTCGTTTGGTGTATTCCGTTCCAGCCAGAACTTGACATCCAGATTGTATGTGCTCTGTTGTCTCATCCCTGGATTTGCAGAGTTGACATTTGGAATCATTTGAAATTTTCATGATTTTCGTTTTGTGTGCTTTGGTGTTGAGTGCTTGATCTTGTGCAGCTGTTATGAGTGCTTCTGTTTCTGCTTTCAATCCTGCCTCTTTCAACCATTTGTACGTTGATTGCTTTGTTGATATTTCGTCGGCTTGTCGTACATACTGGCCATGCAGAGGTTTCTGGCTCCATGTATGTGCTAGTTCTTGCTTCGTTGTTTTCTTCCATTTTTCTTTGTCTGTTTCTGGGAGTTGGAATAGTCCACTCATTTTTACTGTTTCTATCAGTGGATCATCTTTGTTGTTATTCCAGATGTAGTCCACAAGGCCAATGACTTCTCCTTCAATGACATGTTTGATTTTCTTCAGACCTCTGCCTCCCATTTTTCGAGATACATAGAGCCTGTCTACGTCTGCATTGAGGTGTAAGGCTTTATATATTGTGAGTAGTTTTCTTGTTTTCTGTCCAGTTCATTTATTTCATTTGCTGTACAATCTACGGTACATCCAGTGTAGCTTAATACAGGTATTGCGTATGCATTAATGGCTTGTATTTTGTTCGTCCCATTTAGCTTGGACTTCAGGACGTGTCCAACCATTTTTCATACTCTTTCTTAACTTTGGACTTCACTTCTCTCTGCATATTTTATTGATGCTGTAGTATCCCAAGGTATTTATATCCATTTTGCATTGAAACATCGTTGATTTTTCCGATATCGAATTGTAGGCCCTCTGTTGCTTGGACCTTGCCTTTCTGGATGATAATTCTGTGTTCACATTTCTCAAGGCCGAATTTCATGTTGATTTCTTCACTTCAGATCTTGACAGTATTGTTCAGTGACGTTATATCACTTTAATTTTTACCTTACAGGTTGAGATCGTCTATGGCTGATAACCTGACCTGCTTTCATTTTGTATCCTTATCCTGTTTTTCTGGATCTCTTGACTGATATTATTTAGGGCAGTGGTCTCCAACCCCGGTACCATTTGTGTGCTAGAGATTGTTTGGCGTTTCTTCTTATTTTCGGTGGTAGTTGTTTTAATTTCTTTTTCTTTGCTGATAGAGCTTGTAGTCTGAGTTTTCTTATTATCTGTTGTGGGTTTTGGAGTTTGCAAGAATGCCTGTCTGATTTCTTGTTTTGCTGTTTGAGTTGAATTCACTTTGGCCGTATGTGGAATTTTCCAGATGATGTTGGTGTTTATTCGCTGTTCTCTTGTAGAGGCTTGTAGAGTTTGGGTGGAAACGTAGCTTTTTCCTTCAAAGACTGTTTGAGTTGTGCCGTCTTCCTGTGTGGGTTTTCGCGTTGTTTCCTCCTTTTCTGTTTGTGAAGATCGTGTTTTTGTTGTCGGCGTTATTTTCCAGATGACGTCTGTCTTTGTTTCACAGTCGGTTGAGGTATTTTTTTTTCCGGTTGTCTTGTCAGGTGCTTGTTTAAAATTTTGTGGAGACCAATTGTGGTTAAGATGGCTTGTTGTCTAGTGGTAAGTTCATCTTCCGTATTTCTGTGGAAGAGGGTCAACAGCAAATTAGTGAACGCATTTTTTAGTTCAACGTTTTTAGTTTCTAGTGTGAAGGTGAAGGGGGTAACTTTTCGTATGCCCCCTTTTTCGGTTGGTATGCTGATTTCACAGCAGTATTTTGTCCAGTCTTCTCCTTGTGTACTTTTTAATGTTTGCACCTCTTCAAGCCTCTTTTGCCAAATCTGTCTCAGCTGTGACTGGCTCAGAATCGCGTAAAATGTCACTTGGTGGAGTGGGTAGTAGTGGCGTTTTTGCCAGCCCTAAAAAGGGCTGAGGCTTGGTGCTGGCTTGTCTGGTGTGGCGCTTTGACATGACTCTCCTCCCGGTGGTCCGATGGAAGGAGTGCGTTCGTCGGTGGTCCGAAGCGAAGTGTGTTGGTGTGGTTGGGAAGTAGCGCTCGAATTCTTTAAAAGCAAGGACAGATGATCGTGCACCAACAGGGAGAATGAATGCTCAGGCTCAATCTCGTCCATGGAAAGTCGCACAAACCCGAGAGAAATACACCACAGTAAATAAAATTGGGCGGCCCGGTACCATTTGATCCACGGACCGAGGGTTGGGGACCATTGTAGTAGAGCACATCCTATGCTGACTCTATTTCCTCTAAAATGGCATGGAACTGCTGGTGCTTTAAGCCCCTGGATCTGATGTGGTTGATGCATTTCAAAACGTCATACATTAAATTGTCTACTTCAGGCATTTGCTGCAAAGGGCCTGCTGAGGTATAATACAGTGCAGAGCAATGACATGTTCGACACTTTCTTCTTTCCAACTTTCTTTGAACAAGTGCCACGACTCCATTTCTCTTCCCTGTTATTGAAGGCACTCCATCGGTTATTATTCCAGCAAAACTCTTCCATAGCAAGTCGGCATCTGCAATGGCATCCCACAGCCGGTGGAATATCTCCTCAGCCATGCATTGGAATCACTGTGAGCAACTCTTACATCACTTCAAAATTGTCGTCAATACCACGTACATATATTGCGAGATGTGCATGTGCCAGTGATATTGGTGCTCTCATCAAGAGCGATTGAGTATGCATGGAAATATTTAGCTTTCTCAAGCACTTTATCGTAAATGTTACCTGTCAGGTCAGAAATGCGTTCCGCTACTGAGTTGGGTGAGAGACTGATGTTGCTAAGCTGACTGTTCTTTTCTGGACAGACTATACTTGCAACCTGTAACATGCACGTTTTGATGAACTCGCCATCTTTAAATGGCTTTCCTGATTTAGCAATCATCTCACTCACCACATCGCTAGGTTTGACTGCCGCATCACTCTCTTTGCTTGCTTTCTTAAAATCTTGTTGCCTCAGTAGACATGTTTTTTTTTAAGTTTGGCGACATGGTCCTCTCTCTCATCTCCCTGGTATTTTGCATACTCCTCACCATGTCTAGTTGAGTAATGACGTCTGACGTCAAGTGACTAACTTTCAGCACGTTTCCTACTTTGTGGTGTGTAGCAGTCTAAAAGCTCTTCCAGTCAAAAACAGTTTCTGTGAGAGTTAGCTGCCTGCTAATCTATGCAATATACTATAGGAGCCTGTCAAAGCATAGGCACACTACAAAACACATTCACTCGATTAGGAATCAGATCAGCGTTTCAAGTACTTTTTTTCGTAATTATTATTATATAGTCTTTCTTTTTCTTGTTGATATATTGTTTATTTACTTTAATATTTCTTATTTGTTTAAACATATTTATTTATTTAGATTGCTGTATTCCTTTATTTATTTATTTTTCTTTTCTTCCTTTTCTGTTCTATCAGACTACTATTTCTACTATTTTTCTTCTTTGCTAAACCATGCATCTACTTTTTCGACATGAAAATTGTGTTTAAATGACTCGTCAGTGTGTAGGCATGCAGGGTCTACAATCTATATAGAATGAGCTTGCTAGATCTAGATGCTAAACTGTAGCAATATGTAACTGGCTTGAAAAGAAAGCTTCTGACTTCTGGTTGTTAATTTGCCTTGCTGTCACGATCCTGAGGTATGGTATCCCACAGGTGACAAAAACTATAAAACTCCCAGGGTGCGTAAGAAAAACGTGCAGGCCGCACTATCACTAAACTTTGATATCAAGTGGGGGCCACAAAATATCATCAAGTGGGCCGCAATTGGCCCATGGGTCGCGAGTTTGAGATCCCTGCTCTACACACTTCTCTTCAGTGTCATGTTCTGAGTCAGTTTTACATAACGGCTCTAACGCATCATCTTTATTCTGACACTCTCATAACCGAAACGGAAGGATTCTTCGTATTCTTGTTGTTCTTGCTGTATGTTTGGAGGCTTGCCTATCTTATCTGCAACTAAGTTGATGCTCACAGTAGGTACAATGGTTCTAACTTGGTTGCAGATAAGTATCAATTAGAGATTCATCGTCTATTTAGACTCTACCAACAACTTTTAAACTGAGCTAAGTAATAATAGTATTTGGTCAGGAGTATGCAAACGATATATTAACTGTATAGTGAATATCGCAAATGTGTTCAAACTTGAAGAACTGAAAAGTTAAACTTGGAGACTGGGTCAGAGTTAGTTAGGGGAAGCTAATTTTCTCTTATAGAGATTTTGAGCGTTGTGCTCAGTGTAACAGTAATTGCTGATTATTGTTATTTTCTTTATTTGTATTTTTAATAAATATTTATTAATGTTCATCTGCTTTGTGTCAATTCTTGTTCTCTCCATTTATTGTAGTCATCGCGTCTATAATCGTGTCTGTCGGTCTGTCCGTCCGTCTGTCTGTCCATCCATCCGTGTGTTTGTTAGTCCATCCTGTTCATCATTTAAATGTGAGGTTCGACCTCTGGGGTTGTAAAGAGCTAACAGAGCGACGACCTCCAAATTGTTGTGTAATTCGTAACGTCCAGTAGCGGGTACCAACACTTTGGCTGGTACTGATAACTAACTCTTTGATCATTTCATCTCTGATACCGTTATTGGTTTGGGGAACTTCGGCTAGATCCATCCATTTCTGGAAGAGATAAGTAACTCGCCTGAAATATTGCGTATGCGTTTTGTTAAGCTGTTTTTTTGGCTTCCCAGAATTTCTTCCTATATTTTTCAGCAGTGAGTTTATATTGTCTAAGCAATGCGGATTTAACTTTATCGAAATATTCCGCTTCTGAATCGTTCAGTCTGTTGTACACATCTCTCACTCTGTCTTGTAATAACCCGGATAAAACAACATCCCAAGATTCGCATGGTATCTTGCTAACTCTATCGAGTTAGCTTTTCAAAGGTGGTTAGATAAACATCAATGCAGTCTTTCCGTTCGTCAAAGGGTACCATGTTTATTCCTGTGAAATGATCATCTCGCCTATGTCTTAAAACCTCACTAAATTGTGAACTCTCCTCACTACTCTTCCGACTTCCAATTTCTAAACATTTCAACTCTAGGTCTAGCTCCTTTTGTTTAGTCTCGGCCTTTATTTTCTGTGCCTCAGGTTCTATCTAGATAATTTCTTTCCTGTCGGGTGCTTCCTCGTACCACTACTTTTTCAGGTGTTAGATAGCTCATTCAAAATCCATTCTATATTTATTTAGAGCACCTGGATGTAAATAAATATCTTCGCGCTATGTGTACACTAACAAGCTCGGCGATAACATGATTTATCACGACTATAATATTAGGCTACAACCTTACAATATCACAAATTTATTCAGAGCACCTGGTCGTAAATAAATTCCGTTATTAGTGTTACACACTTTGCCCGCATACCTGGCGATAATACGCTATCCCAAGTCTTCTCGTAATGTTAGGCTACAACCATTCAACACTACCTTTATTATATTTAGTTGTCCAAATATAACCTTCCTGAAGTCTACTGTTATCTGCGCCGACAAGTAGTGGCAATACAACTTGACTTCTCTTCACAAGATTTACTTAGTCACTTCCACACATAAAACTAATAAATCATCAATATATAATGACGCTTAAATTACGATTCGCGACTAACAGAGTGTATTATCGTGTGGCCCAGAAACTAACACGCACTGTCTCTGTTTGGTGCAATGACTTATCTTATAGTTCATATAACAGTTTAACACGTTGTCGTTGATTATTCGATGAAGCTCTGACGTTACGTAGCGAATCTTCTAGCGGCCTCTCGCGGTCCCTTACAACTTCGGGCGTAGACTGTGGACAATGCCTCTAGTATAGAAGATCACGGATTCAGTCGGTTTGCCTCTAGGTTTCCAACTCTGTAAGACTGTAGATTCCCTGAGCTCTGATTCCACCTTTCAGCTTATGACCGGCTATAATGAATAATAATCATGCTACAGAATCGTGTGGCAATAACAATTATATGGACTTTGTGGTAACAGAAATAATTCCTTTTTACAATATTATTCCACTAATTAGCTTTATCTAATTCATAGTTTGAATTAATGAAAATTTCAAATGAATTTTCCGTAGGAAAATATATCAAACATTAGGCAATATTAGTAATCACATAAATATTCTACACAATATTTATAGTAGAAATACATCAGTTTTACGAGTAAGAAATACACAGTCTAGAGAAGACAATTATAATTACCACTATGTGAAGTTAGTCACGCTCATAAAAAATGGTGGACGCGATTTCTCTTTAACCTAGGACGATGGGCACTCTGTATCAATGTCTGCGCATCTGACGAATTTGATTCATTCAGGCAGCTATATGAATGAATCGAGGTCATCTAACGGTTTAGCGTTACATCACGATACGGAAAGCAAGTGACTATATATGGGCATCCAGTATCCGTCTGTCAACCTGTCCTCCCCCTCTAGCCTTCTCTAATGCGTAAACAAGTTGTTGCATCAGCTAAGCTTACTCGCTTAACGGAAGTCCTCTCAATAATTATGCAGACAGTACAAACCGTTGATACAGTGAACTATTAAGAATTATGAACGGTATTTTTTAAAATAAGCATAATTTGTTTAATATATTCTGACACCCAAGTATTTGCACAAATATTTCTATAACATTTCTAACAACAGAACCTGATTTTGATTTTATTAGTGAAATTGCTCATATTTTTGCAGGAGCAATATACTTATATTAATTAAAGATCTATTGTCATATCTTACTGAAATTGTGTGGCAATCGAAATAAGTAATTTATTAAAACAAATAATTAATCTATTAGATCTATATGTCTGTCCTTACTAGATCGGTGTCATTCCAATGTGCTGTGGACGCTCGTAAATCGTATGGAATGAACGGTTGTGAATAAAATAAGCCATTTACCAGCTACTATAATTATTTGCTTTACGGAAATTATAGCATTTAATGTTCAAAAGATGTTATTGTGTTATTATTGTTTTCAAATCGATATGTAAAAGTACGTTTTGTAATTCAGTCTCAATAAGTTTGGTTGAAAGTGTATTCTTTTTGAAACAAAATTAATATATTTAATCAAATGATTAAAAGGTTAAAGATTTGTTATTTTCTGCACACCTCACCAGCGCTACTGTAATCTTTATCCAATGTTTTAAAATATGTTTAGTCGTCATCTCTTAATCTAAGTGTAGACAGCATATACACCAGTGGTTTTCAACCGCCAGTCCGCAAACATTTCCTGTAGGTCCGTGAAAATGTTGTTGCCGCTTAACATAAAGTACACTTGAACTTTTCTGTCCTCATTGAGAGGATTTTCTCAACAGGGCAAGTTGTAGATGGGATTAAGAAACCGAGATGTTTTGCGATTCAACTTGATGAATCAAGTGACGTGAGTAACCATGCTATTATACTTTCCTTAGTGAGATATAATGAAGATGACTACTTTAGGGAAGAACTTTGTTGCATTGACTTACATGGACAGACCACTAGTTCAAAGATATTTAGTGCTCTTGGTGAGTATTTTCAAGTGCAGGGCTTAGACTGGAGCAAATGCATCGTTGTGTGTACGGAAGGTGCTGCGAGCATGACTGGATTATCTCATGTGTAGTTGCGAAAATAAGGATGTTGCTCATCCAGAAATTTTCTCCACTCATTGTATAATCCACCGGGATCACTTAGCTACAAAGCTTTCTACTGAACTAAACACTGTGATGAATGACGCGGTGAAGATTATAAATGAAATTCGTTGTCGAGCTATGAACTCCAGGCTGTTCTAAAACTGTGTGAGAGTATGGACTCGCAACACCAACATATTCTCCATGCAGAAGTGGGGTGGCTATCGAGAGGATCACGTCTTGTTGAACTGAAGGTAAAAGTAAAGCAGTTTATACAAGAGCAAATCTCTCCCCTAGTAGAGTCTTTGTTGTAGGAGAAATGGATGGCTATACTTCAGTATAATGCGGACATATTTAGCCTTCTCAACGAACTTAATATTTATCTTCAGGGATTTTGCACAAATATTTTTACATTGAGAAATAAGACGGATGCGTTCAAAAAGAAGCTGGCTCTTAAGGATAGTCGCATACAAGAGGAAAACTAGAAAAGTTTCCACTTTTGCATGAATTCCTGATTGCTGCTGACATCAACCACGAAGTCATATTCAATACAGTAAGTCAATATTTAAGGGGGTTAGCTCAACTTTAATCATCATTACCCTGAAAATGCGGATCCTCGTAAAGGTAACCTCTGTATTAATAATCTCTTCTTGTCGGAACATGTCAACTCATGCGCACTTAATCCTCGTGAGAAAGAAAACCTGATCGAGTTGTCTTCTGATGTCACTCAGTCCAGCCATAAAATGTAATCATTGTCCTAATTTTGACTATCACTGGGGAAAGAATATCCATCTGTCAGTTACAGAGCTATTAAATTGTTGGTTATTTTCGACAACTTATTTGTGTAAGAAGACATGTTCAGCTCTGTGCGTCATAAAAGCCAATCTGATAAATCGATTGTATGTCAATGCAGTGCTTCGTCTCTTAGAAACAACGCTTCAACCACGGTTATCAAATATTCTAGCAAAGAAGCAGCAGCAGATTTCGCACTAACTTTATTTGAATTAAATATTGGATTCTAAAAAGTTCAAGAAGTTCTATTTTTAGCATTTTTATTTACTGCTTGCTTTCTGGTTATTTTAAATAACTACAAAATTATCATTTTATAATGTCAGATTTAAAACATAATAAATAAAATACAAATAATGGTTTTTATTTCAGCCTTAGTTATCTCGAAATATTTTTCCCTATTTTCACCGGTCCGCAGGTGTAAAAACGTTGAAAAATATTTATATACCCTACATTACACTTAAAATCTCATCATTTATCAGTCACAATCATTTCTGAAGTTTTTTTAAATAAAAGCAAAAGCCCCAAATGAAATTCAGTACCAGGTTCCAACAATTTGAAAGAGAAATCCTTTCTATATTAAGACAGAAATAATTCTCACCTGAAAAACAAACATTGTCGCCCTTATAAGTTCGTTTATAAAATATTATAATATAAATAACGTCACAATCTTCATAAATAAGCGATAATTGTTCCTTTCACTAATAATAACCACGTGATATGTTGTAACTTACATATTTCAAGAGAGTCGATGGAAGTTGCCGTTATGATCTTTCTACCAGGTGTTATAATCGCTTTGTAGTTGTAGAGACCTTCATCAGTGGGCATATTACCAGTAAATGCACAAGAGAATGATTTATATTTTCCACCTGCGCTAGTGAGAGCTGGAGAATTGTCAGTGAAAATTCTTGCCTCTATATTCTGTAGAGAAAATAATAGGAATCATATTGAAAAAAACTTATTTTAATAAAGTATGTCGTCTTCGAATACCATATTTCTTTCCTGCTTTTAATATCATTTCCTAATAATCAGAATAGTAAATAAAATATTATTTTGTTGGATGTAATATTTCATTTGCTCGCCAAATCGTGAAATTAAAAGCAAATAAACTATATACATCGTTTTGACATCAGAAGTAAATAGTTTGCTATGCGCGTGGTTTTTTGTTTCTGCCATTTTTTTAAAAAGTCGCGTCACTGGCACTGCTCCCAAAAACAATCTTCCATAATAAATGTTCTACAGCTGCTGCAAATCAAATCATATATATGCTACCAGCAGTGTGAGAAAATCGGCAATGTATACAATGACGAAAACAGGACGTCAAAGTATGAAATAATTCATATTTAGTACATATCCTAGGCATTCTATAGATTGCGAAAAGGCGAGCCGGCAGAGCATAGTTGCACCTAGGACTTTCATACATTTCCTATGTATTCTATAGAATGCCAACAAGCGACCCGGCAGAGTGCAGTGGCGCCTAGGACTGAGTCTTGGTGTGCTGTCGCCACAGAGACTGCCCCGTATTGTGCTGGATAAAGATGGCTAAAGAGAGTGCAGGAGTCCGGGCAAGAGTCACGACTTGCTAACATGCAAGAACGGTTCTACAAGGAAATATATCACGTGCGAGCCAAGGCTGCTAAAAACTGTGATTTTCTAACGGAAGCCACTTACAAAAAGTTAGTGAACGATGTAAGAAAGGCCAAAACGACTAGTAAGAAGGAACCAAGGGAATATTGGATGTTGAAACACTACGACGTGATGGTGGTAGAGAACAAGAGCAAGTTGATTTATCCTGTTAAAGTAGGCGTCAGTGCTACCCAGTTTTACTTCAGCGACTCAGAGTTATCTGACGTACGTCATGACGCTCAAATGACCATTAGCCATGGAGGACGGGACAAAATGTTGAAAACAATTTCATCCAAGTACAAGAACATTACTTGTCATGATATTGAACTGTTTGCTCACATTTGTGAGCCATGCCAGAAAAAAGCAAAAAAGTGTCAGAAATTGTTCTTTCTTGAATTTAATTCCCGTTGTCAAGTGGATCCAATTGATTTTGAGTCCCATACTGACAGAGAATACAAGTTTGTAACGGTGTACCAAGACCATCTAACCAAGTTTGTGGTTCTCAGGGCCCTGAGATCAAAGAGAGCGGAAGAAGTAGCTTACAAGCTGATTGACATATTTACGTTGCTTGGAGCACCATCCATTTTACAATCCGACAACAGTAAGGAATTTGTAAACAAACTGGTGAGCGACCTGAAGGAGTACTGGCCGACTTTAATGATTGTCCATAGGAAGTGTCGAACGAGCTAAGCAAGATATCGAAAATAGGCTGTGTGCTTGGATGCAAGATAATAACACTGTCCGCTGGAGCGAGGGAATACAGTTCGTTATGAAAAACAGGGCCTTTCATTATGGGATACAGAGTACACCGTACGAAGCTCTTTTTGGCTGCGAAGTTAAAGTGGGTCTCACAACCTCTTCCATACCCCAAGATGTCTTACAAGATGTACAGACAGAAGAAGAACTGGAGAGAATAATAGAAAGTGTACAAACCACCCAGTTGTAAGAAACAGACCATCCGATGGAAGAGGTGGAGGCTATTGCACAAAATACGGATGAGAATGCAATCTACGATGAAGCAAACCAAAGTGGCGGTGAAGACATCGATAGTGAGCAGCCTTCCATCTCTGCCACGTGTTGCGTCTGCTTAAAGGAAGGCAACGGTGCCCATACATGCAAATATTGGGCCGAAACATTCATGCTATCTTTGGGCATGCTAGTAAAGATGATGGAGGTGAGGAAATGGAAGGTTATGAGGCTAACATTTTGTGCATTGTTTGCTTCAATATTCAGATTGATGTCGAAGGTAGGAGACAATCGAAATCGAATCTGGAAGTACAGGCAAAAAAATTAAAAATGGACTCTGACAAGAAATTCCCTCCTGCATCTTTGGGGGGACACTGTTCTAGTTCCTATCCCTGACGTGAACAAGGGGCGCGGTGACTCGCGTAACTTGTTGGCAATTGTTATGAACGTGACAGAATATGGCTTTTACCGATTTGGAACGGCACAAGACATTTTGAAGCAACTCTATGCAAGATCACAATTCACTGTTTGTCCATAGGGCTTACTCACAGAGGACGTTTCTGACAAAGAAATACCGCTTCGATCTGCTGCTACCGCTCACTCCACAGGAAGCAGCCAAGGATTTGTGAGATGTATGTGCAAGACCAAGTGCCGAAATTTGCAATGCCACTGTGTAAAAAAGAAAATATTGTGTAATTCAAAATGCCATTCTAGCTTTCCTTGTTGCAACAAGTAATTCTCCCACCAAGAACATTTTCTTATTAAAGGCCTTTCCAATGTGTGCATTCCACACTTTGCCTAAATAGTACGTGCCATTCCTTATAATGACTAGGCATTTTATACAATACCTACGCAAACTATGTAACAACATACAAATTTCACATATTGCTTAAAAACGACCGTTATTGTATACATTGCTTAGGTATTCTATACAATTCCTGGTATTCGCATACATTGCCGGTAACATATATAACAAAAGACAAGGTTCTGTATAACTCCAGCACTGTTAATTAAAAGGCCTATAATGAAATCATCAAAATGGTATCAAACATGTCAGTGAAATTTGAATTATATTTTCATCAAGTACATGTCTGTGAGAACGACTGTATTTTACGTATATCAAAGGTGCAACATGAATTGCTCACTGGAAAATTAGGCAAAAAGAACTATTCTTAAGGGAAGTCATACAAACCAAGCAAAATATGTTCTATACTGATGTTTCTGAAAATGAGTCAATGAATCAAATAATTACATTAGATAGGTTCAAAGAATTTCTTAGTGAATTTCGATCACGAAACCCGCAATGCAGAAGATCTTCAAATGTCATTTACTAATTATGAACACAGCATCATGCAAGAGTTAAAGGGAAAATATATCTTTTCGGTTAAACATGTCATCAAAAGAGTTGATACGAATCTGGTTGATGAGTTCGTAGATAGCTGACTATACTAGTACAAAATTAGGTTGATGAATTATGATTATCAAACGTATGCTTCAATATGATGCATGAATAGCCATCCATGAGTTATCCATGTGATTAGGTTCATGCATAGGCTGTTATACAAAATTTTACTTGCTAGTCTGTTTCCATACATAAGATAGATATTACAAAGGACGCTCATCTCACGTAAAACAATATGTAATGTGGTCATTGCATTCAGGACTGAAATCGATTTAACACACTCAACTCATGCCTTGCATAAATCTGAAATGTTTATTTTATGCTATACAATACGGAATGTCAACTTATACTTCATTATTTTCAACTACTTATGGGGGAAGCCCCCACTCACCCACTTTATTCTCTACAGTATTGTTATCAATAAGTGTAAGAAGGTGAATAAATTTATTAAATCAACAATCATGTTTACATTACAACAAATACAAAGAAAAAGATTACATTCATCTATATTTTCACGAAACCGCGTTGGAATAATTTTAATAACTATACAGTCTTATATCCTAAAACACAATTCAACAAATTAGTATCAATACAAATCACAGGATAGTTCTTATCAGAAAAGAGAAATGGAGTTATTACAGATAATAATAGTTTCTATGTAACTATGAAGATATATTAAAACAAATTATGTATTTTTGATATACTTTTTCATATTGTTAACTGTTTCTTTTCATATACAGGTTTCCCCCGACTTTGTGTACACAATGAGAAACTTTCATTGAGATTAAAGCTTAGGCCAGAAAATAGTTGTTCATGCATTCAGGGAAAGTAAGTTAGATCGCGCCCCAAACCGGATACTAACTACCCATGTTTGGTTATTTGCTTAACGGGCAATGACGTAGCACTGAGATATTAGTTGACCTTTACTTCATTGATAAAACCACCTGAATGGGATGGCCGCATCAGATGCCTACATTGTGCCTGACTACAGGGGTAATATATAGAGCTGCCTCCACCACTATGACAGAGCCTAAGAAATACTTAGAGGTAATACCTTGATTTTCTCTTTAATCAAATTTTCTTGTTGAATTGATACTATATAGTTTGTATTGTGTGTAGAATATTCATGTAAATTTTAATGTTGCTAATGTTAATACACTTACTTTTTTTACAGAAGCTAAGTGGCGTAGCAATATACCTGTAAAGTGGTGAGAATACCACATGTGTGTAATGGTGTTATCGTTGATTAATTGATATCAAGGGAGAGTTACCAAGTGATGTGTGGTCACTAGCTAAATTGTATTATGAGCAACTATAGAATAATGAAGAAAATATATATTTTTGTAAAGATTTTATACATTTGAATTTCCATGTAATGTAAACTATGAATTAGTGAGATTGTAAAGAGTGATTATCACTGCTGCCACAAAGCCCATAAAGTCATCATCAGACACAAAGCTGTAATATAAATAATCATATAATTTCAGCTGGTCCCGAGTTTTACCTCATAACTCTGATCTTGACTGCTAAACGCTATTTTGATGGGAGTCCAGGCTTACTAAAGCAAGGAGTCCAAACACGTCACTGAGCGAGCGAGCTTCAGTGCTGAGTCTTTATCACAGCCTTGTTGAACCGCGAGAGACTGCCAAGGTTGTCACGAGATGTCAGCGTGAGTCAATGGAAAGGCAACAATATTGTGTCCCGTTGGACAAGTAATCAAAAGTTAAGTCAAAGAACTATCAGGAATAGACTTTTATGGTGTGGACTGTAAATCGACATACAGGTTCGTGTGATATCACTTTATTTTTCATGGAAATTGAATTCTTCATTTTCTATTTCAAATTTAATTTTATAGTTATTAAATTTTATTGTTAATTCTCTTAATTGTTATCTCGTCATGTATTGCATAAGTGGTTGTAATCAACCAGAAGTGATTTCCAACTGGGGGCTTGAGCCAGGAATAAAGGAATAAATAATTATACATATTAATCTATAAATAAAGGGGGATAACACTGATGACAAAGAAGTCAACTAAACTTATCTGGCTAAGTGCCGGAATAATCAGGCCGAGATTGAGGCATATGAGAGGAGATAAGTTAGGTAAGTCCGGCTTTCTAATGTTAGGAATCATCTAATAAACTAATATTGATAATTAGTGCCTAAATTAGAACAGGATCGTTAAATGAAAAACGGACATTCGACAAACCTTGTATAGGCAAAGCCGCATAGTATTTTAGAATGCTTTGTAAAACATCGATTCGCTGTTATTCTCACTAGGCCTGCTGGTGCTCCATGGCATTAACTCCCACAGGCAAAACAGCAATTGTAGCAATTTCCAGTAATTTTCGAGTACCAGAATTTGCTCAATGTAGTCAGCATACTTTGCCACCATACAACAATGGAGTGCAGTGTATTCCTTACAGTTACAAACTGCGGTAGATATTTTTTGCATCTACAATGGTCGTAGTGGTTTATAATCAGTGAAACAGGAGATTCAGGTAAACAAAAAAGGATGCTTATTCTCATTAAAATATAATCAGGGAACAAATGCTAATTTTCCAGTTTATTTATTTTTACTTCCATTTTCTTTTACATTCAAATCTCAACTTAAGTTTCCTGCATCAGTATTTATTAGTCTGATGCACGCACAAATCATAATAAATACAGCATATCAATTTTACGAGCGCATTCACTAAAAACAATATCCAAGTGTTTAGCATACTATATACAAGTATTTTAGTTCAAACCTTTGTAGAAATAATAGCCTACTCTCATAATACATCACTACGTAAAACGCAAATATAACATATCAACAGCAAAAATGCACAAAATATTTCTAAAGTCCATTCTCTCTCAATTGGTCAGTTAACTCGCCATTAATCTAAAGACTGTCTTTCAGCACTGGACTTCTTGCCACTCCAAATTCAAGTGATTAGACAATAGAATGTTCTATATCAGGTAAACGTTTGATCTCACCCATTGGCTGGTCTCATTCCCGTAAATCTTAACCATTGGATAATAAAAACTACTCATCCAGTTGGAACTGGTTTGGATTACATCAGCAATTTTTAGCATATTCTCCATATTGACCTGGCGCATCATCAGGGTCCACAGAGAAAGGTGAAGAAAAAAAAACATGATTTTTGTTTCAATAGCTGCAATGTCCTGAAAGCGCCTTTTAAACTCTTCAGCCAGGGATCTGATATCTGTAACATATCTCTGCATTTGCTCATTGAGTTTCTTTCTGGAAAACTTGTCATGAGTTCCTGTAGTGAGGGAAAATGTGTGGTATTATGCTGTATTTGAAACAGTTGCCTTTGAAAATATTGCAGCTTGTTCCCAAAGGCCTTGATGTGTGAATAAGATTGGCTTACTACTGCATTGTGCCCTTGAAGACTTGTGTTAAGCATGTTCAGATGTCTTGTAACATCAACTAAAAATGCAAAATGTGCCAGCCAAGCAGCCTCAGATAGTTCTGGAATTGGTTATCCCTTATTTTCCATGAATTGTCCAATTTCTTTTTTAAGTGAGTAGAAGCGCTGAAGTGCTGTTCCCTGACTGAGCCATCTTACGTCATTGTGATACACAACATCTCCGTATTCACCCTGGATGTCAAGAAGAAACTGCTGAAAGTGGCGAATAAAGTGTATAGCTTTTATTAAAGGCTTAATATCGTGATCACACCTAAGATGTTTGGCACAAAGAACTTGTTGGTGAATGATGCAGTGAAGTTTAAAAGTTTTGCCCCCCCCCCCTCTTTGCTGACTTTGTTACAGACAAGTCTTGCTAGTCCACTGTGCCAACTAGCCTTGGAAGGGGCGCCATCAATAATAATACCAGAGTATTTTTTTCATAGTAATTTAATGTCATTGACAGCAGAACAAATGGAAGCAAATAAATATGTTCCTATTGTTTGGTCCTTAAGAATTTGCAGGTCAAGTAATTCTTCACTCACACACGTCATCATTAACTCCTCAAAAAAAATAAGAAGCTGGGCAGTGTCAAATGCATCAGTGCTTTCATCACAGGCTATCAAAAAACAGTCATTTTTTTCTCCTTTTGCCTCTAACTGTCTCTTAATGTCAGAAGAGATGTCGTCGTTACAGAAAAAGTCCATGAGTCAATTAATTATTTAAGATGAGGCAGCGGGCCAGTTAAAATTTAAATGCGGGCCAGACTTTGGACATCTCTGCTATAATATAATCCATTCAATTGTAATACTTCCATTGAAGATTAATCTTTGCTTACTCCAGATGGGAAAGGCCTATGAAATATCCATCTCATCAATGGCATTATTGATTTTCAATTTACCTAGTGTTATAACTTCCATTCATGAGTTTATGGTTTAGAGATTCCCTGCTTTAGGATAGAGGGTTTTACGATTTATGAAGTTTTCTAGTTTTCCTATAGTAAATCCTTGATTTAGTTTCTTTCTAATCTACATCACACTCTGTGCAGCTGATTAAAAATAGTGCATACGGTATCAATGGTCCATATTTTGATAGTACAATTTAGGCTTTACTTGAAATCGACCCTAACTCACATTTATATTTTCTCTTTTAACTTTGGATTTATTTCGCCCTGCAAACTGTCTTGAAATGGAAGTATTCCCAAATATCTCTATATTAACTCCACTAAAACATTCTTCATAAATCTAATGATTAAATCATAGGCTATGTGTGGGTTTGTATGAATGGCAATTCACCAATACGTCTTACACAATTTCAAGTCCGAATTTCATATGAATACACTAGGTGCAAGTTTCAAAGTATTGATCAGAAAAAAATATATCGTTTTCATATTTATTTTACTGCGTCAGATCATCCTTGTGCAGTAATTAACTGATCTAATTTAACTCTGCATCTTAATCCTGTTTTCTGATGACTTCACAGAACGGATTTAGAACTACACCGAATAATATTGGTGATAGGTTTTCGGCACGAAACATTTTGTAATTCGCTGTTACATCTGCAATTTCTATTTCATTGGGTAAGAAGGTGATTTATTTTAATTTTTATCTAATGGAATTGTTGACATTTTATATTGTATCTCTTATATCCGTTGCCTTTCTACTGCTAACCTCTGCTTTGCATTTTCTACTGCAATTTTAATGTGTCTTTGATGGAGATTATTTGTTAATTAACGTAGGAGTATATTTTAATCATTATATAAAGTCGCTGTCATTTGCTTGGTTTCCTTGTGGCGCACTCAGAATTTCTTTCTATCTTTTCCCCCATGTTTCGGATGGATTATTGTTGTGTTACCTGTTCTTTGGATTCAATGTTCTATTCGTTAGTTTATCATATGTTTCTGCGATTTCATACAACGTTGCATTAAACATAACTGAAGTCAATACTTTGTGTTTTGAAACCTCTTCGATGATATTGTCATGTAGCCTTTAGTTGACAGGCATTATATACTCTAACAAGCATTGCTTTTCAAGTTGATCAATACTGGAAACACCTGATTCGTTGTTTAGTATTCCGATTTGTCATCACCCATGTATTTTGGAAAGAGACATTTTTCCTTACCTTGAAGTAGATACGGATGCCCACCACAGTTTCTAGATCACTACATAGCTTTAAATCAAAGACTATATTCTGCCATTCTAAACTCTAGACTATCGAAACACCAAGTAGTAGTAGCAATATAAGTAATTGCAACAGTAGTAGTAGGAGAAGTAACAGGAGTTCGAGGAAGAGGAGAAATTGTATGTTCGGTGGGATAAATTTGCCTATCTATATATCTAGACTTAATACTTAATCCAATGGGGATGGACCAAAAGTTTCTTTGTTGAAGAAGTACTCTATTCTAATCACTTTGAATTTGAACATAAAACGAATCTGGTCATAAACACAATTGATAGCTTATTGACTTATTATTTGAATTGGTGAATGCTTTATGCAACTCAACCATTACTTCTATGTTCACTAATTTAGTCATTTTGTATATTATTTTTGTGATTTTTGATCAATGCTGTACTTCTAATGATGCGTGTGTATCCAGCTAACAAAAGTGTTGCAGGATTTGTAAGTTGAGAATATTTGTAAGAAAGGAGTTTGAGATGAAATATGCCTGCAAGAATTTTTCATTGTGACCTTTACTCTACTTGATTATATTGGTGTGTGGATCCAGCGCTGTTGTCATTTTATCAGTAAAACGTGTTGAAATAAGTTGATTCTTTTGCGTTCTGTTTGATAGCCAATATGGCTGAAATTTGAGTCTTTAGTTTGGTTGCGTGAATCCACAAAGATCATTTTGAGCATTCTTTGTAGTGTTCCAGCGAATGCTTATAGATATTCTAGAACATCCTGTGGGATGTATTTGATAGTGCATATGAAGTTCTGGGCAATTCTTCTAAGTGTGCTTGTGAGTGCATTCTAAGATTCTGGAGCAATTGTTTAACGTGTCTGGAAGGGGCATGTGGACTCTCGTCTGATTAAGAAAGACAGTGACTGTTTGCAGACCACGTGATTGTGAACACGTGACGGCTACAGTCATCATCTTTGAAAAAGTTATGTACATTGACTTTAATTATTTCTCTAAACCTCTCTCATTTCCGTGATGATATCCATGAACTTAATTATATATTTATGTTATTGACTGCTATGTCTGTGCTAGGATAAACTGAATGATTGTCCAGCATTAATTAGATAATGTTGTGAAATTATGTAAATGTCAAAACACTGTAAGATATATTCATACTTTGTATATATTTGATTGATGATTTAATACATTTATTGGTGAATTTATTGACCCTCTTCCACATATTGTTAAGCATATGTTGGAGATGACAGTGGGTGGGGACTCGCTAAATAAGGAATAAAGACCGATTTATCTTATCCATTGGTAAGAAGTTTTCCACCTAAAGAATATTGTGTTGCAGTAAATGTTTGTCTTATGGTTGTGGAAGAGAGGATCATTTACAACGCCCAAATATCCGCCAAAGAGAAAGAGACGAGTGGTGTCTTCTGGAGAATTATTTATAAAATAAGATTTTCATCACTTGTTACTAGTTATGGCTGAGATCAAACGTTTACCTGATGTAGGAAATGATATTGTTTAATCACTTGAATTTGGTGTGGCATGAAAGGCGAGCATATTTCTAAGTCCTTTCTCTCTAAATCAGTCAATTAATTCACATCTAGAGAACGGACTTAGAAATATTTCATGCATTTTTGCTATTGATATGTTATATGCTCTGGCATTCCAGAAATTCCAAACCTGTCAATATGGGAAACATTTTGTCATTCAGACTGATCACCAACCTTTTGCCTACTTAGCTCATTTGACTACGTGGCAAACGAGTTTTCGACCAGATGGTCATTACTACTACAATAGTATAGATATACTGTGGAAGTCAATAAAATCACCGACAATGTACGGGCCGTCTATTTGACGTGAGCAGTATAAATTGAAGTGTAAGTGTAAGGGTCCAGTACATAAGTCTATGTAGATGCTGTGAAATCTGTATCCTATTTACTGCAGAGTGGAAGGAATAATCTTACCGAGAGTTCATTTACATCAGGGATTTCAAACTTCGACGCGCCGGCCAATTGCGGCCCGCCAGACGATATTTTGTGGCCCCCACTTGATATTAAAGTTAAGTGATAGTGCGGCCCGCACGTTTTTCTCATGCACCCTGGGAGTTTTATAGTTTTTGTCACCTGTGGACTACCATACCTCAGGATCTGCCATTTCCCAGCATGTAAGGCACTCATGGATTCTGGCACACCATTCAGTGGTGAGAAGTATGTTGCAGGAAAGAATGTGATCACAGGTTTGCAGATTTCAAGAAACACAGAACCACCTTTCAAATATTTGCTGACCCTTTCTTCAATGTGGAAGATGTCCCTCCTGTGCTTCAAATGGATCTAATTGACATAGGTGTAATTCTGAACTCAAAGCCAAGTTCAGGGAGGTGAGTGGAAAAACAGACAAGCTTGGACAGTTTTTGAGAGAATTGCCCCTTTCCTTCCCTGAGCTTTCCAGGATGTTCAAGCGGACCAAATATCTGTGTGAATAGCTCTTCTCCACCATGAACTTGAATAAGTCAAAATTCAAGGACAAACTTACTGATAAGCATCTTCAAGCCATACTGAGGGTCACAGTGGCTTCCTCCCTGAAGCCAAATGTGGCTGAGCTGTGTAAGAGGAAGTGTTGCCAGGTCTCTGGCAGCAGGGAATAATGATGCGGCCCAGCTTCACCCAGATTCTACTTCCAGTGGCCCCCAGGCAAAATGAGTTTGAGACCCCTGATTTACATGATACTAACATGATTGTGTATGTTGTGTTTTCTACCACAAGTAGAAAGGAAATAATGATAATGATTTGTGTATATGATTTACATTTGAATTCCTTAAGTATGGACACATAATTGGGGTCATGTCCCACATTAAAAAGAGGGAAATTAATATTATATTTGATATTTCAATACACAGTGATTATTAAAGCATTTAACATTATATTATCTTTTGTTTCTATACATGTAGAATTAACAATGTGTATGTCTTAAAACCGACAGAGATCATTTTGACGTTATGAATATTTATGAGCATGTCTTAAAACCAACATTGAATGTCGGTCTTATGAATAGTTATTCATTTCCTCTTATAGTGGAAACTTCACCAGGACTGTTTGAAATGTATACCAAATTGAGTAGATGTTAAGTGGATGGTTTACATCTCAAAAGGAGAGGGGGAATGTGGTGAAGTAAAGTTGTCAATCATCCATAATTTAATTGATATAAAAATTATGATGGTATTTTTATAAGTGTCAGAATTTGAGCAAACACTTGAGAGTATGCTACAAATTGCTGATGTAATCTAAAGAAGTACCAACTGGATGTGTAGTTGTTATTATCCATTGCTAAGATTTACGAGAACGAGACCAGCCAATGGGCTAAGATCAAATGTATCTGATATAAAAATGTTATTATTAATCACTTGAATTTGGCGTGGCGTGAGGTCCAGTCATGAAAGGCAACCATTAGCGTAATGGTGAGTTAACTGACTGATTGAGAGTGAAAGGACTTAGAAATGTTCCTGCATTTTTGCTGTTGATGTGTTATACTTGTGTTTTAAGTAGAGATACACTATGTGAGTAGTATATTATTTCTACTAATTGTGAACTATGATACTCGTATATTGCATGCTAAACACTTGATATTTTTCTAGTGAACCAGCTCTTTAAAATATGTTGTATGTGTGCATCAAACTAATAAATACTGTTGCAGGAAACTGTAAGTTGAGACTTGAATGTAAGAAAGAGTGGAATAAACAGGAAATTTGCATTGTTCCATGATTATATTTTAATACAGCCTATTCTTGTGTTATTTGAATCTCCTGGTTTACTGATTGTAAACCATTATGCCTTTGATAGATGCGGGAATCACCTATTGCAGTGTGCAAATGTAAGGAATACACTAAACTCTGTTGATGTATGGTGGTATGATATACTGACTACATCAAACAATTTCTGGACAAAGGAATTTACTGGAAAGTGCTATAATTATTGTTAATTTGCTTGAGTGAGCTGGTATGGCGAATGAGCACTCAGTTTGGCTCGAGAGAATAAGCAGCGAATCAGTGTTTTTACAAAGTGAAGAGGAAACACTTTAGATGGATGTGGACATTATACTTGTGACTTTAATATCAAAGCACATGTAAAAGGCAATCGCAACTTCATCTATACAAGGTTATGTGCAAATCATTCTCGTTTTTCTCTAATAACTACATTTTGTTTTCTGATAAGAACTACCCTGGGATTTGTATTGATATTAGATTGTTGAATTGTATTTTAGGATATAAGACTGTGTAGCATAAAACTTATTTGAACATGGTTTCGTGCAAATATTGATGTCAAGTTGTCTTTTCTCATTGTATTTGTAATATGTGTATTTGATGGTTGATTTAATAACTTTATTGTTAAATTTATTGACTTTCTTAAACATATTGATAACTTATTTTGGAGAAAAGGTGGGTAAACTGGAGCTCGCAAAATATAGATTTAAAACGGATTTGATTTCTCCTTTAGTAAGACGTTTTCCACCTACAAAAATATTGTGTCGGTAAATGCTTGCCTTTAATGTAGTGGAAGAGAAAAAGTGTTTAAAGCCCCAGCACATCTGCCAAGAGAGAGAGAGAGAGAGAGAGAGAGAGAGAGAGAGAGAGAGAGAGAGTACGAGAGGTGTCTGCTGGGGAATTATTAATAGCATTTTTTAAAAATATGATTCTCATCACTTGTAATTAGAAATAGACAGTTATTTAATTAATAATACTCTTTACCATTAATTTGATTACATCACAATTCCAGTCCTGAAAGTGTTGCAAACTGTTTTACAAAAGTGTCTTACTGTATTATTTAGCAGACTAAGTGTATTGCAATCCATCATCCACAGTGTTAATTTCCGCATGGGAAATCATATATGGATGGTGAAATTATATCAGGAGGTGATTTAATTTTTATTAGGGATGACTGCTTCTAACATCTCTATTATGATGGACTGGGTGTATCATATCACCATTGCTTTTCCTCCCCCATCTATACTAGAAAAAAGAAATGTTGCATCCACTATTTTGCTATCATAGCCTCAATAACGTGTTAAACTCAGAAACCAAAACCAAAACACCGATACTTTGATTTTTCTATTTTTTGAAATGTTTATTTTTTATACTTTCTAATGGTCAGCATAGGTGTACACTCTGTAATAAGGCTGTAATAACAACACACACACACACACACACACACACACACACACACACACACACATTCATCACCTTATCAAAGCTGAAAGAAATGCAAGAATTAACAAGGAAGAACAATGTCATGATAATTTTGCACTCAATCAAATTACTGATAATGCGTTGGACATAACTGATATGCATCTCTCGTAAACGCACCATATAGTTAAAATTACTGAAGAGCAAGATAGAGATATATGTCTAAAATACAATAAACGGTCTGGGTATTTCTTTCCATATATCAATTATTTAATATTCTCTCATCTCATCCTTGAAAGTGGGTCATTAAAACAATAATGTATTCATTAACGACATGTAAGCACAATATTATAAGTATGTGATTTAGTTTTCTACTAAAGTGTAATCAGTCCTTGAATCATTTGTCAAGCTTCACGGAAAAGAATTTTGGAAAGATTCCGAGAATTTGTTTCACAACCGACAGTCAGCAGAAGTCGTAGAAAAGGATGAATTATTATTATTATCATTAGTAATAGTAGTATCCTTTTCTCACGACTGCTGCACTTCCGAAGAGCGCTGTTTTTAGCAGTGGGTCAGTTTTGTGTTGTCCAGGCATTCTATTCAGATAGCCTTCCAACTCAGGTGCTATGTTCCCCAAAGATCTTATCATTACATGCATAACTTATGCTTTTACATTCCACAGTACATGGATTTCTTAAAAGAACCAGGTATTTTTCTATTTTTTTCTGTTTTGTTTTTATGTTTCTATCACTTGCAGGAGTCACTCGATCCGTCCATATTTCCACGTCCTACAGTATTTTGACTTATGTTTCGACGACTGCATCAGGTTGATGCATCCAAGCTCTTTCAGGGGATTTTACTTCATAGTTCTCACATACATTTCTACATATGATTTTTGTCATTTCATTCTGTCCTTTGGTGTATTTTGTTCCAACCAGAAACTGACATCCAGATAGTATATGTTCTGCTGTTTCATCCATATGTTTGAATTCTGTATTTGTAATCATTTGAGATTTTCATGACTTTGGTCTTGTGCGATTTCGTGTTTAGGTTTGATCTTGTGCAGCTATTATTAGTGCTTCTGTTTCTGCTTTCAAACATGCTTCTTTTAACCATCTGAATGTTGCGTGTTTTGTAAATAATTCATCAGGTTGTCGCACATACTGACCATGCAGAGGTTTTTCGCTCCATCTATTTGCTAATGTCTGTTTTGATATTTGATTTCATGTTTCTTTGTCTGTTTCTGGGGCTGGTATAATCCACTCATCTTTACTGCTTCTATCAGTGACTCATCTGTATTGTTATTCCAAGTCCATCAGCCTTATAACTTCTCCTTCAATTACGTCGTTGATTTTCATGAGTCCTCTGCCTCCCGTTTTTCTGAGATACATAAAGTCTATCTACATCTACTATTGGATGTTAGACATTATGAATGGTGAGTATTTTTCTTGTTTTCTCTTTAGTTAATTTATTTCATTTGTTGTCCAATCTATAATACCCCCAATGTAGCTAAGTATAGGTATTGCGTAAGCAATAAGGGCTTGTATTTTATTAGCCCCATTTAGACTTGACTTTAAATCATGTCTAACTCGCTTTTAATAGTCTCCTTTAGCTTTTGAATTTATTCTGCATATTTCCTTGCTGTCACAGTATCCCTAGATATTTATATCCTTTCCCATTGAAACATCTTTGTTTTGATCTTGCATTTCTGGACGATAATTATGTCACATTTCTCAATACCGAATTTAATATTTATGTCCTCACTACTCATCTTGACAATGCTGATCAGCGAACTGATATTTGCTATTTTTTATCATTTAGCATTAGATCGTCCAAATACTGTAGTCTACTCCTGTTTTCAGAATGTCTTTACTTAGAGGATTTATGGGCTATGCAGAACAGCAGTGGTGAAAGGGAATTTGCTTGAATAGTTTCACATTTTATTGGTATGTCTGAAGTTTCTATATTGTTGCATGTTCGGGTAGTTCTCTAGCTTGTCATTGATACATGTATAAGATTTTGTAGTGAAAGTGATTTTGTACATTTGTACTTCACATTGAAGTATCCATGCATGTGGAACTGAATCGTAGGCTTTTTGGTAGTCAATCAATGCCATGCAAAGATTTGTTCTTCGTTTTTTGCTGTCAGTAACTATTGCCTTATCAATGCCAATTAGTCCTTTGTATCTCGGCTGCCTAGTCTCGCACCCTTTTGTTCATTTGTTAATATTTTCCTTAATTCTAGAAGGGACATGATTTTATCAGATATATTTCCTGATAAATAATAATTTCCAGGTAGTTGATAAGCATGTAGTTGGCCAATAGTTGTTTGGTGTTTTGCTTTCTCTGTATCTTTCATAATGAAGCCTGTGTTTCCTTTTATCTTCCAGGTTGGTAAGTTTTCCGGTTTGTATAGTATTTTGTACAGTTGGCCTGCAATTCTAACATGTAAAGAGGTATAGTGTTTTCACCAGAATAGTTGTATATGGTCTATACCTGTTGCTTTCCGGTTTAGAATCTTTCTTAACTTTTTTCTTAATATCTTTCTCAATGACTGTGATATTGCATTGTTGCGGCGTGTCTTTGTGGTCGTTTTCCAGTTCCTCAATCCATTTTGTTGAAACAGCTTGTGAATGACAGTTGTTCCAAATGTTCTCCCGGAACATTCTGGTGTCCTTAACGTTTGGAATCTGTTGTTCTATTCTAGAATTTCCTTTTAATTTTTTATATAGTCATTCAAGGTCAGTTCCGAATATTTTATTCTGTTGGAATTGTTGACCTCTTGCAGCGTATCTTTTAAGATGGTGACTGAGTCCTTGTAGCCTTTGTTTGGTATCTTCTCTTGCGGTCTTAATATTTCTATAATTTAGATGGTACTTGTTTACTAATGCCTGTTTGTTTTCCATTGTTATGAACTGCTGCTGTCATTTGGCTTTATACTCTCATAGCATACTCAATTTTATTTTCTATTCTTCTCTTAAATGATGGTACTAATGATTTCCGTGTTTGTACTTTGGATTGTATTATATATGTTTTCAATTGTTTAGCTGTAGCATATACTACGCTACTGGTTTCTGTAATATCTTTTGTGGAGATGTGCTTTTCTACTTTATTTGTATTGTGAATTTCTGTTGTTAAATCTTTGTTATTATGTAGTCTTCGAGTTTTTGTTCTTCCTACATGTGATATATTGTTGTCCATGAATTTTTTTATTTCTTCTTACATGCATTACTGTTCGTCACTTAGTTCATTATTTATTTCTCCAGAGTGGTCATCAGCCAGATTTGTTAAATTAGTTTGATGCTTCTCAAGTTGATTTTTAATTCTACGATAGTAAGCTTACTGTGCATGACTGACAGAATAAGGCATGACTGACCTTTTTCTGGTCCATAAACCACTGTTCACTGATAATAGCACCTGGATATTGTTTGTTTTTACCGAGTTCATGCATCCTTTTTCTATATTCTCTTACTGTTGATTGAGTTTCATAATAATAGGACTTACTTTTATATTTTCCTCTTTTGTCCAATTCCTTAGAGATATGTCTAGTGTTCCAGGAGCACATTTTCTACTACAACACCCAGAAACATTAGTTTCTATTGCATATCCTGTTAATGTGGGCAATATCTGATCCGTATTAGAATACAATTTTCACGTCTCCATAATAAATCAAATTGGTTAAAATGGCATACCAAAAAAATGAAATGATGATCTGCTAGTTATAGTGCAGAAAGAAATCGGTATACTTTGCGTTTGAATGATGAACAGGGAATTTGATCATTGAAGTAGGATAGATACATTCATGAAAAGACATTAAAAGTAGCAATGTACCTATTCAGTTTACATCAAGGGAAGGATGACGTCACAAGATTGGATTACGTAATATTATTTTGATGTTACACTTGTCAATTCACAACTTCATTATATATTTGTTGATGTTTGGTCTTTGCACAGGAAAAGTCAAACAGTATAGAAACGAAACATATTTCAACCACGATTATGTGAATCTTCATCCAGCATACCAATTATATTTCACTTCATCCAGCATACCAATTATATTTCACTTCATTTATATGAACGAACTCTATGTCGACCTCACTTGTCGCCATCTTCTTTATGTTATCATTATTTTACTATTATTATCCTATTTTGCTTACTGTCGGTTATGAACAAAGGTCTCGAAATCTTACCAACTGGAGATCCAAGTTTTTTTACGGCGGAGGCGAACACTTCCTAGCACTGTTTTTAGCAATGGGGCAATTTTGTGCTGTCCAGGCACTTTATTCAGGTGTTATGTTCCCCCAAAGACCCTATCACTACATGTATTACTTCTACTTTTACATTCCACAGAAACTGGATTTCTAATCTAAGATCGTGGTATTTTTCTATTTTTTCTTTCTTTTCTTTTTATGTTTCTATCACTTGGAAGTTCAACATCGATGAGTGTTGTTGTCTACTGAACTTATTGACAGATATAATATCGGGTTTTGGAGCAGGAATTACACGATCCGTCCTTATTTCAAATCCTACAGTAATTTGTCTACTTCTGTTTGGATGTCTGCTTCTGGTTGGTGCATTCAAGCTTTTTCAGGTGTTTTTACCCTGATACATATTGCTATGTAGGATGTTCGTCACTTCCTTGTGTCTTTTGGCGTATTCTGTTCCAGGCAGAGACTTGCATCCAGATAGTATATGTTCTGAAGTTTCATCCACGTTTTTAATTATACATTTGAAATCATTTGAGATTTTCATGACTTAGATTCTGTGTGATTTCGTGTTCAGTGCATGATCTAGTGCAGCTGTAATAAGTGTTTCACTTACTTAATGAAACAGATTATTATTAGTAATTAACCTTTCAAAACCAATTACAATTGATGAGAATCATAATTTATTTTATTAATGATCCTCCAACAGACATCACTCGTCTAACACTTGGCTGATATGCAGGTACTGTAAACTTTTCCACAACATAAACATTTACAGTCACATAATCTTTCTGTTGGTGGAAAACATCTTACTAAAGGAGAAGACAATTCTTACTTTAATCTATATTTAGCGAGTCCCAATCCACCCACTTTGTTCTTCAACATACGATTATCAATATGTGTAAAAAGGTCAATAAATTTATTAAATTAGCAATGAAACATGCATATGACAATCACCATGAAACAGATTACTTGACATCAATAATTTCATGAACACGTGTTAGGATAAATTTACGTTTACACAGTGTAGCACGAAAAATGCAAAGTACTGCATTAAATTAATTAAATTTTCTAAATTTTTAATTTTTCTTATGACAAATTTACTCTAAATTTTTGCCAGGTAAACCTGTGTAGCCATTTAGTCCAGACTATGAATAAAATAACAAAGCGTTTGAAGTTGTTTAGCAAAGGCTGACATAAACAGGGTGCAAGAGGGGGGACACTCACTGTAAGCAGCCAAGTTGCATAACCGCTCTCACATCACAGGAGCAGATAACAATGCCTGACGCACCACGGATATCATCATAAAGGACAGGGCTTCCCTAGGAATGCCAGTCTATAGAGTACGACCAGACAACTGTGACTATTTCATAAAGGGTGAAACAAAGGGGTAGATTACAGATCGAGGTTAAAAATCAGCGCAATACCCAATGCAAAAGCCAAAAATTATTACCCCGTACTTATGACTTCCTGCGGAGAGTGAGACAGAATAAGGCATGCCTCAAATGTTTTGGAAGTCAGGAGTTCAACGAAGATCTTAAATTCCATCACCAGTCAGGAAAGGTGAAGTTATCTGAAAACTCCGCGTTCAATGTTTGCTCAGCTTTAATTTTGACTTAGAGATCTTGGCCGATTACCTTGGTCTGAAGTCTATTGTCACATGAGTACCACCAGGCTACAGCACGAAATCCTAGTTCATCGAGGAGACAACAGAAGGATAGCAGAGCATCTCACCAAAAGCCAGAACCACTTGAGTGTAGAGACAGAACGCCATGCTGTGTTACGCATGACGCAAATTGGAGATTTGTGACTTGGAGTATTCTTGAACCAGAGAGTGTTCTCTAGAGATAGGTGCTGGTACACATTGTGACAAGGTTTTCTGTAAGTGAGAGGCTGATGAACAGACGTACCAAGAGTAAGAAGTGACTAAATTATTGAGAGCTACGTAGTAAACATTGATCTACTCATCAGTGTTAGAAGTGTGTTAAAACGTGTTAAGGAACATATAATGACTGTGTTTCTTTTGAAAATAACTGAACTGTGTTAAGGAACAGTGCATGAATAGCTAGATTCTAAAGGAACTGAAACTGTGTGAACATTCTAGCTGTGTACAAAGTAAGAAACAGTTTCAAGGCTTAATACATATGGACAGCATTGTCAACCCACCAACCAGTATAAGCCGCAGGGACAGAAAACCATGCTACTATATCATGCTCATGTTATATATTCTGTAATTGTTCTGTGATTTATTGTAAATTTCCTGTTCTGATTCTTTTTTCTGCATAGAGATTTTCTTGGCTAAAAAGTATTGATGTTATTCTTTTTGTGTAATGCCTAGTAATTGTTCTCAGAGAAGCATTAATATTAATATTCTACATGTGTAGTCCTAGTAATTGTTCTAGGGACTAATTAATGATAAATATTCTTTTTCTTAATTAATACGCTTTGAGAGATCTGCAATCTCTATTCCTTGCCTTGAGTGTGATTTTTCAAATTATCATTTTAATTGTAATTTGAATTTATTATTCTTTCTTTAATAAATTTGTTATTTTCTTACTTATCTACTCTCGTTTTTGAAAGAGGGGTAAATGTGAATGGGTGATACGTGGGCAGGGCTCTGCGAATGATGTAATAATGATAGAAAACTGGTCTAAGCACATTTTTAATTTAAGTCCTGTCGCCGAAATAGGGAGCATTTTATGTGCAGGGCTAGAACAATGACAAAGTGACTGACGGGATAGTTCAGTTGAGGGTCGTTGTTCTAGACGAGTAACACCTGGGAGGAAAATTACATATTCGACAGACTTCCAGGGTTTGACTTAGTCCCTCCATGACCGCAAATGACAAGACGCGTCAGATGATTGTGGTTGTTTGTAAAGGAGAATTATGAATATGCATTATTTATGGATGTAATGTCATATAATTAATAATTAACAAATCAAGTCACAAAAACCTTTTCCACTCACAGTATATATAATTACAATTCATCAAGAGAGTCAATACAAATCTCAGTTTAGTCCTATCAGAGAATAGAAATGGAGTTATTAGAGATGAATAATAATATTTTATTTAATCCTATTAAGCACAGTCTTAACAGTCTTTTGTGTACTTTACCAAAATGTCACAATGTCTGTTAAAATGTCTCCTGCCACAAATGTGGAAAACACTGACTTGTTGTTATATTCTTAAATGGACTTGAGTGCTCTCTTCTTTGTCAGTTCCTTCAAGCAGAACACATTTACACATATTTCTAGTAACTTCAATGTTAAATAATTTTCCTGATATGTCCAGCATATACATCAAAGGTGTATAGAGTATTCCTTACACTTACACACACCACAACAATTGTTCCTCAATCCTTCCCCACGGTTCATGTTTATAACCAGAAAACACATGAAGGGTTACTGGAAATTTGAAAGTGAAAGTAAAAGGCCTATTGTTGTTCACTGAAAAATATAATTAAGAAGCAAACATAAGCTTTCCGTTATTCACAATATAAATCCTTTCTATCTTATATCCCATTCTCAATGACAATATCCTGCAACAATATTTATTAAACCAATACAAACATGATAAAATAAATAAAGCATATCAAACAATGCCATGTGTAAGCACCACTACACGTGTGCAGCTTAGTTCAAATAATTGTAAAAATAAAAGTCAACTCACATAGTACAAAGTAAATCTCTGCATAAACACAAATATAACATATCTATAGCAAAAATATATGAAATGTATCTAAGTCCATTCTCTCTCAAACTGTCAGTTTAACTCACCATCCAGATAACGACTGCCTTTCAAAGGCAGCCTTCTTTCTTTCATTCAAAAGACAAAAGTTATTAGAGAGTAGAATTTTCTACAGCAAGTGAACTCTATAATCTCAGCCCATTGGCTGGTTTCCTTCTCGTAAATAATAATCACTGAATAACAGAAAACTACTCACACAGTTTGCATTACATCAGCAATCTAGAATATTCTTGCCTCAAGTTGTTTACTTCAACTCAGACAATTTCAAAAATAAAAGCATATGGAGTGCCCAAGGTCAGGTTACTCTGACAATTTAGCAATTTATATAACAATTAAATTTATAATTAAGGAGAGGCAAATATACTCTGTTATATATTGTTAATTCATTAGCACATACTGTTCAGTGGTTTTTCGCTCCATCTATTTGCTTATATCTCTTTTGCTATTTTCTTCTTCTACTTCTTCTTCTTCTTCTTCTTCTTAGTATAATAGTATCCTATCTCTTTCAACAATTTATACATTGATATTTGTGTTGATATTTCATCGACATGTCGTACATACTGGCCATGTAGATGTTTTGGGTTCCAGGTATGTGATAGTACTTGATTCGTTGGTTTTTTCCATGTTTCTTTGTTTCTGATGATTGGAATAGTCCATCATCTTTACTGCGTCTATCACTGGATCATCATTGTTATTCCAAATGTAGTCCACAAGACAAAGGCTTCTCCTTCAATTACAATGTTTGATTTTCTTGAGACCTCGGCTTCCATTTTTCGAGATAGATAGAGCCTGTTTATGTCTGCTTTTGGGTGTAAGTCTTTATGAACTCTAAGTAGTTTTCATATTTTTGCCAAGTTCATTTATTTCATTTGTTGTCCAATCTATGACACCTCAAATGTAGCTGACTACAGGTATTGCGTATGAGTTAAGGGCTTGTAGTTTGTCTGCCCGTTTTAGCATGGACTTCAGGAATTATCACACCCGTTTTTCATATTCTCTATTAACATTTAACTTCACTTCTCTCTGCATATCTTCTTCTTCGTCGACTTCTTCTTCTTCTTTTTCTTCTTCTTCTTCTTCTTCTTCTTCTTCTTCTTCTTCTTATTATTATTATTATTATTATTATTATTATTAATAGTAGTAGTAGTAGTAGTAGTATACCTCTTTCCACGACTTCTGTTTGAATGTCGGTTGTGATCCAAGGTCTCAGAATCTTACCAAGATTCTGGGAGATCCAAGGTTTTACGGAGGATGTGGGCACTTCCGAGGAGCGCTTCTTTGAGTAATAAAGCGAATCTGTGGTTTCCAGGAAGTTTATTCAGGTAAACTTCCAATTCAGATGTTATGTTCCCCAAGGCTCCTATCACTATAGGTATCATTTCTGCTTTTACATTCCACAGTCTATGAATTTCTAAACTGAGGTCTTGGTATTTTTCTCTTTCTTTGGTTTTTATGTTTCTATCACGTGGAACAGTGACATCAATGATTGTTACTGTTCTGTTGGACTTATTGAGAACTACAATGTCTGGTCATCATGCAGGAATCACCCGATCTGTTCTTATCTCGAAGTCCCACAGTATTTTGACTTCTTCTGTTTTGGTAACTGCTTCTGGTTGGTGCATACATGATCTTTTGGGGGTTTTTATACCATAGTTCTCACACAGATTTCAATGTATGTGTTTTGCCACTTCGATGTATCGTTTGGTGTATTCTGTTCCAGCCAGAACTTGACATCCAGATAGTATGTGCTCTGTTGTCTCATCCATGGATTTGCAAAGTCGACATTTGGAATCATTTCAGATTTTCATGATTATCGTTTTGTGTGGTTTGGTGTTGAGTGCTTGATGTGCAGCTGTTATGAGTGCTTCTGTTTCTGCTTTCAATCCTGCCTCTTTCAACCATTTGTACGTTGATTGCTTTGTTGATATTTCGTCAGCTTGTATATACTGGCCATGCAGATGTTTCTGGCTCCAGGTATGTGCTAGTTCTTGCTTTGTTGTTTTCTTCCATGTTTCTTTGTCTGTTTCTGGGGGGTGGAATAGTCCACACATCTTTACTGCTTCTATCAGTGTGTGACGGATTCTGGCAAATTCTGTGTCATGAACTCCTAATCCAGTTCTGCTGATTCAAAATTAAATTTTGAATGAATTATTTGTTAAAGCTTTTCCCGTGTTGCACCAGTATCGAGAAGCTAGCAAAGAGGTCAAACGTATTATGTAACTTTAGACCATTGTCCAGCAAGTTCGAATCAACAAGCATACCATGTGATCAGTAATGTGACGCGTTCAATACAGTTTGATAACGCGTGGCAAAATTCTCACTCGCACACAGACCCAGTCGACACACAAGTCAGCTACCTAGCTAGTCACCGCCTATTGCCGAGTCATGTTAGAGAACCCGTTGCTTGAAGGAGTAATCTACTTTTGAGAGGTAACACATCTACTTCTTACAAATATTATTGCATTTGTTAATTGTATTTTGTATTTGAATTGATGTATGTATTTTGTACAGGATTATCGCAGTTCTAGCTGAAGTATGTGATTCGATACTAATGACAAATCTAAAGGTTTCATTTGTATATAAATTATTGTAACTCTTTCTTATCTTTAATTTGTATAAATCTTAAATTCACTTGTGCCACAGGAACGTCTGTGCACGTTGCGAATTCTTTGTAATTCAAATTGTTTCCTTGCATATAATTTTGTGCTAATTTGTAAAGCGCTCATGCTTAATTTGAATTATCCCTTTGTATGAATTCCAATTTTTAATGCTGTAAATGTTTGGAAATTCATACATTCATGTAATGTTAAATGTAACACACATGTGGACCGCACTGTATCTTTAAATATGATTATATTTCAATTGTAAATGACACGATAGTCTAAGATTCTAAATTCAAAGCATTTAAATATCGATCACGTGCTTTGGTTTGCGAACACAAACGCAAATCGCTCATGGAAATCATAACTTTTATTCCAGAGCAGGTTCTTACTTCTTACTTCTTACTTCATACTTCTTTGGGTCATATGTCGACTCGCATGTCTTCATATCCCTTGCCTACGTTTCTATGTTGGCGCACGTTGTGTTAACCTCGGTTAACGATTCTTTGCAAGTACACCTTAGTGCAGTAACTGAGTGGATGGTTGACTGTTGATGCTATGGGCAATACCAGCGATGAGTCAGAGTGATGTGGTCCAGATCTAACCAGTTTAGAGACCACGTGGCGTTCAAGAGTACAGATGAGTAACGTTCTGTCCTCCTGAAGCAAAAAGACTATTGGCTGATTAACTTTCTATAAACATTGACTGTAACTCATTATAAGCACCGATTTATTTGCTACTGTTTAAATCTAGACTTCGGGCTTATAATTAATTGTTATCATTATATGTTAAATATTAAATTCATTTTCATAATTTGTTAAAAACCTCTTTCGTAGCAATTCTTATGCATATAGACCTAATCGTGGTTTGGATGGGGGTTGATTGAGCTAAATGAACGTTTTGAATGCATATTAATTTAAGAGAGTTTTAACGGTTTCCAAACCGGCTATTGTACGCAAGTTGTCAGTTCGTAAATCTGTTGTCTTAACTACAAAGGCGCATTTTTGGCTTAGTCGAATGATAATTTGAGCAACCAGTCTGTTTAGGGTGAAGAGAGGGAATTAATTTAATCAAGTAGATTAAAGTTTCCATAAAATCCTAAGAAGGGTCTGGACACATAACACAGTGGATCATCTTTGTTGTTATTCCAGATGTAGTCCACAAGGCCAATGACTGCTCCTTCAATGACATATTTGATTTTCTTGAGATATCGGCCTCACATTTTTCGAGATACATAGAGCCTGCTTTGGGGTGTAAGGCTTTATGTATTGTGAGTAGTTTTCTTGTTTTTCTGTCCAGTTCATTTATTTCAGTTGCTGTCCAATCTATGATACCTCCAGTGTAGTTTACTACAGGTATTGCATATGCATTAAAGGCTTCTATTTTGTTCGCCCCATTTATCTTGGACTTCAGGACTTGTCTAACACGTTTTTCATATTCTCTCTTAACCTTGGACTTTACCTCTCTGCATATTCTGCATATTTTCTTGATGCTGTAGTATCCCAAGATACTTATATCCATTTTCCATCGTTGATTTTTCCGATGTCGAATTGCAAGCCCTCTGTTGTTTTGACCTTGCCTTTCTGGATGACAATTCGTCCACATTTCTCAAGGCCGAATTTCATGTTGATGTCCTCACTGCAGATATTGACAGTATTGATCAGTGACGTGATGTCACGTTCATTTTTACCGAACAGCTTGAGATCGTCCATGTACAGTAGGTGGCTGATAATATGTCCTGCTTTCATTTTGTATCCTAACCCTGTTTTCTGCATCACTTTACAGAGAGGATTTAGGGCAATGCAGTACAGCAGTGGTGATAGGGAATCACCTTGGAAGATTCCACACTTTATTTTTATGTCTGCATTATCTGTGTTGTTGCATGTAAGGTTGGTTTTCCAGTTTTTCATTGACTCCTGAATTAGGTTCTGTATTGATGGCGCTACTTTGTACAATTTTAATGTTTCAGTTATCCATGAATGTGGGACTGAGTCATAGGCCTTTTGTTAGTCAATCCATGCCATTGCAAGATTTGTTCTTCGTTTCTTGCTGTCTGTAACTATTGCCTTATCAATTGCTAATTGGTCCTTTGTTCCTTTGCTGCTTAGTCTAGCAACCTTTTTGTTCAGTGGTTAACAGACTGTTTGTTTCAAGGTGAGTCATGATTTTGTCAGCTATAATTCCTGATAGAAACTTCCAGGTGGTTGAAAGGCATGTGATTGGACGATAGTTGTTTGGCATTATTATTATTCAGTCTCTTTCCACGACTTCTGTTTGACTGTCGGCTGTGATCCAAGGTCTCGGAATCTTACCAAGATTCTGGGAGATCCAAGGTTTTACGGAGGATGTGGGCACTTCCGAGGAGCGCTGCTTTGAGTAGTGGAGCGATTCTGTGGTTTCCAGGGAGTTTATTCAGGTAGCCTTCCAATTCTGATGTTATGTTCCCCAAGGCTCCTATCACTATTGGTATCACTTCTGCTTTTACATTCCACAGTCTCTGGATTTCTAATCTGAGGTCTTGGTATTTTTCTATTTTTTCTCTTTCTTTTGTTTTTATGTTTCTATCACTTGGAACAGCGACATCAATAATTGTTACTGTTCTGTTGGACTTATTGAGAACTACAATGTCTGGTCGTCTTGCAGGAATCACCTGGTCTGTTCTTATCTCGAAGTCCCATAGTATTTTGACTTCTTCTGTTTCGGTGACTGCTTCTGGTTGATGCATCCATGCTCTTTCTGGGGTTTTATTTTTATTATTATTATTATTATTATTATTATTATTATTATTATTATTATTATTGCTTTTGTTGTTGCACTATTGTAAAACGCGTATAATATAATTACTACGTTTTAAATTTCAGAAATTATTGTTGCTCACTGTTATTGACATATTGAATAAATATCTCTTTTAGCACGCATACTTGATATTTATTTAAACTTACCGATAGAACACTGTTAATTTCACACCTGTATCTTCCTAATGATGAATAAACTTTTGTGATGTTACATTCAGTCCGTACGTTCCAAGGCGCAGAATCTTTTATAATAAAGTTTGCATGACAACTGCCTTCCGCAGGAACTGAAAAAGCAATACAAATATATACTGATGTCGAAAGTGTTGGTGTGTGTGTTTTTAAATATTACAAAACATAAGAAAAATGCACACGCGTATCTGTTATGATGTTCATACTATCATGATTTGTCATGGCCTACACCGTATATACGACATTGCTTGTTTTGTTAAGATTTACGTACATGCTAAGATTCAATTGTATGTTTTTGAATCCGTGCTTACTTTTACAAATTCTGTTATTTCACTCTCCAGGCTCGCTCATATATGCAACCAGTATAAAAATAATCAAGCCTGGATTCGCTTTATATTCCTGTCCTTTAGCACTCAAGCAATATGGTATGATATGGTATGATACGACATAATACCAGACAATACAACATGACATGACATGATACAACATAATACAATATGATATGATTCGATATGAAATGATATGAATACTGTGGTTATGTTTATGATGTGATAAATCTTAATAATATAATATAATATAATATAATATAATATAATATAATATAATATAATATAATATAATATAATATAATATAATATAATATAATATGTGTGACAAGGTGCACGCCACTTAGTTAATGAAATTATTATTATTATTGATCAACCTTTCATAAGTAATTTCAAGTGATGAGAATATTAATTTTATTAATGATTCTCCAACATACACCGCTCGTCTCTCACTTGGCGTATATTTTGGAGCTGTCAAAGTTTTCTCTATTCCACAACATTTACAGTCACATAAGTTTTCCGTGAGTAGAAAACTTCTTACTAAAGTAGAAGACAAATCCGTCTTATATCTATATTATCGAGCCCCCATCCACCCACTTTCTTCTCCAACATAAGATTATCAATATACGTAAAAAAAGCCAATAAATTTAACAATAATTTTATTTAATTAACAATCAAATATACATATGACAAATACAATGAAATAGGTTATTTGACATCAATATTTCTACGAACCCATTTTCCGATAATTTTATAATTACTAAGTCTATCATAAATACAATTCAACAATACAGTCAAAACAAATCACAAGATATTTTTATCAGAGGACAGGAATGGAGTTAGCAGAGGTAAGTAATAATAGATCTACAATTAAAGATTCACTGCATTCTTAACTGTCCTTCCAACACTTTGCCACAATGTTACATTTTATAGTACTGTTCGATTTCATCAGTTCCTCGTGTGTCATTTGCAATTGAAAACACTGCTCTGCTATTTAGAGTTAAGCTGGATGCTTCTTTCTTTGGCCATGTCAATTCCTGCCAACAGAACAATAAAAGTAGTTATGTCCATCAATTTCCCTAAACTATAAATTGTTTGGGCAGCCAACAAATCTTGTCACCACACATCAGTAGAGTGCAGTGTTTTCTTACACTTACACTATCCATTCTCACCTTTATCGTAGCAGTTTACAACAATAAATCAGGAGATTCATATAGCACGTGAAAAAATAAGCTACTGGACGGCTACTTGCTCACTGCAAAATATAATTAAGGAGCAAACCTAAATTTCCAGTTTATCAATTTATAACTCCATTCTATCTTACATTCCAGCGTCAGAGACTATTATTCGGTTAGCTCTGTCAATCATATCAAATGTTTCGCTTCTCGCAAACAGAATTAGATTAAGCCATTTAAGAACCGTTAGTCCTGATAAGTGAAGTCCATATGGATGGAGGATTGGATAGGTGAAGTTGACAGAATGCACCATAACCGTATATGGGCATTTGAGTTCAGCCCATGACTGAGACAAAGTTAGGGTCGTGTCTCAAGTTGTGAAATTTACCGCCAGTTACCTCATTCACGCTATACTAAGCCAATCATTGAGGGATCGCAGTGTGAATGCAAAAACACAGAAAATAAATAATAAACGTGTATTTAAAACTACATTGCCAACAATCATGCAGTTAACTAATAAACAGTAGATAATGAACTAAAGGCGTTGATCAGGGGTGCACAAACCGCGGCCCACAACCCGCATGTGGTCCAAGATAGGGCTGTATGCGGCCTCCGGAGGACTTTTGGATGTTACAATTATTAAAGCACATTATTTCATTATTTGTGTTGTTTTTTTCTACCGAGTCATCCATATGGTGGCCCTCCACGCACTATCAATTGGAAATTTGACCCTCTGGCCTAAAAGGTTTGTGCACCCCTGGTGTAGATCTTATGTCAAGTGAAAATTTAAATAGGTGCACTGCCTTATCAGCGAATTGAAATTGCATAGTGTAAAACTTAGACTTTAGAATCAATAAATAGTCTACCATGTCTAAAGAAATATGATCCGCAGAATTAAGTAAAACTATATCCTTATGCCAAATAATAAATATGTTCAGACTGATGAGTTATAGACAATGCTGCATCGCGTGAACAACATATATGTAGGAATAAGAAATTGCATTCCTCAACATTCACAGAAAAACTGACAGACTCTCTCTCTCTGAACATATATCAATATAGCAATAAATATTAAAGATCAGAGAGAGATCCAATATGTGTTTTTTTTATTCTTAACAAAATTAATAGTTTTCGGAAAAAGAAATACAGTTACAATCAGACGGGTCTCAGCCTTATAAATATAACCGGAAAGGAAAGAGAAGATACGATAGTAAAATCAGCCAACTGAGAAAATAATTATAATACCATTATTCATCGAAAATTTAACAGAAGTTATAGAAAATTAAAGTTAAACAAAATAGACTAACCCAACTTGTCACAAGTTTATCCCATTGCACGGACAAGTCTATCAAGAAAATGCAAACTGACTTGAAAGTTACAAGGGTAGACCTAAACATAATTTGCCCAAAGTAGACTTGAAAGTGAATAAATAATATATAAAGTGACTAGAAGAGAGACAAACAATGCCAATGTAGCATCCAGCAGCAACACCAAGCTGAAGATAAGAAAAAAATGTATTCTAAAAGAGAGTTATTTGCATAATTTACTGTCAAAATATTTCCTCCATCTTCGAAGCTAAGAGTATAATTAATGTGAAAAGTGAGTGACTTTAAGTGCGTGACCCCTCAGTACAATGACTGTCCTGATACAGTGGCAGATCTGATCCAGACATTGTTTCTCTCGCCCCCCCCCCCCTCTCTCTCTCTCTTCGAAGGATCTGGAAGAATGTATTCACGATACGCTCGAGCATCCGACTGCTAATTTAATGGGTTGACATGTGCACACTATTTGCTTTTACTCATTTTGAATGGCATCACTCCATAATAACATTAGAAATTGCTGGGAAATGTAGATATCTTCCAGAATCAGTATCTAGATATCTATATGTCTTAAGCCTGAACGGACCCGTTTTCGCCATATTAATAGAGAACTTATTACGGTTGAATCCATAATTTTACTGCAATATATATTTTACTGCATTCTGTGGTATATTATACTTTTTATTATATAGCAAAATATTTTATAAGTTTAGAGAGCATTTATTTTCTAATCACTGATCTCTACAGTTGCTTTGTTAAAACTCTTCTAATTTCTCAAAGACTATTTTGTTGTAAAAGTATGTTATTGATTTGTATTATTTTATTCACCCCACATCTGTTTAGGTATATTTTTTAAATATGTAACAGTTTCCTTGTATTAATGTGCCTACAAATTAATTAAATCATTATCTCTGTTTGCTGTATCATTATATATTTATGTGACTTATTTCTTGTTTGAAAGAATTGTACAAATATTCTACAAAATCTTAGCTCATAAAACATTTCCACATAGTTTATGCTACATGTTTTTGTCACTCACTGGGTGGTGTTTAAGTCAAGAGTTCATACATCCTTCTTTTATATCCTTTTACAGTGGTGTTGACTTTAAATTAAAGAGCCATTGTTTGTATGTGTTCCTTTCTAGTCCAACTCCTCTGAGCTTTCGCTAGCATTCCAATAATTCTTATTCTTCGCTAGGACACCCTGAAACATCATTGACTGGTCAATGTTTTGGTAATGCAGACCTTATTAACCCTGGCGACGTCTGATCCAGTATTAATCAAATTTTGCTTTCTACATCATTTATGGAATGGGTACGGGTAAAGTTTGAAGTAAGCTACTTTTTCCTCCATCGAATGTCCAGAGATGGGATTTGAAGCTGTCACCCAAAATTGTAGTCAACACTGATCAGATAGCTTAACTCTCTGAATATATTTTGTCCTCTGAAATCACTTGACTATCGAGACACTTAGTTGTAGTAGTAGTAGTAGTTGTTGTTGTTGTTGTGGTGGTGGTTGTATCTATTGTGGTGGAGTAAATTTGCATCTCCCTATTTTAAAATTTAAATGTTATATAAATTGTTAAATTGTCAGAGTTGAAGTAAATGTTCAAGGCGAGAATGTGCTGGAAATTGTTGAGTAGATTTTATTATCCAATGGTTATAATTTACGAGAACGAGACCAGACAAATAGGCTGAGATTAAAACATTTTACTTCTATAGACATTTCTATTCCCTGATCACTTTGAATTTGGAGTGGCAAAAATGTGTCCTGTCTTGAAAGGCGGCTGTTAATTTGATGGTGAGTTAAAATGACTGGTTGAGAGAGAATGGACTGAATGAAATATTTCATGCACTTTGAAACTGATGTGATATACCCGTGTTTTATGTAGAGTTGTGCTATGTGAGTTGACTTTATTTCTACAAATGTTTGAACTAAGCTGCTGACATATAGTTTAATAAACACTTGACATTGTATTTATTATGAGGTGTGCATGTATTGGGCTAGTAAATACTGTTGCAGGAAATTGTAAGATGAGATTTGAATGTAAGATATAACGGAGATATATGGCAATAAACTGGAAAACTTAGCACTTGTCCCTGAGTATGTTTCTCAGAAACTGACCGTGCCTTTCACGTGATATTTGAATCTATTGGTTCACTGATTTTAAACTGCTATGACCAGGAATATGTGGGATCATCTGCTACCATGTAAGTGTAAATGGAATACACTACACTCTTTTGATGTATAGTATGCTAAATACCTGAAGAAAATTTATGGTATCATGGAGTACTAAAAATTACTACAATTACTGTTCTACTTGAATGAACTGGTATGGTGGAAAAATGCCCAAGTTGACTTCAAGAGAACAAGTGATTAATCTGTTCTTTTTCAACAGGAGGAGGGAAACACATGGAAATTGAACTGAACTATAATTTGTGACATTGTTTCCAAAAAGCGTGCAAAGGAATTTTGAGACCACGTCTAAACCAGGTTATGTACAGACTATTATCATTTATCTCTGATAACTCTATTTCATTTTTATGATAAGATTTGTCATGTGATTGTATTGTTGAATTGTATTTATTTATGAGATAGAATGCGTAAAACAGAGAAATTATTCTAATGTGGTTTCATGGAAATGTCGATGTCAAGTAATCCATTTCAATGTATTTGTTATATGTATATTTGATTGCTGAGTTTATGAATTTATTGATCTTCTTATGCATATAGATAAACATATGTTAGAGAAGAAAGTGGGTGGAACGAGGCTTGCTAACTATAGAATAAAGATGGATTTGTCTTCGCGTTTAGAAAGAAGTTTTCCAGCTATGGAATATTGTGTGACAGTAAATAATTATTTTTAAAGTTGTGGAAGAGAGGAGGATACATTTACAGAGCCTGTATATCCACCATGTGAGAGAGACGAGTGGTGTCTGCTGGAGGATCATTAATAAAATAAATTAAGATTCTCTTCACTTGTAATTAGTTTTGGATGGTTTATTAATAAATAATAATAATGTCCATTAACTAGCCGGCTTTGTCATCACAAGTAGTAATCCTACAATTTTTCTTTACATTGTATGAGTCTTAAAATGAATGTTCTTTTATCTTACATTACTGCATATCCTTGTACACACATCTATCTATCTATCTATCTATCTATCTATCTATCTATCTATCTATCTATCTATCTATCTATCTATCTATCTATCTATCTATTAATCTACATTTAATAATAGAAATTCTTTGAAATTATCTTTATTTATTAATTGTAGTGTTTCAGTTCGGATGAAATACAGTTTGTCATTATCCTTAATTATGAATACCTTGAAAATAATTAACCCGAACCTATATATTTACTGCATTATGTTAATTTAAATATTTGCGGTTGACTACGAAATTAAAATAATAAAATACTGTGTCCCATTCTAGACGTCGCTAATGGTATTAGGAATTAAGAATTGAAGTAACAATACACATCAAATGAAGAACTGAGTTTTTCAAACTAAACATAATACCTCGACCCAAAGTGTAAATATCTAAAAACAAGTATTATTTACTGAAGATAAGTTCAAATTCTAAAATGCGTCCTCAACTAATGTCCTTTTAAATACTTTATAAAATATGGAAGGAATCAATTGCCATTTTGTTTTAATTTCATATATATATATATATATATATATATATATATATATATATATATATATATATATATTATATATAATAGTATATTAAATTAAACTTACATATTAAATCCATGTCGCAAGATGTTGGCGGCTGTGAAGGAATGTTACACTTCATGGATTTACCTTCTATTTCAATATTGTCTGAAGAATTCGTTGTATTGATCATCATAATACTTTCAGATGAAAGTTTCCTAACAGGAACAAAAGTCGGAGCCAAGATCTTCTTAGTGCACGTGTCTTGTCCATTGGTCGGTGGAGTGCAAGTTCCAATTTGTGTTGTGCTACGCCACCACTCCACATCTTTTGTTTGATCCAAGCCAGTGCATATTACATTGTTGTTGGATGTTCCTTCCACTACTTCCAAAATATTGTCTGATTCACAAGATAATTGTACTCCTGCTGCACATATCAAATTTAATCACATTATGAAGCAAACCTTATTTTAAACACTTTCTTGAAAACAATAGATAATATACACAAACAATGTGGTTGAAATGAAAATTTCTTGTCGATTTATCGCCATAATGATAGAATAGATACTTAATCATTTTTAGGACAAATTGTGGTTGTATAACTTCGTCATAGTTTACCAGTTCTGAAGAAAATTCTACGAAACGCTATTTATTATAAAGCAGGTGGAAACTTGGCTGTGATATGTGTCCAACAAACATGGAATATGTCCTTGCAATCACAATCTTCCTCCGCTAGTCTTACAGCGCATTCTTTCCAAATTGTTCTTTTCTGTCAGGGCTATTCTAAAATCTGTTTTGTTTCTTCTAACATGAGATAATATTTTTTATAAATGTACTTCTATCCGTCAGCTACCTTAGCTGGTAAATTGTTAAAAGGCTGGTAGTTATTGAAATAAGTGAATAAGACAATTTACTTGAACCATATATCTCTATTAACGGTCGAATACAGTGTTGAGGTGGGGAGAGTGTGCAACTGAACTTTCATACAATCCAAGTTAAGGATAAAGGCAGTACAAAAAGTCTTAGTATGAATTAATGCTGTAAAGCAAAAGGCAGAACTAAGATTTTTACAAATTCCACATTCCGATGACATCGAACTGGCTTTAAAAATCAACTAAAACTTAACTTGAATATAAACAACATAGTAATAAAAGACAATCATCAGCGATTTAAGATTGAATTGCCATTGACTATGTAAAAGAAATATGCTGATAACTACAGCTTACCTTATAGGAAAGGGAACAGAACACTAACAACAAATAGTTACAGAAGGTAGAATACAGATGGGAAATCATCCTCATTATACCAATCGCCAATCTCCTAACAACTGGAAAAGTCGAGGAGGTATCCACACTCTGACCATGACAACTTGCATGATACTGAAGAAATAGATAAATCTATATCGTTATATCTCAAGAGGTAGGGAATTCCTAGCATCAAAACTAAATGGATTTGTATACAAATCAAAAATATTTACTTGATGTCGTCGCCCATCTTCTCTCTGATGAGGGGAGGGTGGTGGCTTGTCAACGCCATGTAGGACTTGCATAAAGAGAATTACAAATCCGCACACAGAATACCAAGATGGTTGTTTGGCTCGAATTTTGTTCTGCATGTAGGTTATGTATTGCCGACATGGTTTGCATGTGTGCTTGCATACGGGTAGGGGTGAAGTGTAGACGGCACAGACAACACAACGTATAACAATGACAACAACCACTCTTTCGAAACCATAGACAGGAGAAAGTCTCAATGTCAGAGTACAAGTTCAAATTTATTGGTCTATGGGTTTCCTCTCACATGTTGGTTAGTCAGTCAGCCATCCACACTCGCACCCATGGGTAAGGGGGAAGAAAGAAAGAAAAATGATGAATGATGAATAAAATAAAAGAAATTCCATTTCTCCATGCAGTACTAATTCTAAATACATTTAAGCATTATTTATCATAAAATAGCAATCAGTATTTATAAGTTCTGGCGCCACTGCTCTTATATCAAAGTTCAATAATAAACAAATGTCATCTGACTTGCAAGTCTTCTTCAATAGTTCCATCAATAGTATCTTATATTAATCTTAAAGCCATCCTTTACTTATAAACGTATTTTATTGACTTAAGGTTTATTTCTAATTTTAGGTTTAAAGCTTAATTAGGATTCCTAAGCTTTAGTTTTAAGTTTAGTTTATATTTATGTGCTCTGAGATTTCCTACACTAGTTAGAGTTTTCTTTTACTCACATAGCTATTGTCATTTTCTCCTTGTTCTCTGCTCACACGGTTATCGTCACTCTCTTCTTGTTCTCTGCTGATATAATCAACGTTACTTTCTCTTGTGTTGGGCTCATATCATTACACTTTCTTCTGGTGCTGGGGGTTTTGATGATACATAAAAAACGTCGTCGACATCTCGACACGGCTGTCCTCACTGCTATGATGGCTGCTACAATTTCACGCTCCCGTGCGCTTCTCGTTAGGCCTAATTTCTCAACTCTCATTACATTCTCTCTTCTCTCTTCTTCTCTTCAATTTCTGATCATTTCATCTTGCCTCTTCTCTTCTCTTAGCTTCGTTTCTCATCTCTTCTCTTCTCTTCTTCATTTCTTTTCTTCTCTCACGTTTCTCATCTCTTCTCTTCTCATTACATAACGGCCAACCTTGCCGTCTTCGGCGGTATGCCACATGCATGACCACTACTGCTTCCAATGATAGTTACTACCATTATGTAACATCTCGTTCTGTAACATCTCCCAGTGCCTAGTGACATTAAACTTCCGTCAGGAATTTGCCTCTGCATGAAAAATAATCGATCACTCGCTGTCTTTGCACAGAGTCTTTGAAAACCCGAGATGGCTATCTGGTTTGATTTGGCCCATCTTGAACTGCAGCGGCCTTTACGGCGCACTTTCCATATACAGCTGGGTAGACATCTGGCACTCTGTTACAGTGTTCAAGAACTCTCTTTCTGTTTGCCTCGCAGAATCACGTAGAGAATTCCTGATACAAACAAGCAGGGAGAAACTGAGAGCATGTCTCGCTCTCTCTACAACACGCTACATTTTCGACGTTTCTCGTTCGTCTCTGGCTCAATATCCTCTTTCATACACAAAGTTCTTGCACATCACTTTCTCTGAGCTGACTGGAACACACACCCCTTCCAGCACACGCACTACCCCCACCCAGCACTGCCCATGTACAACCAGCATGGCACTGTATGTGCTGAGGAATATTCTGACCACAGTGCCAGAGTATCAAGTTCCCAGTTGGCACATGTGATTTACATATCCATTTGACCTACCTAGCTAACTCTCTCAGACCACACACTAAAATCTCAGAGCAACAGTCCTACTCGTATTTTATTTTAAAACTACAGTTACTATAGCAACTCATGGCCACCTGGCAAGCCATACATTAACTCACAGCAAAAAATGGTTGTACACACAAACCAACCTTTTTAACTTAGTAATACAAATATTAACTTTCCAATAACTCAAATTCTATTTCAATAATAATTTCACAAAACAATATCAACTTAAACTACCAAACATTTTATAGTGGTGATTCTTAAAAGTTGTTTACATTTCCAAAACTGAGAGCCTGCTTTCTTCATGGACGAAATCAGCGTCCTAGCGCTTTCTCACGAATTCCCGTACACTGGCCGCCATGTACTCTATAGTGACACAGATTTATGGGCTTGGGTTTTGGCCACAAGGGTCAACCTCAAGTTAATTATACCTTTTCCCATTCTCCGGCACGAACTTAAGCTAGTGTTTCCGAGTTAGTTTTCGCGTTGTTGACAAAATGGTCATTTTCACCCTGTCCCTCTTTTAATTAACTTAGCAGTTTCATTCATAGTTTAGAGTTAGAAGTTACTTAGAGGGAGAGAAAAAAAATTAATTAATATTTCCCTCATTTCCTTGACACTTGACAAGAGCAACTTTCACTGAAATAATAAACAGGGATTTCTCAGAAAATAATATGTTGTAAATAAGTCACGTTTCTGCAAATTCTATTAAAGATTATCATCCGTAGAGACTAGATCTATCGCAGTGCACATTGCAGTAATTTAACTGTCATGTAATATATTTTTAATAACGAAACATCCATTAATATATTATTTATAGAACACAATAACAGTAAATAAGTTCTACTTTACCTCTCTGAGCTATCAGTCAAATGACCATGATGGTACAAACAACTCCACAAAGAGAAAACTTTATACTTACTAAGAAAAAATCATCAAAATATTTAAATTTAAAAATTAAGTGATTTTCACATTGTTAAGCAAATAATTTGATTAACTATTTTAAATTTTCTAAACTATGTTTCTTAAACTTACAGTAGTTACTTATGAATTAAATTATTAATCCTTAATGTTAACCATAAGTACAGCACTGATTCTACAGTCAATTCCTCTAAGATTAGAACATGAAAAGATTGTGTATAGCAGAGATGTTAATTTTATTACAATACTACTGAATACGATCCTATAAATGAATTTTGAATGTATTGAGTTTTACTACAAAAAACAAACAGTGCACTGCAATGAAAGAAGAATAGAATTACATCCTAGTTACCAGACTAGGCCAAGACAAACTGTATGCAGTAAGAGAAATGGAAACCACTATTGTAAAAGAACATTTGGAAAGCTCATATATATTCACTTTTTGTTAGACATTTGATTTAACTATATATAACCTTGTAAATTTCCACCTGAGTATATGGAAAAAGCAACAAATAGACAAACTGCTAACTGTAACATCTCAATTGTTCATGCTGCTTATGCGAAGTGAATACAATATTCTTAACAGCACGATTAACATTTATTAATTTAAAATATGCATATGTCACTTTAAGTGTCTGAGATAAGACAGCCATTTTGTTTCATGATAGGAAGAGAATTAACAGAAATGACTGAGACAGATTGGAAAAAGTAAAGATTGTTTTCAGATAATAAAGATGCGAAAGTTAACTTAAGAAATAATCAGAAATAGCTACTCATGGTGTGGACAGTAAATTGACTTACTGGGTCATGCAATATCATTCTGTTATTTGTGGAAATCGAAATGTTCATTTTCTTGTTTTTCAAATTTAATTTTATTGTTATTAAATTTTATTGTTAATTTTCTTAATTGTTATCTTGCCATGTTATTACATAAGTGCTTGTAATTGACCATGTTTTGCTAACTGAGGGCTGAGTCATACAAAGGAATAAAGAATTATACATATTAACCTATAATTAAAGGGAGATAACATTTTTAGCAAAGAAGTCAACTAATTTATCTGGCTGAGTGTCAGGAACAATTAGGCTGAGATTGTGGCATTTGAGGGGGGATAAGTTAGGCAAGTCCGGCTATCGCTAATGTTAGGAATTATCTAATAAACTAATATTGATAACTAGTGATTAAATTAGGACAGGGTCATTAAATGAAAACCGGACATGTGACAAATGGGGTTGCTCGTCATGGATAGTATAGGGTGACACACAAAAAAACGGTCATCACCTAAACTTGAATAACTTTTGAGTCGTCAGGGTCCTCCAGTGGTTCCAGCAGGATGGTGCCACCCCCCACACCTCAAATGAATCATTGGCATGGCTACAGCAGCGTTTCCCTGACCGACTGATCAGCCACAGGAGTGACACGGAGTGGTCGCCGCATTCACCAGACTTGAACCCCCAGATTTTTATCTATGGGGATACCTTAAGGACAGGGTATATGGCAACAATCACCAGACTATCCCTGATCTGAAGGCAGCAATCACAGCAGCAATAAGAGTGATCCCAAGGAAGGAATGCGGGAGGGTCATCGAGAACTTTACCCGCCGGATCCGGGGAGCTCATTTGGAGCACATTTTGGAGCGCCAGTGAAACAAAGAGGTTTTGTTGTACAGACTTGAAACTTTGGAGATATCCGCTACACAGGCTTGACCTAATGTAGCTAAAGTTCTGTGTCGATCTAAATAAAATTTTGGAAGTTCTTCGTTTTTTGGTGATGACCGTTTTTTTTTTGTGTGTCACCCTGTATTACAGTAATTTTATCCATATAGGAGAGAACTGAGAGAAAGCAATTTTTATAATTCGTCTTTTTATAAAAAATGTTCATATCATCCTAGACAAAAAATGTGTCATAATTTGTAATCCATTTCTTAACCACACCACAGAATCTGTTCCATGATTGGAGTATTTTTTCTCTTATTTTTGATTTACTGGCATGCATATGTTCTTTTGCAGTTAGAATTGTGACATACATAGTTAGGTGTGAGAATGCATTTTTAGTTGTAGCTAAATGCTAGACATATTAACAATTGTATTGATTGCCAGTCAAAAGTAAAACTTCGCCCAGCATCACTTCAATAAGCATTTAAAAATTAAAATAATGGAAAAGAATAAAACCTAGATACACAAGGGGTATAGGAAACATAGTACAAAAAACACATTTAAAGTATTTAACCAAGCCACTCAAAGACACTAATGGGATAGAATTTGTTAGAATTACAGGACCTAACAGGATAAACCACCCAGAGCTGGACCGTTAGACTTGATGTATCTATCTCTTTCATGTATCTCCATCCCTGATACCTGAACTGGACCAACGGTCCAGAGGGCAGAAGAACCATTGTGCCTTTTCCCATTGTCCACTGATTTATATGTTAGAGTACAGGAAACGGTTGAAGATCAAAGGGTCACTTGTAACTAAAGATAGGGGAATGGTTAGTTTCAAGGAAAGTAAATGGAAAACCTTTAAATACCATGTTTAAAGAAAATCTCTCCACTCCTGCTTACAACAATCCTTGCTGCTATGGCACGAAGAAGCGAGTCTCAGAAATTTTGTCTGGTATTTTTAAAAGAAAGATATTGTTAAAATTAAAGTCAGAAAGACTGAGTACTGAGTACAGTAGTCTAAAGGAAGGATCTATTGTACTCCAACCAGATTACCTTTGATTCTTGGGGTTTGAGGAATGTGGAAGGTATGTGTGACTGACTTTTAATTTTAGTTAAAACCTTGTGTAATAATAATAGAATGTTGAGAATAATTTATTTTTAATTATACCTTTCTTTCAGCTTAGTGTCAATGTGCTCAGGGAAGTTAATAGCCATTGTCAATTAAATGCTTTCTTTAGTAGTCAGCAGTTACTTACACTGCATTAATTATTAAATTGCAGAATCGCCAGAACCAGAACCGGGTCACTCAATATTCTGAGGGTTTCTAGGCAAACGACGGACTCTGCTTGTGTGCGTAAAGCAAAAGAGGCAGAGCTAGCTAACAGCTGGTCAAACTAAAGGGCCGCCGTTGGGATGATTTATGCGTTGGACGCTGGCTGAGCGCTGCATTGACTTTTACAACTTTAAGTACAGTGAACCTAGGCATTGAAACAAGTGCATACATACGTTGTGATTGAAATTGAGACTTGGGATTCATGTAGAAAAAGAAGATAATTTAGCAAAGGGAAACAGACATTGAAAATCACTTTCGTTTAGGGGCGGCTAGTTAATTCCCTGATTTGGTTTAGAACCAATCTATTTTGTAACTTGTTGTTAGATAATTAATAATTGATAATATTAATAATTGTTCTTTCTCTTATTTTTCCATTTATTTTCTTTTATTGTTATATAAAGTTTATTGTTAAATTTTCATTAGTGTTGTGTCAAATTCATTGTCATTTTTGTCTAATATGATTTTATAAGTTTCACCATCATGTCTGTCTAGCGTCTGTCCTCAGTCTGTCTTCATCTTATCTGTCTGTCTGTCTTATCTGTGAGGAATCGTTTCCTCTGGGGGCTCATATGAGTTACCGGAAGTGACGTCCTCAATTGTTGTCCCGTCTTAGATATTCATATTTATGAAAGGTGCCAACATTGATGATATCAGGCATTGTAGCATCTGTATATACTGATGATTTATTAGTCTTGTGTATGGAAGTGACTAAGTAAATCTGTGAAGGGAAGTCAAGTTGTATCGCCACTACATGTAAATTACATTAGACTTCAGGACATTATATTTTGACGACTAAATATATAGTGGTGTTGTATGGTCGGAGCCTGACATTACAAGAAGCCTTGGAGACAATGGACCAAAGCTAAGCTAGAGTTAGAAATGAAGAAAATAGAGGTTGACAAAGAGGTCAAAACGTATAGAAATCAAAAGTCAGAAGAGTAGTGAGGAGACTTCACAGTTCAGTGAAGTTTTAGGGCGTAAGTGTGAAAATCAGTTTGCAGGAATAAACATGGTACCTTTTGATAAACGACCGTATCAATGTTTATCTAACCACCTTTGAAAAACTCACTAAATTTCACAATATACCATGCAAATCTTAGGCTGTTGTTTTATCTGGGTTACTACAAGATAATGTGAGAGATGAATATAACAGGTTAAGTGATTTGTCAAAAACATTTTGACAAAATTAAAACCGCATTGCTTAAATATTATAAACTTACAGCTGAAACATATAGGAGGAAATTTGGGGAAGCCAGAAAGCAAACAAATCAAACACATGAACAATATTTCAGAAGGGTTACAGATATCTTCCAGAAATGGAAGTCACACAAATCTATGAAGGTATCAAAGAGGAAATAGTCAAACAGTTAGTCCTCAGCAGATACCCGCCAGAATTGGTGATATTTCTAGCCTAGAGGAAGTTAGAATCTATAGAACAAATCGCAGATGCCGCTGACTGATATGACGATGCTAGGTCCTGACCAGCATATGGTAGTTTGTATAAGCCATGCGAACATGCACACAAAACCGCTAGCTGAATGAATGATCAGAAAGAATGGAAAGGTACTGAACAAGTAGTAAATCATGAGCAGAAACATTCCAGTCTGGAGGACAAACTCAACTGTAAAGATCCAACATATCAGACAGGCCATTTTAGCAGAGCGTGTCCGAACCATAAACCACATTCCAAGGTCCATGCCATATCCTTACAAGGTCATAAACCCGCTAGATCGAATCTCACTAAACTGATGGGCATAGATACACTGCATTGCTTGATACAGGGAGTGAAGTAGATGTTTTGATCAATGCCGCGTTAGTTCGAGAGAAGGAATATTTGATTGAGACTGTTCGAGTTTGTTTTGAGAATGGGAAGACTGAAACACTACAGCTCATTAAAATACAACTTAAATCTGATTTAGTAACAGGTACTGTAAAAGCTGCAGTTGTGAGAAACTTAGATTTTATGTGATTTTAGGATGCACATATGTATTACCCTGTAAGAAACCAAATACACGTAACGCTTTGGTTGGAGTCGTAACCCAATCAGAGAGTAAGAAAACGACAACACATCTAAGATCACTGCACCCGCAGTCAAGAAAATAGACTGTGATGAAATTAAGAAGCTACAGCAAGAAGATGACTCTCTCGCTAAGCTATGGGAACAAGCTACACCCTTTTGTGAAGAAGCTTTGGAAACGCAGAATCCAAAGGCAAGTATCGTGGTGAAAAAAGGCATTTTCTACTAGTACTCCAGAGTAGGGGTAGGTTCCCACAAACAGTTCATTGTACCTCATGTGAAGCGTACTGAAGTATTGCATCTTGCACATGAAGGAATGGTGAGTGCTCATGTTAATAGGAAAGACTACTGCCAGAGTCAATCATGATTTCTTTTGACCAGGAGTGATGGAAGATGTAAGGAATTTTGTCCTATCCTGTGACACCTGTAAAAAAACAGCATCTAAAAACAACACTGCACCATACTGTTAGCTGAACCGCAGTTAATTAGCAAACCATCCAAACGCATCACTATGGACTTGATAGGGCAGATAACACTCGTGTCCAGTAAAGGTAATTGATTTGTACAAACGACCATCAACTATGCAACAAGGTTTGCAGATGCTGTACCATTGCACAACATTGAAACTGAGACAGTTGCAGAAGCTTTGTATGGGATTTGGAGTCATGTAGCAGTACAATCAGAAATCATAACCAACAAGGGTACTCAGTTCATAGGGAAGGTGTTGAAAGAAGTAAATCTTTTACTATCTATAGAACATCACACCTGCACACCTTACTACCCCCACTTACCACCCCCAAACAAATGGGCTGATTGAGAGATTCAATGGCACATTGAAGACTGCTCTCAAAAAGTTAACCAAAGACAAGCTGAACGATTGGGATCACTATATCCCCCACTACTTTTCGTGTATTTAGAAGTGCCACAATCGCCAAATGGGTTTTCCCTATTTGAACTGCTATATGGATGTACAGTGATTTTGAAAGCACTATGGACTGATGAAGAGAAAAATGATGAAATAAAGATTACTTATGAGTAGGTCTCTGACTTGCATAACCGCCTAAAGACAGTAGGTGAGTTGGCACGTGAAAATCTAACCATTGCGCAAACTCGACAAGTCAAGTATTACAATCGAAAAACTAAATCCTGTCAGCTCCAGATAAATGATAAGGTGTTACTATTACTCCCAGAGGTGCATAATAAACTACAGATGCAATGGCGAGGACCGTTTCTCATTGTAGAAAAACTGAGTGGGATGAATTACAGGATACAGGTAGGAAGAAAACAAAATATTTCATATCAACCTGTTAAATAAAAATGTGGATCACATAGATAACCATGCGCCAACCGACTTAATTGTTGTGACTGTGATTATCAAGGAGGGTGAAAAAGATGCTAGTGTGGCCAGTACTGTATTGCGTTGCCCACTGCAGACAGGTGAAACTGTCAAAGATGTAAAGATCAACGATCCTCTGACAGACAGACAGAAACAGGAGGTGAATGACTTGTTACTAGAATTTACGTCGACATTAACTGACAAGCCAGGGTTAACCGACTTAACCAAATTTTCATTGAAACTGACGGACGACAGACCAACATGATTAAAACTGTACCCACTTCCACACGCAAAGATAGATGACGTCAGATGAGAAATTAAAACAATGCTAGATCTCAATGTCATCTAGAAAACCAATAGCACATACAGTTCGCCAATCGTACTCATTAAAAAGCATGATAAAACATTCTGCTTCTTTGTCATTTACCACAGACTCAATCAGTGACAACATTCCATGCTGAACCTATGCCAGACCCTGAACCTGTCTTTACTAAACTCGCTACTTCTCACTACTTCACTAAGACCGATTTGCCACAAGTTTTTTTGGCAACGGAATGTTAAAGAATCTGACAGCCACATATTAGCATTCACTACACAGATCGGAAACTACACATGGAAAGTAATGCCGTTCGGGGTATCTAATGCACTGAGCGTGTTTTCAAAAATGATTGCAAGAACTGTTACATGGTCGAGGTGTATAAAGCATGCATACCATGCTTATTTTGGTATAAAACTTGGTGATCAGGATAAAGTTTGGGCGCCACACATGGTATGCAAGACATGCACTGAGAATTTTCGTCGTTGGACCAAGGGTAAGAAGAGTTGTCTGAAGTTTGGAATTCCTATGGTTTTGAGGGAACCGACAAACTGTGTCACTGACTGCTATTTCATTGCTATTGATGTGACTGGCATTAACAGAGCAGCCTTAAGTACCCTGATCTTGAATCAGCACGTCGTCCAGTAGCTTAGTGTGAAGAAATTCCAGTATCTGTCCTGGAGAACTTACCGACATTAGTGAAAAAAAAATCAAATGTCGAAGAATATGAAGAAAAAGAATTAGTGATGATGATGCTCCAAATCCATTTTCGCAAAAGGAGCTAAATGATCTAGTTCGAGATCACAGCTTGTAAAAGTCATCTGCTGAACTGTTGGCATCCAGACTGAGGGAAAATGCGACCTTTCTGACAGTGTTCGCATCACCTTCTGCTGCAAAAGACATCAAGAGTATCTCAGGATTTTTCTCTACAGAGAAAGACCTGGTGTACTGTACAGATATTGCGCAGCTTCTGCACAAGCTTGGAGTGCCACAGTATAAAGATTGGAGATTGTTCATTGACAGCAGAAAGCGATCACTGAAATATGTTCTGCTACACAATGGTAACCAGGTTGCATATGTACCTCTAGCTCATTCGACTACACTAAAGGGGAAGTATGAAGCAGTGAAGTACGTGCTGGAGAAAATTCGTTATGATCAGCATGGATGGTTACTTTGTGTTGACCTTAAGATGGTAAACATTTTGTTGAGACAACAGTATGGATTCAACAAGTACCAGTGCTTTCTCTGCATCTGGGATAGTAGGGACAAAGCACAGCATTACACGAAGCAGGACGCGTGTATGGGATGAATTAGTACCTTGCAAAGCAAAGAACCTCATAAACAACCCTCTGGTGGACAGAGACAAGATACTTTTCCCACCGCTGCACATTAAGCTTGGCTTAATCAAACAGTTCACCAAAGCTCTGGGCAAGGATGGTGGCTGTTTTGCTTACTTGTGCCATGCTTTTCCAGGGTTGACCATTGAGAAGTTAAAAGCTGGCATTTTGATGGTCCACAACTTTTAAGCTAATCAGAGATCCAGAGTTTGAAAACTCAATGAATGAAGTGGAATTGGAAGCGTGGAAGGCATTTGTTCTGGTCGTGAAAAACTTTCTCGGCAACAGTAAGGCCAGGAACTATACAGAGCTTGTTGCCAATATACTGAATGGTTTCAGAAACATTGGATGCAACATGAGCATCAAAAGGCATTACTTATTCTCACATATGGATCGGTTTCCTGAAAATCTGGGATCAATGAGCAACGAGCAAGGGGTGAGATTTCATCAGAATATGAAAGAGATGGAAACCGGGTATCAGGCACGCTGGGATGCAGTCATGATGGCTGATTACTGTTGAACTCTAAAGAGAGACATTCTTACTGTTGAGCATTCTAGAAGTTCGAAGAGACGGAAGTTCATACCCTGAATTTTGAACAATGATGACCTAATATTGAATTTATATGTACTTTCCGTTATCAATGTCTACTATTCAATGTACAGTAATCAACGTTTGTAACATTTAATAAATGAATTGTGTTAGAAAACGATTTTTTAATATTTTAATTATTTTCTTTTAATTTAAAAACCTATTTTGTAAGTGAAATATTAACAAAAATTGCCTAATAATGTTACACAAATGTAATCGATTTAGCTATAAGATCAGATTTTTTAAAATCGAATTAGATAAAACAGAAACAAAAAAACTTACCTGATTAAAAAAAAACGGATGTCATTTTCAAATTTAGCAGTGCAAAATTGTTCTAAATCAGTTGAAAAATCTTAGCTTACATGTTTGTGTGTGTGTGACGCAGTGTTATAAATTGATATCGTGATGAGAAAGATGCTTTAAAAAGTGTCAAACTTAGATCTGAGGACTGGGTATATGTCGTGCACCAGAGTCAATTAAGACTGTGTATTGACACGAAATAACGGCCTACTAGATCAAAACATAGTCAGACACCTGATACACCCACTTGCGATGGATATTGTGTATCTCGTTGTTATGAAAAACAAGATTATAAGGTATTACATAAATACCCTCTTACAAACTTTGATTTAATTAAAAGATTAATTTACTGCGAAATAAAACACTCAATCAGAATTATCTTTAATTAAACTTTTTATAAATATGTAACCGATGGATAGTTATCATCAGATTATGGAAATTGTAACAGGATTAATTTCGTAACATATACCACTTCCATTTTTTTTTTACAGATCATTTGCGAATGCGCACCTCTGGTTATCAGATAAATTATTATATGTATTTATTTTATTTTAACTGTAAACATTATTTAATCATCTTTTAGTACATTAAACCACTATACCTAATTATATCCATATCTCACACATTCTATTTAAAGTCATTTAGTATAGAACTTAGATGCATTCAACATCCTTAGCTTTCATATATTACAAATGACACTCATCTATATAGGTTTTTTTTTTAAGTCAGTGTGCTTTTTAAAGAAATAATTTAAAAAAAGCAATTTCACTCAATCTCCTGATATTCTATATAATGCTATTAGATTCAGTATAGGCAGCCGTTTCACCCATCTTCTTAGTGTTTTATATAATGCTTTTGAATTCAATACAGTCTGCAGCAAGTATGTGACGTGCTCAGAGAGGTTACGTGTCTGTGTACTGGGATTTGGCATAGGGAGTGTACAAATCTCCGCTTCAACATGTATGAAGTTAATATGAGTAGTACAATAAATGCCCATTTACATTCAAAACTAACCTTTACAGTTGCTATATAAAGACTGTATAGTGAAAACTAACCTTTACAGTTGCTATATAAGGACTTTATAATCAGAATTAACCTTTACAGTTGCTGTATACGAACTGTATAGTCAAAACTAACCTTTACAGTTGTTGTATAATGACTGTATAGTCAAAACTAACCTTTACAGTTGTTGTATAAGGACTGTATAGTCAAAACTGCGATCACACTCGAGTACACATGTGTGAGTGTACCGTGGAGATGCATTTGTGAAAGTTTATCGCTTTGTTGCCTCTACTGTAATTTCCGTTCCTTTGTTTAGAATCATATCACGACACGTAGAGTTATGTCCCACTTCAGACCGAAGAGTGCTACACACGACAGCTCACGTCATGAAAACTCCCGATTGTGAAATCAGCAGGAAACTATTCGTTTTAACTTAAAACAATAATTATATATATATTAGCACGCAGAGACGCTATAGTGACGTATGCCGGCACAGTTATTTGTGCAAAGCTGAATGAGAGAAAATACGATTAACATGGCGGTGCAAACTCACTTCCTTGTACACGTTTGACCAGTTCGGTATTGAGTAACTGTTCATGACCTACATTTGTTAAGCGCTTTTGCCTTTTCGTTTACACATTTACTGCACTGAACGTACAGAAATAAGCATGAAACTCTGTTCAATGTTAAGGGCCGACGCAAGCATTAGGTGATAAAAAAAACAACTGAACTTTAAATTTAGAAAAGTACACAACGATCAAAAAATGTTATCGTTTAATTGAATATAGAAGCATTTATCAACAGTCCGTGCATGCTTTGTATAAATCTAATAAATGCAAAAGCAGTTTCAATGTGTTATTGTTTTAATTTACTCGAGGCGAGGGTGTCTGCTAAAGGGATATACCGGTCGGTGTCACGATGAGACAAGGGAGGCGTAAAAATGCTCCACAAACTCCTAACATACACTTAGGACAACTCCTTGCTTTTGGCTTGCTTCGAGTTAGAGAATAAATTATGAATAAAATCAAATATTTATAATTAATTAGAACCTCTTAAATAAACTTAATGCTCTGACAGAAGCAAAAGAAAAGATTATCTTAAAACGCTATATCTGACTATAATAATTATTAATATAACAATTACACATACATTTGTGTTTTTAAACTTTCATTTAAGAAAAGAATTGGCAGATATAACCTATGCATTTCTTTAAGGGTTTAACTTATCCTTCCTTAAAGAATTAGGTAAGAAATATATATGTGATTTTTATGTCTGCATTTGAAGGAAAATCTACTATCTCTATAAGTGAATAAGGAAGGTAGATTTTCTATCTGTAACAAACGAAATGCAAAATGACATAAATAATGATTAATTATTATTTTTTCTAATTAACTGATTATTCAATTTAATTAAATGCCTGACACATTCGTTTTTTTCAGATTTATCTCTAACCCGTTTGCTTAGGTAGGGTACAAAACAAACCTATTAAGCACTAATTGGCTAGCTAAATGCTTTTGGACAGCTGGCCAATTCAAGTCTATAGTACTATGTAACCAACACTACATGGCAGGGTAGTGTGAAGCGCGCTCTTCAAGTACTAGAGATATACAAGAATAGATACAAATCGCCTGCAGACATTTTGGGGGGCCATCGCTAAACCTGTGTAAACTAATTTCACTCTCCATAATTAACTGAAGCATGAAAATACTGACCAACATTTACACAAGGAATTTCAAGAGGCGTCAGACCAAGCACATGTTTCTTCAAGTGGACAAGTGTCTCCACTTGAGAAATGAAAATAATGAAAGTAGCCCGAGGCCTTACCTGGGATGGTAAGTGAAAAACTATCTTTTACAATGCAGGCAATTATCTGCACGCACGCACGCACGCACGCACGCACGCACGCACGCACGCACGCACGCACACACACACACACACACACACACAAAGTAAAGTCTCCAGTCAAATTCTTCATTGGCACTTTACTAGTCTTCCCGCACTATTGCACGACCAACATGAGGCATTGTATCAGCAACTGTGTACTTCCATGTCAGACTGCTACAATACAGCAACTTAGATTTTGTTGCGGCAAATGATACATGCCAAAGAAGACAACCCACTCATCATCAATAAACTTTAGACTAGGAGGTTTGCTTATAAATTTACTCCTCCTAAAATATATATCTGTGAGCTAAACCTCCCAGTTCTTACTATTATTAGAACCTGCAAATATTAGTGTTTTAGAAAGGATTGGATTTAATATTAATGTAAACTTTGCACTCATGAAGAGACATTGGAGTCTGCAGAATTGACTATACATTGTGTATAAACATTCATAAGGGATGACAAACTGCCACCTAAATGTTGCTCTGTTACTCTACCAGTTTCAGTTGCAAATAATAAGAACCCTTCACTTCTAAGCTGCGTAGATATTTATTGATTTAATAACCAAATACATAAACAGTGCTTCATATTAACTTTTGCCTTTGTGATTACTATGTAGTAAGCTTGTTCTGGATAAACTTGTATGTTAAGTATTTTTTTGTTATTTGTTACACTTCCACTTCTGTATTTAGTGTCGCCAGCCCACCTTCTCTCTGATGAAAGGAGGGTGGTGGCTAGTCGACGCCACGTAGGACTTGCATACATATTATTACAAATCCGCACACAAAATACCAAGATAGTTATTTGGCTCGAATTTTATTCTACATGTAGGTTACGTATTGCCGACATGTTTGCATGCGTGCTTGCATACGGGTAAGGATAAAGTGTAGACGGCACAGACGACACAACGTATAACAACGACCACAACCACTCTTTCAAAACCATAGACAGGAAAAGTCTCCAATGTCAGAGTATATATCCAAATTTATTGATCTATGGGTATACTCTCACACGTTGGTTAGTCAGCCATCCACAACTCACACCCGTGGGATAGGGGGATAGAAAAAGAACGAATGATAAATGATGGAATAAAATAAAAGAAATATAAAATTCAATTTCTTCACGCAGTACTACTTCTAAAATAGCCTAAGCATTTTACAACATAATATAACAGTCATTATTTATAAGTTTTTGAGCCACTCCTACGATAAAAAAATTCAATAGTTCAACAATAAACAGCGTCATTTGACTTGCCAGTCCTCTTCAATCAGTTCCATCAATATTTTCTAATATTAATCTTAAAGCCATCCTTTACTTATAAACGTAGATTTACTTAAGGTTTAGTTTTAATTTTTAGGTTTAATGCTTAATTAAGATTCTAAGCTTTAGTTTTAAGTTTTAGGTTTATGTGCTCTGAGATTCCTACACTAGTTAGAATTTTCTTTTACTCACATAGTTATTGTCACTTTCTCCTTATGCTGGGGTGGGGGTGGGGGTGGTTGGTGATACACAAAAAAACATCGTCGATGTCTCGACACTGGTTCGCTCCCTAGAACTCAAATATGGCCATCTTTGCTTCTACAATTTCACGCTCTTGCTGCGCTCCATGTTAGGCCTATTTCTCAATTCTTGTTACGTTTTCTCTTCTCTCCTCTTCTCACCAACGTCTCTCCTCTTCTCTTGCATCTCCGTTTCTCCTCTTCTCATACGTCTCTCATCACTTCTCTTCAAGTTACTTAATGGCCAACCTTGCCGTTTTTTCTGCGACATGCCACACATCATTGTGACTGCTTCTGCAATATATCCCATGTGCGACAACATTAAATGTCCACCAGAATTCCATCTCTGCATGGAAAATAATTGATAGTCCACAGTCTTTGCACAGAGTCTTTGAGGAACCCAGAGATGACTATCTGGTATTATTGGTCCATCTTGATCTGTTGACGGCCCTTGTTACGTTTCCAGTATTTATTTATAGACCCTGCCCTAGAATAATTAAGGATTTTAAATATAATTAATTCCTTCTCTCATATTCTATGCAGACTGGTTGCTCAATTTATTATTTGACTAATTAAAAGTGTGTCTTGTAGTTCAGACGACAAATTTACAAACTAATAAACTGCGAACTTTAGCTAGATTGAAAACCGTTAAATTCCTCTAAATTAATATGCATTCGTTATCAACATTCTGCTCATCCGCCCCCATTCAATCTAAGAAATCTATAGGTCTATTATGCATAAAAATTAACTACTAAGAGGTTTTAACAAAGAAAATAAGATTTAATAAAGTTTTAACAAGTTAACAAAAATCAAATACGAGCGCGAATAGTCTATTTCTCGATTCTTTGCGCGTACATGCTTTATCGGTTAACTAACGAATTGCCATCAACTGTCTTTTCGATATTTGCATAAACACTGAGTAATACTCAGCTGGATTGTCTGTATCTGCCTGGTCTCTTTTACTCAGTCAGCCAGTCTATTTTCACAGTCTCACTACAGCGACGAGGCACGTGGCATCTAGGAAGGTGTTCCTTTATGTTGCTAGTGAACTTGAATTTCAGTGGCGTGGACCCTCAGAAATGAACTCACACTTTGAGCTCAGACCAGTTAGTACCAGACGAACAAGGCAAGGCAAATGAAGCCAAAGCAAGGCAAGGCAAAAGTAAAGCCAGGGGCCGACCTGGAGAAGTAACGTGCTCTAATGTAATTTCAATTTAACACGTTCCTACTCAAGCATGTCCCAGTTTAAAATGCGCTGAATAAGAGTTTCGACCTCGCGTCGTTTTACAATTAGATTTAGAAAAAATGTAGTCATCTCACGCAGTTCCATTTAACAGCATGACGTATGAAGCAATAAAATAGTTACAACGTTAAATTAATGTTCATACAAAAGGGGTAATTCAAACCAACAAAGCGCTTCACAATTTACAATTAAAATTACACGCAATAATTGAATTACATGAGAAATTCATATCGAGCACAGGCACTCTGGCTCTTAGTGAATTAAAACAATATAAATTAAAGTTACAAATGGAAAAAGAGTTACAATAAATTTATATTCCATAACTTATAGGTTTTTCAGCCATTTCTCTGGACCATGCTCAAGCATATATGGAAATAATATAATACATAGCACAAATACATATTTATAATCAAGATAGGCAAAATACTATCAGATAAAATGGTACCTTTTATGAGAAGTCGAAGGTTTGGTTCTCATCTGCTGTCGGCTGCCTCATGACCCGAGTTAGCTAAATGGATAAAGCTAATGTGTTCTCGCAGTAAGGGAACGGAAGCGCGCACCCACATTTATAGAAAAGCAAAATGCGTATCACGTGACTGGTCGCGAAGTATGTAGTTGGTTCGAGAATCTGGACAATGGACCTAAAGTTACATAACATCTTGACCTGTTCTAGAAGCATCTCGAAAAAGGAAGCTTTGAACAAAGGAGCCAAGGTTTCAAATTTCAAATTTGAAGTAAACAAGACAAGTAGGTCACCAAGTCGGACATTTTTATCAGACTGTGACAGCCCTGGTGGTGCACCTTCAAAATACAGCTGGGTGGACACCTGGCACTCTATTGCAGTGTCCAAGAATTCTCTAGCTGATTGCCTCCCAGCTCAAAGAGTCTTCTTGGTACAAAAAAAGCAGGGAGAAACTCTAACAAAGGGTCTTTTTCCACCCCTCTACCAAATGCTACATTCTTGATGTTTCTCGCCCATTCTGTCTCTGTCATCCCATTTTATGTGCAAAGTTCTTGTACATCATTTTCACTGCTGATTAGAACACACCCCTCCAGCACACGGTACCCCCATCCAGCACTGCATGTACGTGCTAACGAATATTCTCACTGTCCACTTTTATTTAGTGCCATGTATCAAATTCCAAGTCTGACACGTTTGAATGACATATCCAATTTGACCTGCTCTCTACCTAAATCAGAGAGCACAGACTAATCTCAGAGCTTTCTCAGAGCACAGTCCCTACTTTTATTTTGTTTTTAAAACTATGTTGCTATGGTAACTCATCGCCACCTGGCAAGCTGTACACTAGTCCTAGCAAGAAAGGGTTGTATACATAAACCAGCACATTTAACTATAGTAATATAAATCTTAACTTTCCAATAACTCAAAATTCTATTTCATAAGTAATTTCACAATAACAATATCAACTTAAACTACCAAACCTTTATAGTGGTGATTCTTTAAAAAAAATGTTACCGTTCAAAACTCAGAGCCTGTCTTCTCACAGACAAAATTAGCATCTCCTTGGCCGCCATGTACTCTACACTGACACATTTATGGGCGTGGCATCCTGACCACAGAGTGTCAGCCAGAAGTTAATTACACTGTTTCCATTCCCAGGCATGAACTCGCGTTTCTACCTCAGCTAGAGTTTCACACTGTTGACCAAAATGGTCATTTTAGCCCCTGTCCATGTTGTATTAATTTAGCTGTTTCGTTAATCTTTTTAGTATGATGACACTTAGAGAGAGAGAAAAAATTTAATAATATTTTCTCATCCATGTGACATTTAGCAAAAAGGAGATATGTGAATTATCATGGAGGATGAGAGGTAATCCATCAAACTTTATTCCTTTATAAAAGAAAATTATGATCATTTTCACAAAGTGCAATACCTGCTTCTTTCATGTTATGAAAGTATTGTTTATAACCTGCACATGTATATTCGACTGTGTACATGTGCGTGTGTAAGTAGTATTCATTGAGGCATGATTGTAGAGTAATATATATTTTTTGAAAAAATAATATATAGCGATAGTTAGAATGTACCAAGACTAACTAGGTAGATTGCGCCAAGACAATCCATGAAAATATTGTGTTAGTAACTTTTTTCTTTGTGCACACTTTTATTACACTTTTGTTGACGAAACTCCAGACATTTATACAACCTTCTAGAACACGAGTATATAAGGAAAATGTGGGAAATTTTGCGCCAGAGCCATGACAAAATGCAGTGATTAAGAGATATTATTCTTCCATGGGCTCTGTTTTTTATGTTAGCTATTCTAAATATTCTGGCAAAGTGAAAGGTTCAACGATTTATACCTACCATTGTGTTTTTCGACTTTAATTTGTAAGTCCTGCATAGCATAGAATCTTGTCTACCAACATTTGTAAGGAGTACTTTATTTAAATCTTCCTATTCCTAGTATGGTTGGATTAATAAATATTGTTGCAGAAAACTGTAAATTGAGACTTGAATGTAAGAAAGAATGGAGTTTAAAAAGGAATAATTTGGAAATTTAGCATTTATTCCCTGATTATATATTTACAGGCAAAAATATATAATCAGGGAATAAATGCAGCCTTTCCTTATTTTATCTTAATATCTTGGCTTACTAATTATAAACCGCTATGACCATGGTGTATCTACCACATATATAAGTGTAAGGAGTACACTACAATCTGTTGAAGTATGTTGACAAGTTATGCTGACTACATAGAGCACATTCTGGCACAAGAAAGTTACTGTAAATTGCTTCAATTGTTGTTCTGCTTGAGGGAGCTATTACAGCAGAGTGCCAGGTTAGCCTTGAGAGAATAGCAGCGAATCAGTATTCTACAATATGAGAAGGGAATTACATGGAATTGACAGTAATAACTGAACAATAAACATGTGGCATTGTTTCTAAAAAGCACGTGAAAGACTATTGAAACAGTGCTTAAATCTGGTTATATAAAAAATATTATTGTTAATCTCAGATAACTCCATTTCTTTTCTCTGATAAGAATTATCCTGTGATTTGTATTTTGTTTTAGGATGTAAGACTGTATAGATATTAAAAATATTCGAACCTAGTTTCGTGGAAATTTTTATGTCAAGTAATATTTTTCATATTTTACTTGTCATATGTATATTTGATTGTTGATTTAATACATATATTGTTAAATTTATTGACCTTCTTACACATATTGATACCCTTATTCTGGAGATAAAAGTGGGTGAATGGTGGCTCGCTAAATGTAGATTAAAGATGGATTTGTCTTCTCCTTTAGTAAGAGGTTTTGCACCTATCTAAATATTGTGTGATGGTAAATGTTTATCTTTAATGTGTGGGGGAGAGAAAAGTTTACAGCGCCCGCATATCCTCCAAGTAAGAGAGACGAGTGGTTTCTATTGGAGAATTATTAATAACATAAATTAAGATTATCATTACTTGTAATTAGTTATGGTTGATTAGTTAATTAATAATAATCTTAACTATAACTAGGTGGCGTTTGCGTCATTGTGCGGAATACAATTGCAGATGTCATGGATCGAAGTTTTGTTTGGAAAGTTTAAGTATTTTTATGTCTAAGCATTAATTCTTTTGTTACCAAACATTTACAGTCAGAATTTCTGTTACTGTCAAGAATTAAACATAACAAACAAATCATCTTTAATTTTTGCATTTACAGTTTAAAATTGTTTGCATTACCCGTATTCGCTCAATGGTTGCTCACGAATGCATCAATGCAGAGCTAACCGCAAGTCAAACATTATTCTTGGGTTTGTGGCATGCCACCATCCTCTTCCCATAACGTACTCTTCGAATTGTATTTTTATTTTACGCAATATTTATTTTAAATTGTGACTTGTTGTTTCTTATGCTACAATTCAAATACTAATGAACAACTTGGAATGCGTTGGGATTGGTTGTATCAGGTAAAACAATTATCCTGATATGATTAGTTATAAACAATGAAGGATAATTAACACAATTATTATAAGAAGTATTAGTATTAGTACATGTAGTTGTATTTGAAAAGTTAAACTCATATTTGCTTTGCAAGAAAGAAAATGTACTTAATAATATCAATAACACTTAACCGTGGTGTTTGTGGGTTATTTCAACGCAGATTTGGCTCTTTATTAAAAAAAATATCCTCATGATGTCAACCGCAACAACCTCATTTCATGCTGTTCTAACAGAAAATGCATCATTGTTTAGATTCATAGAAAAATAAAAAAAAATGTTTGTTAGCAGCCGAAACGATCAAAGGATAACGATGTCACAACATCAAGCTACAAAGTGCAGTTTCCAATAATACAATTTAAAACACCGAAGGAAGAAAATAATTATCACAAAATATTAATTTAGAACGAAGCAAAGCACAGAACATCGGGTTCGGGTCTTGTCGTCTAGAAGAACATCACTTTAAATTTTCTATTAATACTTAATGGTTTACATAACACAAATACAAAATATCGAAATCACTTCTAATTTTCAAATATGAATATTACATCGAAAGATAAATATAATAAAATAAAGATGTAGTCCAAAATCACGCACATGCGTGTTACAATTATAATGCAACATATTACATGCAAACGATTAAATCATTACATATGGAAGTAATTATATTTTACAATGAAAAGTAAAATGTACGAAAGAAATTATACAATTCAAATCATGCACATGCATGTTACAATTACAACAAAGCATTTTACACACAAGTGAATTAAATTATTATATACAAAAATACCTCAACGTTCACAGCTTTCACAATTGCAGTTCAGTTAGTTAGCTTTCAAGAAGATAAATTAGCATTCCATAATCTTTATACAATAAAGATAAATTATCCTTCCACAATCCAACAATTGTATAGAGATGCAAATACATTTTAATCTAGCCACTCTATTCAAGTAGACGTAATATATATATATATATATATATATATATATATATATATATATACATATACATATAAATGTTTTAAAATATTTATGCCCGCTATGGAAAATATATATATATATATATATAACCCTATTTCCAGCGTTAGGTAGACCATGCTTAAAAACCAGCATTAGGTAGACACAGTGTATATCCCATAATAATAATAAAATTAACATTTTTTTTTCACATTCTGCTTTTAGACATCACTAATAGCAAACGTACTTAATTTGAAGAAAAAATATCAAATAACAAAAAATATACATGTTTTGTGGTCTGCCTAATTCCTATAACCCTAAAACCAGCATTATGTAGACAAACACATACACTTAAAAACCAGCATTATGGGACTCGTACTTAAAAACCAGCATTATGTGGACACTTAGTTAAAATGGTCAATTTTATAGTTGTAAACAAATGAATCTTTTTAAAAACCATGACTCTGCATAAATAAATGTATAGGTTATAAATATAAATCAAAAGTAGAAGAATACATTTGCTTTAATACATATTTGTATAGATGTATCTCATTTTATAATCTAAAAGTCCACAATTTGGTATGAATAAAAATATATTGTTGAGTTTTTATATTGATTTATTACTATTTAAATCAGGATATACATTTAGAATCATGTTAAAGGACTCCAAACTCAATTAAATCTTGAGTTTGGAAAAATATATGTTTATACTTAAAAACCAGCCTTACGTAGACATCATTTGCTTAAAAACCAGCCTTAAGTAGACATCATTTGCTTAAAAACCAGCCTTAAGCAGACATCATTTGCTTAAAAACCAGCAATATGTGGACATATATGTCATTCTAATAAATGAAGCTATATTTCATTATTTAATGCCATTGTCTCATTATTTAATAAATTGTTCAAATTTAAAAGCATGTTAAAAGGTCCAAAATTTAATTTGGTATTAAAATTGGAAAGTAAATGTTTTAAAAACAGCCTTAGGTGGACATTATGTGCTTACATACCAGCAATATGCAGACAACATATATGTTACTCAAATAAATAAAGGAAAGCAAGGTTTCCTTAATTTATCACTATTTCATACAGGTTTAAAGTCAAAATTAAATTAAAGGACCACAAAATCAATATAGTGTTGACTTACAAAAATAAAAGCTTTTTTCTTTTAAAAACAACCTTATGTGAGCATAATTTGCTATTAAAAAATTAAAAAAGTAATCATACCTGTAAGTTAATTTTGGAAATAACTTGATTTTTCTATATTTTTTCTATATTTACTATTAATTTCTCACCATTTAAAAAAAGATTCAAACTCAGAATCATGTTTAAGGACCCCAAATTTAATTTGGTATTAAAGTTGGAAAGTAAAAGTGTTATGCTTATAAAACACCCTTACTTGTACAATGCAAACTTTGAAACCAGCAATGCAGCAATATGCAGGCAACTTAAACATTATTGTAATAAATAAAGCAACGTTTCTTAAATTTATTTCTATTTAATGCAGGATTCAAATGCAAAATCATTTTAAAGGACCACAGTTTCTATTTAGTGTTGAATTTGTGAAAAATAAGTGTATGCTTAAAAATCAGCCTTACGTAGACATTATTTGCTTAAAAACCAGCAATACGCAGACATTATTTGCTTAAAAACCAGCAATACGCAGACATGTATATGTCATTCTAATAAATAAAGCTAAGTTTCTTTATTTAACATTATTGTATCACTATTTAATAAATTGTTCAAATTTTAAAGTATGTTGAAAAGTCCCAAATTTAATTTGGTATTAAAATTGGAAAGTAAAAGGTTTATGCTTTAAAACCATCCTTTGGTGGACATTAAGTGCTTAAAAACCAGCAACATGCAGACCGCATACATGTCACTCAAATAAATAAAGTAATGCTTCTTTAATTTATCACTATTTAATACAAGATTTAGATTCAAATTCATGTTATACGAGACACTAAATCAGTAAATGTAATTTAGTGATGAGTTTGGAAAATTAATGTTTAATGCAACTAGAGGTACGTGGACAATATTTGCTTAAAACCAGTGCTATGCAGATAAGCATATATTATACTCTAATAAATAATGTACATGTTTCTTTATTTAAAATTATTTTCAATAAACTAAAGAAACATAGTGTGTAAAAAGTGTATTATCATTTTGGGGAAGAGTTCGCATATTACGTTTAATATAAAACGATCCGAAATGTAAGGATTTCACCAGGTTCTTGAAGTGTTATTCCAAAATAAACATTATCGGATATGTTACTTATTACTGATCCATGAGTAAGGCCAGTAAGTAGTTTAGTGATTATATTTAATTAATTATTATACAATTGTTGCACAAACCAAACAGTAGACAATGCGGTGGTTGATAAAATATTTTCACAATTTAATAAACATCAAAGAACTAAAGCCGCAAACATGTTGGCTGGGCTTGGCGGTGTTGTAATACAGTGTAACCTAATTCGTGATATTACGTCACTCGGGGTATTATGGGACAATGTGTATTATCGTACAAACAAATAAAAATTAGTAAAACTATTTAACGCAAAGTAAAAACCTATAGATATTATATCCGTCCATTATTTTGAATATATCTTAATAATGCATTCCATTTAATATTCGTCCCATAATAACCCAACCTTTTACATTAGACATGAATAGACGTATATGTTCACAGAAAAAAGTCAAATATTGTAAAAAGCCCACTATTAATGCAATCCGATTTTATGGACCCCAATTATCGCCTTATAGCGATATTTCACTGTACTTAGATTTATTTATGTAACAGCGGTGATGAATTAAATTATAACTATAAAGAGCTGTCTTTAAGTACGATTATAATTTAGAACGATAAGGCTTGGGGCGACACTTGTTTATGGGTGAAGGCCGAATGAACACGTAAATTATACTGTCCATAGATAGAAACTGTCCAGTGCTCTTGCACTATAAAACAGTAAAGTCGCAAGTCTAAAATAAAAATTGAGTAATGTAGAATGGACTCCTCAAGATCCATTCTGTTAAAACTTATAAAATGAAGTGGATTTTGAATTAAAATTTCTATTTAAGAAATACTCTGTCATAAATTGAAGGACTTAATTAGTGTCTGAAGCAATATTATTGAACTGAAGAACAACCGCAAAGGCACAGCAATTCTTGCTTAATTCAGGGGCTGAGTTCGATTCGTGCCAGGATGGATAGTGTGATTCTTACCCCATCCCCAGATAAGGTTCTAGGCTTTGTATCTAGACCATCAAATAGGACAAACAAAATGGTTAGTTTACTAAAACAGTTACGTTTACTAAAGCTCGTGCAAGCCTGGCAATTAAAGAGCGAAGAATGTCTCCGTTGGTTACTCACTGCCTGACATAATTGCACATAAAATTGATACCCCTCCGCCTCGTAAAAGATGAAGAAAAGAACAGAAGTATTTGCTCTTGCCATCAATCAGTGCCACCGACTATTTCTCTCTATTAAGAAAGCTAACATGTAAATGATAAAGTAATCAAAATAAATGATCTCTTACCTTATTTTGTAGACAGTACTGCAGAGATTAGCTGAAAAACATCGATCTGCAGTGTACATGCTTTCTGTTTCAGAAATAAGTACAGTCACAGATCCTTTATCTTTTTTTTTTTTTTAAGTGTGAGAACTGAATGATGAAAACCGCTGATCTTCGAAAGACTGGAAATAAAGTCTGATAAGTTCGGGTCTACTCAGTCATTTTCTCTTTTTTTACATTCATTTAATGCCCTCCCTATTCAGAGCGAAACATGATGACTAATTTAAACTCCTTTATCTCACCCTTTCCCACAGACTCAGATGAGACTTTTAGAGAGAGAACAGATAGATCGTGGTAACAATTAAAAAGAAAGGTGTGGTTTGGATGGAACAAAGGTTCACTGTGCATTCAACCATCAATCAATCAATGCCAAATCCCTAGGACTGAAAACGCCTGAATTTTATTGGTAGGTATTGCTTGGTACTGCGGACTGGATAACAAAAGGATGTATAGTTTGAAAGGAAGAGAAATAATAGCATGGAGTTTAATTGTTGAGTTTAAGCCCAAACTCTGGTATATCGTTTTCTCTTTCCGATTTTTAACTATCAAGGGATCATCAGCGTGAGTGGTACCACTCGGGAAACAGTTTATTGTTTTTATTGAATTATAATACTATTAAAAATATGAATGAATTATAATTTTATTTGACTGATGAAACTTGAAAATGCAGATATATACGAATATAGACTTAGTTATATTAAGTTGTCTGTGTTGTTTATGAACGGACGCGTAGTTCCTGTTAGCAAGTGAACGCATAAGGATGTGAACTGTAAAGCATGCCTTTAGGGATTAGGGATTAAGATTATTGGTCTTTCGCGTTGGCGTGCTGTTCAAGACGCTGTGAAGCGTGAACAGAAGGTACTCGGACAAAGCAGAGAGTAGGACTGATTGATTGATTGATTGAGTGTAGGGGGGGGGGGCGCTTCCGGCTTCCGCCACTTTCGCGAGCGTAGGCCTGAGTGTGCCTAACTCAAAGTTATACAAAGTACCGCCAGCTAGACTTGCTACCTTAGGTGATTGTTGACACAGAAACTTAGATAATCAAAGAGATTAGATTCTCTCTTCTCTTGTTAATTTCTTTTCTGTCTCTGTCTTTTTGTTCTCTCTCTCTCTCTCTCTCTCTCTCTCTCTCTCTCTCTCTCTTACACACACACACACACACACACACACACACACACACACACACACACACACACACACACACACACACACCATAACTTGCCCATTTGAAACATATTCACGTTTTCACAGAATGAAGTCTTAGGAAATAAAGTCACAATGAAAAATGTCACCGGAAGTAAAGTCACAATATATGTTTAATATAAAGTCGTAAGTCAGTGTGATTGTGTTATACTGTTTATTAACTGTAAGTGAAGGACGAAATGTCACGGAGGTTAACAGCTCGCTGAAGATGTGCGTGGTTCAAATACAGTTCGGGGTGAAAAAACGTTAATAATTATAATGTATGCGTGTATGTCCGCTATTGTCTTTGGTGTGCACGTGCGTGTATTTTATATACCGTATAAATGCATTCTAAATCATACATTTAGTTCTGTTTGTATTAATTTTATTTGTAAGTCCATATATATGTTCATTATTTACTGAATAACAGTAAAAGGAAGTAAGCGGCGGCTCTGTTGGATCGCGGTTCGATTCTCCCTCGGGATTAAATGTGTGTGTGTGTGTGTGTGTGTGTGTGTGTGTGTGTGTGTGTGTGTGTGTGTGTGTGTGTATGTGTGTGTGATTTGTCCGTCGTATACATATTATAATCCATATTATAATTCACAATTTTAATAAAATGATTTATTCATACATAGTCATGTTTTATGCCTGTAGTCCATAAACACGTATATTATTGACTGAATAACAATAAATGACAGTTAGCGATTGCGCAGATTAACATATCTCCCAAGAGGATCGTGGTTGTGATTCTCGCTCAGAGTAAAATATGTTTTATTTTGTTTTTGTTTGTGTACGTATGTTTGAGTGTGCTCGCGCGCGCGAGTGTGTGTGTGTGTGTGTGTGTATGTGTGTGACTGTAAATTAAAAGAATGTGCCTCTTATCTCTCCGACACAACTTACATAGTAAATATGACTTAAACTTTAGCAGTGGATATTACTGACAGTAATAAGAGCGGTTCATAATTGTGCTTCGATGAATTTATGTATACCAAGCATGCAGCTCGCAAAACCAATGTATTCCTTTTTTTTTTTTTTAGAAACTTCAATCTGACGTGCATTGTTCGACAACTCTTTACTTGTTTAATACATACGGCTGGTAACTGTGAATAAAATGTTCTTTAAAATATCACCTAACAAACATTACCAACAGATGTTTAGTGTGATATGACTGCTTGAAACATGATTTCATTGATACATTTTTATTTAGTTTCATTTTATGTAAATACGTCAGATTCTTTTCACTTCTGGAAATTATTTCTCGATCGAGATAAAAGAAAATTGAACTGTGTTAGCCGTATTATTGATAGTGTTCTATTGTTCTTGTACTAGTGGGCGATTATAAAGTTGAAATATATAGTACTAATTGATCAAAACGGTCGGCATATCTGTAAGATATAGTAACTATAAATTTGAACGGTGACATGCAATATTAATAAAACTCACCTACCATACAACTATCTAACATGTTTATATTGCATTGAATGCTATAACCATATGATTGCATTGGTGTCTTATTTTGTTTTAGCGTAGTTCTTTGGCGTTTCTTGGAATTACACTTGTAGTATTGGGTTACACATAGAGCTATAGTTTAAATCTTATTTACTATGTGAGTTGTGTCGGAGAGATTAGAGGCAGATTCTTTTAAATTACAATCACACACATACACACAGTCTCTCTCTCTCTCTCTCTCTCTCTCTCTCTCTCTCACACACACACACACACACACACACACACACACACACACACACACACACACACACACACACACACACACAACAAAACATCTTTAATTCAGAGAGAGAATCACACCACGATCTTCTTGGGCGAGAGGTTAGTTTCTGCACAATCACTTATTTCCATTCACTGTTATTCTATCTATAATTTACTTGTTTATGGACTTCAAGCATAACAATATAACTAAGTATGAAAAAATCATATAATTAAATGCGTGAATTATAATATGTTCCGATATACAAGTCACACACACACACACACACACACACACACACACACACACACACACACACACACACACACACACACACACATTTACCCCAGAGCGAGAATCGAACCACGATCCTAATGAGCCGTCGCTTAATTCCATTTACTGTTATTCACTCAATAATAAGCATGCATACCGACTTACAATGAAAATTAATTAAAACAGAACTAAATGTATGTATTACAAAGCATTTATACGGTATATAAAATACACTTGAATCACGCACATATTGAACGAGCAGTTAACCTCCTTGCCTTTTCCTGCTTCACTCACTGTTAATAAGTATTATAAGATATACACTCTGACACTTATGACTTTATATTGTGAATTTATTTCCTGTAACTTTTTCCTTGTGATTTTATTTCCTATGACTTTTTTCCTGTGACTTTTTTCCAGTGACATTTTTTCCGCTCACCGTTGATAAGAAGCGACTCCATACACAACTCTCTTGTTTTAGGTTAGAGAAAAAATATGAGGGAATTTTAGAGACAGTTTTGTTTTTGTTGTTTTTAGAGAAATGTTAGGGTTAGGATTAGCTGTAAATAAAAAAAAAAACAAATATAAATATATTCTAAAACTTTTTTACTTGTATTCCTGATTTAGGTTTTGTTTCTGCTAAATTTTGTGTTTTAATGTCTTAAATATTGCAGTAAAAATAGCATCGAGTAACACTTTGTATCTAAATGTATGTCATATAACTTCTGTCCTTCGATATACGTATAATGACCCCTTTGTTTTTCAAACACGACAATTGTGTATGGAGCTGTTGGGTCTACCGTACACACCTTTGTGTACATAAATGCCTGCAGTGTTGATTTGGTGGAAGTACGAAGGAATGCGTAGCCATTCACTAAGAGTAACATTGCTAAGAAAAATAGCAGGACTTCCGACTGATTGCACAACAATCGCCAGTCAGTAGTAAAGATGGGTACTGTTGTTCTCACGTGTACGAGTGTAGACGAGGAGGAAAGATTAACTTTTGATATAAGCCGCCTGGCTGTTAGGAAGGAGACAGGGGTCCGGGGTGTTTGGAAACCCACTATAAACCGTTAAGATGAGAACAATAGGGATGGTCTCTTTGAGTTGACAAAAGAAAGCCCATTATCTCCTCTATGACAGAGTTGAGGAAAATTAACTCTCCACGTGACAAAAGGGGGGAAAGTAAGGAAAAGACAAGAAGGGTGTTGGATATATTGTTTGTTTTTTTTTTAAAAAATAATTAATAATAATAATTACCCGAACAACAAGAGCTCAGAGACCTAGAAAATTTTGACGGGCCAGACATGAGGTAATGAGTAAACAGTAAAAACAACTTTGCGGACAGCTGACCATTTGGAAATAATAGATAAAAACTAGGTTGACATAGCCAGGGGGGTAAACCACCCCTCCCTTTCCCCCACAACCCCTCCACCCAGAGCAAAAGCGGCGGAAGCCGGAAGCGCCCCCCCCTACATTCAATCAATCAAATCAAGTTTTTTATAGAGGAAAAAAACTAGGGCCAGTGTGTTATTGCATTTGTAGTGGGGAAAAGTCACAGAATGAAGTCTTAGGAAATAAAGTCACAAGGAAAAAAGTCACAGGAAATAAAGACACAATATATGTTTAATATAAAGTCGTAAGTCAGTATGTATGTGTTATACTGTTTATTAACTGTAAGTGAAGGACGAAATGTCACGGAGATTAACAGCTCGCTGAAGATGTGCATGGTTCAAATACCGTTCGTGGTGAAAAACATTAATAATATATGCTTTTGTCTTTGGTGTGCAGGAGCGTGTATTTTATATACCGTATAAATGCATTCTAAATCATATATTTAGTTCTGTTTGTATTAATTTTATTTGTAAGTCCATATATATGCTCATTATTTACTGAATAACAGTAAAAGGATGTAAGCGGCAGCTCAGTTGGATTGCGGTTCGATTCTTCCTCGGGATTAAATGTGTGTGTGTGTGTGTGTGTGTGTGTGTGTGTGTGTGTGTGTGTGTGTGTGTGTGTGTGTGTGTGTGTGTGTGTGTGTACGTACTTGCGAAGATTCGGTTCTGCGGTACATTGCTTTATATGCAAGTTTGGCTCTGACGACTGTAAAAGTTACTGGAGTCCTTTCAAGTCTTCTATAAATGTTTCAAACTTGTTCTACCAAAATTGATCAGAGGCTCCCACTTTATACAGTTTATCAGCTATTAATTATTCACTATGTTAAATTTGTAACCAGAAAACATTGTTAGTTTGCCTTCACTCGTGCGTATAGTCCAGCTAATCAAACGTAGGCATGACATTTTAAGGAGTGTGGCATCTTGGAAGAGCAAAGAGCACTTACTTCGCGATCAATCGATTCACCGCACTCCCTCAAAGGACTATGTGCTCTGTGTACATAGAAGCCTACATAACTTTTTCTTGTTTTCAGTGTTTCAAGCCGTAAGTAAGAAGGAAATACGCAATGTAATAACCAAACTGAAACTGAAACAAATAAGCAAACTGAAACTTCTTAAAATCATGTGAAATATTGAAACTCGATTTGACAGTTATTTCAAAACTTTAATTAAACTAGTTTATTTGATTTTAGGAAAAATATTAAAAGTTTAAACTTGTTTCATATATCCTGAAATAATAAGAAAGCTTCAATTAATACATATTTCTATATGTGCCTTTGTATTTAGTAAGAAGTGGCAAGAGAATGACCTGCAGTTTATTAGTCATATGCTTGAATCTTGAATCTATTTTTATTAATGCTATCATCCTTTTAGTTCATTCATATGTAATGCTTGTCTGTAAATGAGGTCGTGTGGTTTGCGTGGAATGTGTACACGTTAATAAAACAAACAGATAGAGAAAAATGAAAGAGAGTGAAAGAGAGTAGTAATTTACTAGATTATATTGTAATAATAATTCAGTGAATATACAAATGCGTTCATCATGACACAAATGCCATATTATCTTGCTAATCAGTATTGGCATACAGCTTAATTGTCGCCAAACATTTTTATCTATCTCTCTATTGATTTGACGTTAAATTGCTCCTAACAGTGAGTAAGCAGATGCATTTCGATACGTGAAGAAATTCATTTAAAAAATGTATAGTTTGTTTGTTTCCATTCTATTGGTTATTTTTTCTTTTTTAAGGAAGATTAAATCGGCAAACATTTTTTTGTTTCTAAAGTGAGTATGGAATTTTTTAATTAAAAAAAGTCAAGAGAATGACCTTACAATAATTTTAGATAACATTTTAACTTTATGCGCCCAATTATGAAAAAACAACATTGTCTTCTTCTGCTTTGGTTTATGGAGTGACCAATAATATTTTAAAGATATCAAACGTAATACTAATTTACACCATCTCTGTTTTAGAAAAATAAATATGGAAATACAGAATCTGAACACAGTGAAACACGACTAAAAAGAATAGAGTAAGCGATATCTTTTATACAAATAAAAGTGATCATTGCTTAGAGAAACCTCTTAAAGGATTCTAAAAGGAAATAAGCATTATTTAAATTTTTATTATGTTAATTAAGTAATTGATTTAATTAAAGAAAATAAAGGCACTCTGATAGGTTAATTATTTTGATTTGTTGATTCTGCTTAACAATATTATTATTTTTAAAATCCTCCTGCTTTTATAGAAAGCAACGCTAGCGAATTGCGTATAACGTACTAGCTAGACTCGCTGAGATCCTACATTCAAACAAAGCGACAACCAGTACGAATAATATAAAAACAATCAGATAGACGAGTATATATGGATAGGTAGATTGGTAACTAGTAAGATAAATAGATGGATAGAATTTGGATGTGAGAGTAGACAGTTCCATCGAAAGACAGATGCACGTACAGATCGACAGACAAATAGGCAGAAAGATAGATAGATAGACAAACAGACAGACAGACGGGTGGATGGATGGATAGAAAAGAAAAGGAAAGAAACAGATAGACGGGTGGACGGACGGGCAGGCAGATAGAGAGGGGATTTTGACATTGATAGGAGACAAATATATAACGTTAATGATAAGAATAGATAGATAGATAGATAGATAGATAGATAGATAGATAGCGTGGACTACTCGCTCTCAGAATTGGAATGCATTCATGCAGAGATTCATTCTGTTGTCGTATTTTTCCAACATCACTTTCACGCCTTGTGTACCACTTAAAATCCTTAGACAAAAGACGCTGGCTAAACAACCCTTCCTTGGTGTGAGTGAAATCAACTTTCAGTAAAGAAGAGACTTAGTGAGCTTGGAGGGAGGTTTCTCGCTGGCGGTACTTTGTATAACTTTGATGTACAGTTAGGCAAGGCAGCTTGAAGAACAGCACGCCACGCGAATAATCCCCAATCGTCATTCCCCCCAGGCATGCTTTTGCATTCACTTACTGACAGGAACTACGCGTCCGTTCATAAACAACACGGACACCTTACTATAAACTAAGTCTTATATTCGTATACATCTGCATTTTCAAGTTTCATCAGTCAAATAAAATTATAATTCATTCATATTTTTAATAGTATAGTTCATTCGAAGTGAGCTTACTTCATGACATAATATACTCACAGTTACCAATCATAGTTATCAAACAAAAAAACCCTGCTTTTAAAATAAGTAAAGCAATGAGAGCCTTGTTTAAAAAATACAATAAAATAGTACAGTATTTTCAAATACACTCAACAACATTAGCAAAACATACCTGGTAAATTTATGAGGTTTCTATATCTGCATAATTAAGTTATTATGTGCTATTGAACACCTGAAGATTCTAAGATTTAAAACAATTTTCATTTACTTATGGTTACCATTATGCGTTTGCTAGGATGATTTATGAATGATTTTAGTGTATGATATTTTGTTTCTGATAAAATATTCATGATTAAGGCGAATGTTCCAAACGACTCCTCAAAGAAAGTATGGCTCTATATTCAGAGTTTCTTGTCGGGCTAAACACAAATTTTGAACCGCTCTTATTATTGTCAATAATATCCATGGCTAAAAAATTTCTCTTTTACAAAACTCACATATAAAATTAATGTTCTACAGTGGTACGGTCGTGCTCCCACAGTTCAAATTAACTACACCGTTTCGCTTCTCTATTTATCAAGTCATTGTCTCTTAAAAGATGGTCTCACACTTAAAATGCTCATATAAACTTAATATCTGCATCTTTAGAATTAAAGTCGAGGCTTGTATATTAGTTTTTCATGGACATTTCTTTTTCAGCAATGAAATGGTGATGATGAAATAGTCTATTAAAAAGAGCTACTCAAATCGAGATATCTATACTACTAATAATGAAGTCGCAAATTTATACCAAATAGCTGCAGTAATATTATTTAGAGTTCGCTATGCCAGAATGTCACTTACAGAAAATCAGTAATAAAAATAACGTCATACGATCTAGTCCAATCTAAGGGTGAGCGGAAAAAGTCACAGGAAAAAAAGTCACGGGAAAAAAGGCGTGCGTGCGATTTGTATATCGTGTACATATAATAATTCATATTATAATTCACACATTTAATAATATATTTTATTCATACTCAGATATGTTGTTATGATTGTGTCCATAAACACGTATATTATAGACTGAATAACAGGAAATGGAAGTAAGTGATTGTGCAGAAATTAATAACCTCTCCCCCAAGAGTATCATGGTGTAATTCTCGTTCGGAGTAAAAGATGTTTTTATTTTGTTTGTGAGTGTGTGTGTGTGTGTGTGTGTGTGTGTGTGTGTGTGTGTGTGTGTGTGTGTGTGTGTGTGTGTGTGTGTGCGCGCGTGTGTGTGAGTGTGTGTATGTGTGTGTGTGTGTGTTTGTTTGTATTTTTTTGTGGTGGGTGGGGTACAAGGATGTTGATCCGTCGGGAAGTTCTAAAGTTATATGAATTTCCACATTTCCTTATGACTCAGGAATTATTTCTCCTGCGATCCACCAGGTGTGTCCTTTTTCTGATTTGCAGTTATTTAAATATGAATTAAAAACTAACCCCTCCCTCTACCGTTAGCTAAGAGTGGCCCTTTGATCCCCTGACCGCTTCCTGTACCCTAGCCCATAGCTCAGTGTGAGTCTATCAGTTAGCTACAAGTGACCCTTGGATCCCTAACCATTTCCTGTGCCCTAGCCATGTGTGGTCAGTCTTGTATAACTCTAACATCCTGCTAATGTCTTGGAGTGGTTGGTCAGTCTTGTAATTTGTGTCTTGGTTGAATGATTTGAATGTGTATTTTGTGCTATTGTTCCTATACCCCTTGTGTATCTATATTTTACTATTTTAAATTTTTAATGTTTATGGAGTGATGCCGGGCTAAGTTTTGTTTTCGCCTGACACGCACTTTGGGCCGATTTGCGAAATTGGGTCATCATGATTACCGTATTGTTGCGCGCGCAGTTATGGACATACAATTATACACTTAACTTCTGGACGTAGTCCGTAGATTCCTCTTTCGAAATCATCCCTGAGAACGGAGCTGAGGAGTAAAATTACGAGGTTGTAAATTCATTATAATTATCTCAATGCAATAACTTTATTGCAACCATATATTGAATTTGATGGATTCAGATGGATTTTGTTGTTTAAAATATATTTCACACACAAAAAAATAGCAGGATTGATCATTGACTGATAAAAACGACTTTCTAATTAGGGTCAATAAATATTCTTTATGCATGAACTGATTAATATTGCTTTCTAAATCAGAGTAACTATTTCAGTTGTTTGATAGTGTCTTTTTATATTAAAAATATGTATAAAATTCTATTTACAGATATAAAGTCAAGCAAATAAAAAATTGAAAAAAAGAAATTTGGGGGTCAGGTGCACGAATTTTATTATCTCAAGAGATATTGCGAATATCCGACTTTTTATTTTATATTCAGAGTCACAAATTATTTTCCTTCATGCCTACCAATTTTAGTCCTTTTCTAACAATTAGAGGAGTAGAATTACAGGTGACCACGGCCATCCGAACGAGCTAAAGCGGGAAATGGGCCATTTTAAGTAGTTTGAACCTAATTATTTCCGACATGGATTACTCTAAAAATACTCAATAAATACAGATCATAGGACCCGTGGTTGTGCATTAGGTACCTGAATTCAATGCATGTAGAGTAAAGCGTTCGTCAGATAAAAAGTCAAACGCTTCGAAATATCAAGAAAACTCAATTTTTGCAGGAGGGTTGCAGGAACAGGTTTTTCTGTAGAGTTCTTTGGAATATCAGACTTTTTATTTTACATTCCGAGTCACAAAGGATTTAGTTTCATGCCTACCAATTTTAGTCCTTTTCTGACAATTAGTTTTGTAGAAATTCAGCTTTTGTCAAAATGTCGACTTCAGTTAGCGCCTTGCATTATTAGTAGGTAAAGTCGATTTTTTGAGACAAAGAAATTTTGGCGCCAAATCGCGTTTTCTACTAAAGTCGCTGAAATTTTGATAGATTTTGCAGGATAATACAGGAAGACTCGTGGCTTATTTTGAAACGATAATATTTCATATTTCTCGAAATATGAATTTTTTTGTGAAAATTTTATTTTTCTAATTATGCGCATTTCTCTTAAAGTACGAGGAATTTAATAAAACTAACTTCAGATTCGGGTTCAGCACACGCGGATACAGTTTATTTGTTCAAAGAGGTATTTGTAATATTGCGCCAATTTGTCAGAATTGACGTTTGGATATTTTCGCACCTTTGGCCGATTTGCAAAGTTTGGTCATCGTGATTACCCTATTGTGGTGCGCGCAGTTATAGACATACAATCATACACTTAACTTCTGGACGTAGCCCATAGATTCCTCTTTCGAAATCATCCCTGAGAACGGAGCTGAGGAGTAACATTACAGGTGACTGTGGCCATCCGAACGAGCCGAAGCGGGAAATGGGCCATTTTAAGTAGTTTGAACCTAATTATTTCCGACATGGATTACTCTAAAAATACTCAATAAATAGAAGTCATAAGACCCATGGTTGTGCATTAGGTACCTGAATTTAATGCATGTAGAGTAAAGCGTTCGTCAGATAAAAAGACGAACGCTTCGAAATATCAAGAAAACTCAATTTTTGCAGAAGGGTTGCAGGAACGGGTTTTTCTGTAGAGTTCTTTGGAATATCAGACTTTTTATTTTACATTCCGAGTCACAAAGGATTTAGTTTCATGCCTACCAATTTTAGTCCTTTTCTGACAATTAGTTTTGTAGAAATTCAGCTTTTGTCAAAATGTCGACTTCAGTTAGCGCCTTGCATTATTAGTAGGTAAAGTCGATTTTTTGAGACAAAGAAATTTTGGCGCCAAATCGCGTTTTCTACTAAAGTCGCTGAAATTTTGATAGATTTTGCAGGATAATACAGGAAGACTCGTGGCTTATTTTGAAACGATAATATTTCATATTTCTCGAAATATGAATTTTTTTGTGAAAATTTTATTTTTCTAATTATGCGCATTTCTCTTAAAGTACGAGGAATTTAATAAAACTAACTTCAGATTCGGGTTCAGCACACGCGGATACAGTTTATTTGTTCAAAGAGGTATTTGTAATATTGCGCCAATTTGTCAGAATTGACGTTTGGATATTTTCGCACCTTTGGCCGATTTGCAAAGTTTGGTCATCGTGATTACCCTATTGTGGTGCGCGCAGTTATAGACATACAATCATACACTTAACTTCTGGACGTAGCCCATAGATTCCTCTTTCGAAATCATCCCTGAGAACGGAGCTGAGGAGTAACATTACAGGTGACTGTGGCCATCCGAACGAGCCGAAGCGGGAAATGGGCCATTTTAAGTAGTTTGAACCTAATTATTTCCGACATGGATTACTCTAAAAATACTCAATAAATAGAAGTCATAAGACCCATGGTTGTGCATTAGGTACCTGAATTTAATGCATGTAGAGTAAAGCGTTCGTCAGATAAAAAGACGAACGCTTCGAAAAATCAAGAAAACTCAATTTTTGCAGAAGGGTTGCAGGAACGGGTTTTTCTGTAGAGTTCTTTGGAATATCAGACTTTTTATTTTACATTCCGAGTCACAAAGGATTTAGTTTCATGCCTACCAATTTTAGTCCTTTTCTGACAATTAGTTTTGTAGAAATTCAGCTTTTGTCAAAATGTCGACTTCAGTTAGCGCCTTGCATTATTAGTAGGTAAAGTCGATTTTTTGAGACAAAGAAATTTTGGCGCCAAATCGCGTTTTCTACTAAAGTCGCTGAAATTTTGACAGCCTTTGCAGGATTATGCAGAAATACGCGTGGCTTATTTTGAAATGATAATATTTCATATTTCTCGAATTATGATTTTTTTTTGCGAAAATTTTATTTTTCTAATTATACGGAATAGTACGAGGAATTTAATAAAACTAACTTCAGATTCGGGTTCAGCACACGCAGAAACATTTTATTTGTTCAAAGAGGTATTTGTAATATTGCTCCATTTTGTCAGAATCAGAATCAACAAAAGAAGACAATTAACCTATCAGAGTGCCTTAATATTCTTTAATTAAATCAATTACTTAATTAACATAATAAAAGTTTAAATAATGCTTATTTCCTTTTAGAACGCTTTAAGAGGTTTCTCTAAGCAATGATCACTTTTATTTGAATAAAAGATATCGCTTACTCTATTCTTTATAGTCGTGTTTCACTGATTTCAGATTCTGTATTTCCATATTTATTTTTCTATAACAGAGATGGTGTAAATTAGTATTACGTTTGATATCTTTAAAATATTATTGGTCACTCTGTAAACCAAAGCAGAAGAAGACAATGTAGTTTTTTTCATAATTGGGCGCATAAAGTTAAAATATTATACTAAAGTTATTGTAAGGTCATTCTCTTGCCATTTTTTATTAAATACAAAGACGACATTCCATACTCACTTTATAAACAAAAAAATGTTTGCTGATTTAATCTTCCTTAAGAAAAGAAAAAATAACCAATAGAATGGAAACAAACAAACTACACATTTAAATTTTTTTTTCTTCACGTATCGAAATGCATCTGCTTACTCAATGTTACGAGCAATTTAACGTCAAATCAATAGAGAGATAGATAAAAATGTTTGGCGAAAATTAAGCTGTATGCCAATACTGATTAGCAAGATAATATGTCATTTGTGTCTTTAAAAATGAACGCATTTGTGTATTCACTGAATTATTACAATATAATCTAGTAAATTACTACTCTGTTTCTCTCTATCTGTTTGTTTTATTAACGTGTACACATTCCACGCAAACCACACGACCTCATTTACAGACAAGCATTACATATGAATGAACTAAAAGGATGATAGCATTAATAAAAATAGATTCATGATTCAAGCATATGACTAATAAACAGCAGGTCATTCTCCTGCCACTTCTTCTTACTAAGTACAAAGGCACATATAGAAATGTTTATTAATTGAAGCTTTCTTATTATTTGATGATATATGAAACTAGTTTAAACTTTTAATATTTTTCCTAATATCAAATAAACTAGTTTAATTAAAGTTTTGAAATAACTGTCAAATCGAGTTTCAATATTTCACATGATTTTAAGTAAGTTTCAGTTTGCTTGTTTCAGTTTCAGTTTGGTTATTACATTGCGTATTTCCTTCTTACTTACGGCTTGAAACACTGAAAACAAGAAAAAGTTATGTAGGCTTCTATGTACACAGAGCACATAGTCCTTTTGAGGGAGTGCGGTGAATCGATTGATCGCGAAGTAAGTGCTCTTTGCTCTTCCAAGATGCCACACTCCTTAAAATGTCATGCCTACGTTTGATTAGCTGGATTATACGCACGAGTGAAGGCAAACTAACGTTTTCTGGTTACAAATTTAACACACTGAATAATTAATAGCTGATAAACTGTATAAAGTGGGAGCCTCTGATCAATTTTGGTAGAACAAGTTTGAAACATTTATAGAAGACTTGAAAGGACTCCAGCAACTTGCATATAAAGCAATTTACCGCAGAACTGAAACTTCGCAAGTACGTACACACACACACACACACACACACACACACACACACACACACACACACACACACACACACACACACACACACACACACACACACACATTTACCCTCAACGAGCGAGAATCGAACGAGGATCCTAATGAGCCATCGCTTACTTCCATTTACTGTTATTCACTCAATAATAAGCAAGCATACCGACTTACACTGAAAATTAATTAACTAAATGTATGTATTACAAAGCTTTTATACGGTATATAAAATACACTTGAATCACACACATTTTGAGCGAGCTGTTAACCTCCTTGCCTTTTCCTGCTTCACTTACTCTTAATAAGTATTATAACATATACACTCTGACACTTTTGACTTTATATTGTGAATTTATTTCCTGTAACTTTTTTCTTGTGATTTTATTTCCTATGACTTTTTTTTTTTCCTGTGACTTTTTTCCTGATATTTTCCCGCTCATTGCTCACCGTTGATTAGAAGCGACTCAATACACAACTCTCTTGTTTTAGGTTAGAGAAAAAATATGGTTAGGGAATTTTAGAGATAGTTTTGGTGTTTTTTTAAAGAGAAATGTTAGGGTTAGGATTAGCTGTAAATAAAAAAAACGAATATAAATTTTAGAATATATCTTTTATTCCTGATTTAGATTTTGTTTCTGTTAAATTTTGTGTTTTAATAACTTAAATATTGCAGTAAAAATAGCATCGAGTAACACTTTGCATCTAGATATATGTCATATAACTTCTCTCCTTCGATATTACGTATAATGACCCCCTTGTTTTTAAACACGACAATTGTGTATGGAGCTGTTGGGTCTACCGTACACACCTTTGTGTACATAAATGTGTGCAGTGTTGATTTGATGGAAGTACGAAAGAATGCGTAGCCATTCACTAACACTGCTAAGAAGAAAAAAATGTTTGCACAACAATCGCCAGTCAGTAGTAAAGATAGGTACTGTTGTTCTCACGTGTACGAGTGTAGGCGAGGAGGAAGGATTAACTTTTGATATAAGCCGCCTGGCTGTTAGGAAGACGACAGGGGTCAGGGTGTTTGGAAAACCCACTATAAACCGTTAAGATACGAACAATAGGATGGTCTCTTTGAGTTGACAAAAGAAAGCCCATTATCTCCACCACGACAGAGTTGAGGGAATTAGCTCTCCACGTGACAAAAGGGGCAGTGCAATTCGACTGAAAACTTTTAATTACTATTCGTGCAAAACTGACACAAGAAAGTTCGTAGCACCTATATGACAGTGCTAAAAGTTGATAGTCAAATAATTTGGCTAAGAGAAAAAAGATAGAAAGGAGTATTCTATTTTTCTTTCATTTTTGTGCGAGTCAAAAACCACAAGGAGAAGTATTTTATTTATCTATAAAAATAAATCAATTTTCATTTCATTCACAATGCTCTATATCTTTTCTATTTCACTTTTAAACTACCAGTATAAATATTACTTTAAATACTACCACACAGTTTTGAATAACGTTATGGACTGCAAAAAATAGCACACATTGTCATTTCTTTTTGTAGTGAAATTAAATCTAACTATAGTTTCCACATAAGTTACTCTATTGCATCAGCTACTGTAAATACACAGTCTTGAGACTAATACAGTTATTGTTCATAGTTGTAAAGGATTTGAAGAAGTAAAGAAATAATCATTGCATCTCTGTACACAGTTGTGTTTCCAATCATCCTAAACTTGAACCGAATTGAAATTTTTCTTTCTACTTTTGGATGAAATAATACTTGCTGCACACCCTTACTCTAAATTACATTTGAAATAAATATATATGTATATACATAAGTTATATTAATACAGTACTAGTTTTTGCAGCTAATATAAAGAAAACATTTAGTTTTCATAAATGTATAAATCAATTATAGCATAGTGATCCATAGAGCAAATTAAAAAATATAAGATTTAAAAAGTTTCTTTGTGACCAGTAGAGATACAGCCACTTTAAAATTGTTTTAATTTCTCATGTAGGCATATATTATTAATAGCTCTCATGTATCTTTTAGTTTATCCAATGTGCATATGTAAGATTTGAAATGCTGAACTTGGCATTTTTGCTAGTGAATTTTGTTGTTTAGTGTGAAATTTTGTAATATACTATTATTATTATCAATTTCTTATAATCAATTCATATCTTAGAACTGACATTCTGGAACACTAAAATATATTCCAAATTAAATTATTATTTATTTGTATATTGCTGGATATCCTTTACATTAAAATACATTATATCTGTACCTCATCCCTCATTAAAGTCACTAGCCTAATAATAGTCTCATAATCCAATATGTGTCAGTTCTACTATTAAGAAAATATTTCATATGTATTTGCAACATTACATATTTTTAATAGTCTCATAATCCAATCTGAGTCAGTTCTATTATTAAGAAAATATTTCATTCACAAGATTAGTGATTTTTAATAGTGGATCAGTGAGTGAGAGTCTAAAGTGTTGTATACAACACAAGCTGAAAACATAATGGATTTGTCACTTTAGTGCTACTTTATTTGCTTCATACAATGCAACAATCTTATTATTTATGTTTTATTTTTTTTATTAGTGTATTTAACTATTAACTGAATAACTGAATATAAGGTAGTTGTCTTATTTCAGGTTATCTATTATATGTCTGGTAGTATGTTCTATTATTTTTTAACAACTTTCCTAATCCATGATCATTTTGTAGCTATATAAGCTGTATTAACTGTATATAATATTGCCCTGTAACTTTCAGTTATACATTATGAACATGTTAACTATCACTATCACTATTCAAACAGTTTTGTTAAATGGAAACAGTAAATATTCAGTTTTTCTATTGACATATCTTTCTTCAGTTTCTTGGACTTCAGTATTATTACTACTGTTAGAAATTATTATATTTACATAGCAGTAATAATTGCACTCCTGCTATAAACATAGCAGAGTGTGTTTTTTCAAGACCTGGAAATATATAAGAGCTTAATAACTGAGTAGTGCATCTTACAAGCTGAATGATATTTACATATCTATAATTTAGTATAATAATCAAATCCATCATTTCACAGTAAAATGAATGATGGAATGTATTATTATGGTGCAGAAATGGATTTACAACATACATCTATAAATTAGAGAGCTTAACAACTGAGTAGTGCATTTTACAAGCTGAATGATATTTATAAATTTATGACAATGTATAACAAGTCAAATCCATCAGTACACAGTTAAATGAATGGTGGAATGTATTATTATGATGCAGAAATTGATTTACAAACATGCATGTATAAATTAGAATTAATTACAAAGAAGTGGGATAGCTATTCTTGTTGGTAAGAACATATTATCTTGAAAGGAATTTTGAATATTACACAAGTCTCTCACAATCCTCCTTGGAAAAGTCAATATTTAATAAAAGTGTTGCATAGAAATTAATTATTTTTTCCAAATAAATACCAGTTGGGAGTGTATTTCAGAGGCAAGTAATATCCACTAGGAAAAATGTCATCTGCTGTAAACAAGATTTCAGAGTACCAAATGGGTCTGACTTAATGAAATCTGCAGTGTTACAATTATACTAATATTAATATATTATGTATAAATCTGAAAAATATTTCAAAGTATCACATGGTTTAATTTTGTTTTGAATAGTAGTTTTACTTCTAGTGCTTTCACAATTCTTTAAATGGAAATAACTTGTATTACAAGAGTAATAATTAGATAGACATATAAAAAATAAAAATAAATAGTTAATGTTACATTTAATTCTATTGTTCATATGATGTTGATTTATAAAATCTAATATATTTCCACAACTTATTTAATCAATAATTTTGCAAAATCTATATAGCTAATGGTGATTTCAAGAAAATAAACTCTGAAAATTATGCAAATAATCCTCTACTGATTTCTAAGCAGACTTTTTAATGTAACAGTTTATTCGTTTTTGGAAATACAATAATTGTTAAAATTTAAACCAAACAATTAATTTGCTCTTTGTTGTTTACATGCATAACTAATATAGGCTGTCATTGTACATTGAGATCGAGTTCAGAATAAAATACTTAAATAATGCTTCTTAAACTGTGTAGCTTTTTCCTTTGAGAAATTAAATATCATTATTAATATCAAATTTAAGTAAGCCTTTAGCCTTTATTTTAGTTTATAGTTTCTGTGCAACCTACTTACACTTACAGTACTAGACAATCGTAAGCCGCCATTTTGAAAAAAATCAGTTCTTCGATTGAGCGAGTTTAAGCAATATTCTAATCTTTAAACCACAAAAGCGGCATTCTATTTGTTTATAATAGATGTAAAAGTAATTTCTTGACCTAGAGAAAGGCCACTTGAATCGTTAATTTAAGCCAGTTTGTAGAAAATAAAAATATACATTTTGGGGCCTTAAACAGTGATACAGGAAAAGGGAAGCAATCCAATTTAACGTGTTCGAGTCGAGTTACAAAAAATATGTTTTAAAATTATTTTAAAGTGTATGGAGATTCTAATTTGATTATTATGACTTTAATATACACATTATATCAGCCGGTTTCAGTTTTACCTTTCCAGAGCATTCTTTTCACTTCCATATTGTGTTTAATTAGGTACGTAGTGTGACCATAAAATCGTTGTCAACAGGGTACTCTAACCTCACGCTTAATTAAATGTAGAAATAAACTGAATTTAGTAAAATTAATAGGTTATATCGATGAAAGACATTCTTTTCTAAACGATGAGATTTAGGAAGTATATAGTATACACGCAAACTACATAGTTACAACCACTTTTTCAACGGTCTACATAACTCTGGATTTTAAGCATATCAATAATGCCCGAAGTATACAACCTTCAAAATCGCACCCGAATTTCGATGAAAACTCACAGGAAAAACTATTAAAGTATGAAATTTAGTGGTTTATGTCAAAGATAATAACAACAAAGATAAAACTATGAGAGAAAAATGGCAAAATTAAGCTTTATTTATAAGAATGAACAATCTGAAACTTAGGCAGACCAAGAGGCGGTCTGCCTATTGCTGTAGGTCGACATAAGTCTGGTTTTTAAGCTTATTTGGTCCGCTTAAGTCTGGGAATAGGGTTATATATATATATATATATCGCATGATTTATTGGTTATCATTTCTACGACATCTTCAAATAAGTCTTTTAATGAAAAAAATGAAAGCCTGTGAGCACTAAATATATTGCGTTATATCAGGGTGTATAACTTTTCTGGGAAATGGGCTACAACCATTATTGTGGTTGTGTGAAATCTCCAATTGGTTCACTTAGAGATTCTAGCGCAATTCCAACTCTCTGTGAACAGTTCTAAACCCAGTCAATAAAAGTAGGAAAACTATTCAAACTAAAAATCTACCACTAAAGATGAATAAGAATTTAACAGACGTGTCAGAGAGGAATACGGTTTCTGGATGGTAACAGGCATCGCACCGCCACAACCCCGAAGAGATGGTCTGTGTAGAATAGTATTGACGAAAACTTCTGAGTACCGAAGATTCCCCCCCCCCCCATATTCTATCCCAGCCAAGGAAGATGTATCAGTCAAAAGGAGTCGATCAAATTGATATTTGGTTGCTGTTTGGTTGGTGTAGTATTTCCCCTCTCAAATCGTATTATTCTTGATGCATCGTTACATCTAATGCTTCGCTTATATCACAGTAACTTCAGACAGTCTCTGTGATGTGGCTGCAAACACATACCCCCACCTCTACGCACGACCACTGATTTTCTTTTCTTTCGCTGTCAAATAAAGTGGTTGGTTGGGTGGAATTATGCTAACTAAAGACATTTCATTATAGCGTGATGGGGTTCCAAAGGCTGCAGAACACGACTTTGCAGGTTGCGCGATGACCACCTCTATTTATATTATTTTTTACTATACATGTGGCAAAATTATAATAATGAAACTGATAAAAGTCATTTTCATATTTCGTTTTAAGTAATGTTTCGCGATTTTCTTTGGAAATTAAAAAAATAAAATAAGTAAAATCCATACAAAAGCCGTACAGATTACTATTGTTAAGCGTCAACAACAAAAATGGGCGCAACTTGAAACTTCAAAATACTTTTTCGCTATTATATACAAGAGCAACCACGAGTCGACGTTTTGCTTAATAGCCCTGGCATCTGGACATTATTGTCCAAAAGTGATATATGAATAATCAGTGAGTAAGCTAATTGATATATGATAAATATGATGCATTTGAACATAAGACGAATTGATGTTAAAATTGGTTACATCAGTAATGTATAACACTCTGTATACTACGTAGCAATTTCAAAACGTAGTTAGACAAATTGTTATGCACATAATAATAAAGATGTCAAAATTAAAATAAATAAATACAATGCAATGTAGCAATTGACTAAGCTATGGCCTGAAGACGTCATATATTATAACCTACAAACGTGCGTGCATGCATGAGTGTGTGTGTGTGTGTGTGTGTGTGTGTTTGCATACTGTTTTGAACAACTTTGATTAAAGTGACCACTAAAAATAAAAAATATAATATACTTAAAATTCAATAAAATAAAATAAAATACTTTTTTTTCGAAATCGGAATCCATTCCAAAATGATTTCTTACAGGAACGTTAATACATTGACTTTTCTATGACGTTTTATTGTGGTCTGATGTAAGACACATTATGCATGGATTGACAATTATAGTAACCAATAAAATATGGCTCCCATTGTAAAATAGTATCCGTATTTAACACAGGTCAAAAGCATCAATTTAAAGAATATCGACTATTGCATCTATTGGTAAGAAACTGGATATTAAATGACGATATTTAAGATAGAAAATTTAAATTAATAGATACTTGTGTAAATATTTTATAATATTATCTTATCAAAGCAATGTGAAGAAAGATGTTATTTGATTCATCTTATATATATATATTTTAAGTGATCAAATATCCCATGAATAGTTATGGTGGCAATAGAACAATTACTGTATGAGATCTGTACAACTTCAACACTACCAGACCTACTAGAATTATTTATTTTAGATCAAACCAAGCAAGTGTGTATCACGTTCTAGCACTAACTCTATTACTATTTAAATAAATGGAGAAATCTTTAAGTGGTACGCTCAAGTATATCTATGTGTGATTCAATATGTTATATTACGAATGTAACTGGGAACACTGAATGTGCACTATATCAATTTTACTTCTTATATAAATGTACTGTCAAATCATATCTCTCCATATTCTTGTCTTATGTCTCTATCTTCTTGTCGTATTTGAATTAGTATTTTCGATTTGATACAGAGCAAACGTGATTTGCACAAATTGTTTAACCCTTTCAATAAATATGTTTAACTCTTTTATGAAGTATGTTTGCTAAAATCAATCGGAGCATATTCGACATGCTCTTCAACTGGTTTGGGCAGAACAGGTTTATTGTTCTTGCTCTCACTAAAATCCAGTTCCATGTACGTGATGCCTTCTGCATTAGTGTGTGATTCTTTACCCTGCAAAATAAATATAATATTAGATATGTCAACAATCATTTTACATGATTCACCAAAACGTGATAGTTACCGACAAAAATGCTTTTTAAAAGACGCTTAAACAGAAATACATTTCCCTATGCCCATAAATAATTTAAAATATCATATTTACTATAATTGTTAATGAACAAATTTAAATTAAAATATAACTGTTTATTTCTCTATTGAATGAAATGTAGCTACATTTTGTATTAATTTTAATTATAGTACGCATTCATAATAACACATATATTTATAATGATTACTTTGTTTTTCTTTTGAAGTGTTTTCCGTTTTGCTTCGCCAGCAGTTGCATGTGTGGGAAGAGACACATTTTCATATTCTCCGTCTGAAAACAGAAATCACGTGATCATAATCGTCCTTTACTGTAATTCAATAATGTACGTATTCATGATTCAATATGTTTTGTACATATAAAACTGACATGTAACCAAATTAATGTCAGTTATTTACAATGTGTAGAAGAGTGAATTTACATCTCCCTATTTTTAAATTTAATTTTTATATAAATTGTTAAATAAAAAATAATCCAACCCATGGCACTCCTAATGATGGTATTTTTGAAAATTTCTGAGTTGAAGTAAACCTTGAGGCAAGAATATACCAAAATTGCTGATGTAATGCAAACCAGTGAGTAGTTTTTTTTATCCAATTATTATGATTTACGAGAACGAAACCAGCCAATATTTCTCAGATTAAAAAGTTTACTTGCTGTAAAGAAATCTACTGTCTAAAAACACTTTGAATTTGAAGTAGCAAAGAAGAAGTTCGGTTTTGAAAGGTGGCCGTTAGCTTGATGGTGATATAAACTGACTTGTTCAGAGACAATGGACTTAGAAATATTTCATGCATGTTCATTATTGATGTGATATACTTGTGTTTTAATAAGATGTATTATGTGGCTATTATTCCCACAAATGTTTCAAGTAAGATGCTCGAACGTAGTACGCTAACACTCACCATTGTTTTGATATGCTGAATTTATTAATCTGTGATCGTGTATTGGGCTAATGAATACCGTTGCAGGAAACTATACGTTGGGACTGGAATGTAAGATAGAACGAAGTTATAAAGTGATAAACTGGCAAACTTAGCGCTTGTCCCTTAATTATGCGTTTTAGAGATAAAGCTTGCTTTTCTTGTGTTTATTGAATCTACTGGTTTACTGATTATAAACCACTATGACCAGGAAGATGCGGGAATCATCTGTCATGGTGTGTGTAAGCATTAGCATATGCTACACACTTTTGACGTATCATGGCAAATTATGCTGGGTACATAATGAAGATTCTAGTACAGTGCAGTTACCAGAATGATTGTAATCGAGTTCTGCTTGAAGGAACTAACATGGTGAAGAGGGCGCTCAAGTTGGGTTTGAGAGTATAATAGTGCATCACTGTTTTCCACATGTGTGGAGGGAGACAGGTGTTGATGTGGACCTTGTGACATTGTTGCGAAAGCAAGTGAAAGACTGTTGAAGCAGCACTTAATCCAGGTTATGTAAAATTATGATTGATTATCTCTAATAACTCCATTTCTGTTTTCCTATAAGACTATGCTGCAATTTGTAGTGACTCTATTGTTGTATTGTATTTTTAAAGATATAAATTATGTAAACATAAAATTATCTGAATGTGGGTTCATGAAATATTGATGACAAGCAATCTATTTCATTGTATTTGTTATATGTATGTTTGATTGTTGATTTAATAAATCTATTGACCTTCTTAGGCTAGTTTGACAATCTTATGTTGGAGAAGAAAGTAGGTGGACGGGGGCTCACTAAATATAGATTAAAGACGGATTGTCTTCTCCTTTTGTAAGACGTTTTCCACCTTTGGAAAGACTGTGTGGGTGTAAATGTTTTATTTTGTGGAAGAGATAAAATGTTTGCAGCGCCAGTATATCCACCAGGTGAGAAAGAAGAGTGTCTGCTGGAGGATCATTAATAAAATAAATTAAAATTCTCATCACTTGTAATTAGTTTTGAATAATTAATTATAATCATTTCCATTTCCATTTCCACTGACGTTGGTGTCACACAATAATATGTAATAAAATATTAATTTATTGTTTTAAGAAAAAGCACATTCCATGAAAATTCTATAAAACAATAGCAATGCGAAGATTTCTAACTCATAGTCATTTGTTAATTGCTATTTTGAAGTTGCAAAGTCCAAGAAAACAATTAAGGCTATTAAGGCTTGATTTAACTGTTGGTAGAGTTATTTATGTCCTTTATCTTCGATGAATGGAACTTTCGTAATTCCGTAATGTACTGATTTACACTTACACAATGGGAATTATGCATCTTTTTAACGTTAGCCTATTTGAAGACAATTTTAGTGTATGGATGAACTAAGTACTATGTACTAATGTTTAATGTTGAAATGTCACTGAATAAACAAAGGTGGCTGAGTCTACTCGCCAACACACTGGCAAAAGAAAACACAAAGTGTCACAGGACTGTCCACTAATGGAAAGAGAAAGTTGCACAATCAATGACACGCTGACACAACAAAGTTATGAATAATCAGACATGGCCACATAGATGAGTGGGACCTGAGTCAAATGTAGGCAAATATCATAATATACAGCACACATTGAAGCTACGTTGAAGAATGTAGACCTCAGACAACGGTGTAAACCAAAGTGTCTATTCTCGCTGATGAGTGCAGAATCAGAATACCTTCCCATTGTTGAAAAGCGGTGAAGAAATGAGTGTCATGTGGCTGAGTGTACGTAGAAATGTCGCTTCCATAGCACCAAATTTAATTGTCCCCAACTCTGATAAGATGTTGATACATTACAATTTGTTGAAGTTGAGTTGAAGACATTCCATGAATAAATCCCCAATTATGGAAAACTGAGATAAATCCGCGTGGGCCAAATGTGTAGAAAAAATTAGCCATAAAATTCTAACTGTAAATAGCTCACACATAGTACACTCACTCTCTCATTAAAAAAATGGTCCTCTCTTTTTTCTTTAAAACTGTCCAAATTGACGTTTCAACATGATGTAACATGTAATAAAAAAAATACGTCGTGAGTGCATTCCCAGGCTAATGACACATCTTCCTAGTCAAAAATGAATACCATATGTAATGTTTTTTTTACAAAATTCATCATAACAAAGCAAATTAATACTACAACACACATTCATTGTAATTCATACACATATCTAATGATCCTCACTCTCTAACATACTGGCAGCACATATAAGACACAAGCTTTCATTTCACACATAGCGCACTAAAAATAACAATAAGAAGTAATAATATTTTAAGAAAAAAAAACTCATATGATTATCCCCCTTTTCCCATGACACACAACATATTTTGTGCTCTTTCATGATTAGTTTATTATCGTTTCTGGCCTGCCATAATATCTTTTGCAAATTTTTCACAAATAATACCCGAACACATTACTACTATAATTCTTACATTTCCGAATATTAATTGCATTACTTCATGTTTCTGCTCTGAATGAGCCAGCAAACTGATAACATTGATTGCCTTTCTGACCTGACAGATTATTGGATAATAATGGGCAATACAGCAGCAAGGGTCATGTACATCTGTCTCGTAGAGAAATCACATATTTTCACGCTTACTTTCTTGAGGTTGAGAGAGCAAAAGAATAAGGGAATTGTGTTACAAGATCGCCCATTGCTTTGTGACATTCTCAATAGCAAAGAGATTTCTGACATCTTAGGAAGAGACTGTAAAATAGTCACTCGTGATTTTCTAGTTTTCATTAATTCATTTTCTATGGACCACATTCTACAAGTATTGTATTTGTTTTGATTGCATCACATTCCAGATATAGTGAGATTATGTTTATTTCTTTTAGAATCGTTTTCCTGGTGACATATTGCATGCTGGGTAAATTTTTTGTGTGTAAAATTTGAAAGAAATGATTTGATTATTATTGCGGATTCAATGCTTATTAATAAATCTTTTTACTGGGGGCAATTTCTAAATACAGCTCAAAAACTCACAATGGCTTTGCATCTCTAAAGTTGGCAGTTTAAACTTGCAGCATATACTTAAAGTAACGATATATGTTACAACATACGACAAACATTGGCAGATGCTTTGGCTCATTTAATTAATTATATAGTCTATTATATTTGCACTATTTCACTTAAATGTAAATAAAATATTAGAACTGAGGATTACGTGAATTGATTAGTACCAAATTAATTAATGCATTTACGGATTTTTATTATAATGTACTGAATAAAAACTAGGAATATTTTAGCACTATCTGAATTTTCTAATTAACTCATCAGGATATAAAGGGTATCACAGAGATGCATTTAAGTGCAGTTAAAACCAACCTTTATAATCTTTTTTCCCTTCATATTTATTTCCCTTTTTTCGCTTGTTTTGGTCAGACTTTCCAGGTTTAGGTTTTGATCTGGATTGCAAAACAGGTGGCTGCATTAACAGAGGTAAATTAGAAATGCCACGAGTCTGATTTATGCCCGAGTATCCTCCAGTAGGTGGATCGACCTCCTTAATGATGCGCTGTTTGTCAGCCATTGTTGCAGATGTTGGTGGAGGTTCAGTTTGCTGTGGTTCTGGTGAATAGGCGTGATTGATTTTCGAACCATCTACGGCCATGTTTTTGCATTCAGGATCACTGTCATCTAAGAAAGAGAAAGTTAATGCTAGAAGTTGTTTAGGAAACAAACTTATTCAAAGATGGACGAATTATAGGAAATTTAGTGCACTTGTATGTTTGCATATACATATGTGACAATTATGCACATACGTGTATAAACCATTGAAAACATTTCAATTATTATCAGTTATTTTCATTAGTCATATTTGCCAAAATTTCAGTATTCAATTTTGGTATATTGCTTTCCTTTATTGCATCGACTAGATAAATACCACTTGTGTGTGTGTGTGTGCGCGCGCGCGCGCGCGTGTGTGTGTGTGTGTGTGTGTGTGTGTGTGTGTGTATGCGCATATACGTGTGTGTCTGTAATTAAGCGAACATCAGCATAATAAAGACACTTGTGTTTTAAGTCTCTTTCGAAACACTAATAGTCGGTGTATTTAGAAAATTATCCAATAGTTCACTTTTGACACAAATTACATATTCTTTTAAATCACTTATCATTTACTAAGTTGAACTATTTAAATACGTTACACTACAATCATATAGTCATGTTCTTAAACATCGGAATGTTAAACATAAAGAAAATCGTATTTTATAAACACAAAAAAATATCTATTTATTTATATTATTATTGTTATTATAATTCAGCCGCTTTCCACAACTTCTGTTTTGGACTGTCGGTTGTGATACAAGGAATCGGAATCTTACAAGACTTTGGGAGTTCAAAGATTTTACGGAGGATGTGGGCACTTCCGAGGAGCGCTGCCTTGAGTAGTGGCGCGTCTGTGGTTTCCAGGGAGTTTATTCAGGTAGACTTCCAACTCAAATGTTATGTTCCCCATGGTTCCTAAAACTCAGGTATCCCTTTTGCTTTTACATTCCATAGTCTCTGGATTTTTAATCTGAGATCTTGGTATTTCTCTATTTTTTCTCTTTCTTTAGATTAATGTTTCTGCAACTAGGAACAGTGACATCAATGATTGTTGCTGCTCTGATGAGCTTATTGAGAAGTACAATGTCTGGTCTTCGTGCAGGAATCACCCGATCTGTTCTTATCTCGAAGTCGCACAGTATTTTGACTTCTGTTTTGGTGATTGCTTCTGGTTGACGCATCCATGTTCTTTCTGGGATTTGTATTCCATTGTTTTCAAATATATTTTTATGTATGAGTTTTGCCACTTCATTGTGTCTTTTGGTGATTTTCTTCAGACCTAGGCTTCCAGTTTTTCGAGATGCATAGAGCCTGTCTTTGTCTGGGTTTGGTTGTATGGCTTTATGTACTGTGAGTAGTTTTCTTGTTTTTCTTTCCAGTTCATTTATTTCATTTGCTGTCCAATTTATGATACTTCCAGTGTAGCTGACTACAGGTATTGCATACGTGTTAGAGGCTTTTATTTTGTTCGCCCCATTTAGCTTGGACTTCAGGACTTGTCTAACACGTTTTTCATATTCTCTCTTAACTTTGGACTTCACTTCTCTCTGCATATTTTCTTGTTACTGTATGTATCCCAAGGTATTTATATCCATTTTCCATTGAAACATCGTTGATTATTCTGATGTCGAATTGTAGGCACTCTGTTGATTTGATCTTGCCTTTTTGGATGATAATGTTTCCGCATTTCTCAAGGCTGAATTTCATGTTAATGTCCTCATTGCAGATCTTGACAGTATTGATCAGTGATGTGATGTCACGTTCATTTTTACCGTACAGTTTGAAATCGTCCATGTACAGTAAATGCCTGATAACTTGTCCTGCTTTATTTTGTATCCTAATCCTGTTTTCTGGATCACTTGACTGAGAGGATTTAGGGCAGGGGCAGGCAAACTCTGGCCCGTGGGCCAAACCTGGCATTCGAAGCATTTTTGTGTGGCCCGCCAAGATATTCAAATTTAAAATTGCTTTTGGCCTACCAAGCTATTCACAGTTTACATTGCTTTTGGCCCGCCAAGCTATTCACAGTTAACATTGCTTTTGTCCCGCAAGGCAAAAGTCACTAAAACAATTGGGCATTGTTAAACGCTGTCAAACAGCCAAGGCTAAACTAGTCTAAAGTCTATATGTAATTTTAACAGCTTGAATTAATCACACAGAATCATGTGCACATGTACAATTTATGCCTGCAGTTGTTTATATTCCACTAGCATCTCTTTATAGATCGTTGACTTTTGAACTCTCCGAGCTCTAGGATAGATGTACAATAGTATATGCATATCAGCATCTGTACTCTACCTCAGTCATGACCTGACCTTCACCACGATTATTGGGAGTGGCGAAGGAGGGCTGGAGGTGAACAGAGGTGCGCACGAATTTGAAACTCACAGTCTTTTGCCATCACAACCAAACTGGTTGTTGTATTTCTGCTATTTCTTTGCCATTATTCCCCCATCCCCCACAATTATGTCTGCAATCCTGCATCCTAAAAAATTTAAAGTGGCTATGGAAAGTCAGACATTTCACTCTGAGTGGATGGAGAAGTACTTTTTCATAGAAGACTTGGACAAGCTCAGTGTCTGATCTGTTTGAAAACTGTTGCTGTCTTCAAAGAGTTTAATGTGCACCGCCACTGGGAAAGAGTACACTGAACTTGGCTTTAATGTCTGCCTCTGAGAAAAAGAATACTCTTGCTAAACTCACAGGTAAGATAGAGAAAAGCAGTTTGATGTTTCATAAGCAAAACATCTGTGCATAAAAAAATGACACACGCCAGTTATGAAGTTTCACTACTCCTTGATGGAGACTTTATCAAGGAATGTCTCATGACTGTGGTGAATTCTGTCTGTCAAGAGTAACATTCTGTCTTGGAAAATATGAGTCTGTCATCCCGTACTATTCGTCATCACATTGAGGATATGTCAGACAATGTGCAAGACTCAGTGAAGAGTGATTGCTCAACCTTTGTTACCTACTCTCTTGCTCTTGATGAGAGCACTGACATGAAAGATACAGCCCGACTAGCTATTTTCATATGAGGTGTTACTCTGCCCTCAAAGTGCATGAAAAGTTCTGCTACATGACAATACCACTGGGCAAGACATCTTCAATGCCTTACTTCAATGTGTGGAACATCACTCCCTTGAACTGTCCCGTCTTGTATGTATAATGACTGATGGTGCACCGGCAATGATTGAAGAGAGAATGAGGGCACAGCTTCTTTGCTCATTCACCACTGTAAGGCCCTTGAACACACCCAGACTATCCTTAAATTGCATTGCATCATTCACCAAGAATCCTTATGTGCCAAATCTGTAAACCTAATTGAGGTCATGTCAGTTATGGTGAAGGTTGTAAATTCCATACTTTCCCAAAGTCTCAAACATCGTCAATTTCAGGCACTGATGGATGAAGTGAATGCGCACTATGGTGACCTGCTCTACTTTTGTGAAGTCCACTGGCTAAGTCGTGGAGCCATGCTTTCTCGTGTGTGGGACCTGCAACAAGAAATTTTCAACTTTCTTCCTGAAAAGAACCTCCCCTATGCTGATAACTTCACTGACCTAAAATGGCTTGCTCGTCTGGCCTTTCTCACAGATAATGACCACACACCTCTACATCCTCAATGTCAATTTGCAAGGTAAGGATGTTCTCGTTCCTGAAATGTATTCACACATTTAAAGTGAAACTATGCTTGTGTGAGTTTCAGTCCTCTAATGGTCAGTTTCAGCATTTTCCAAGTCTTGCTGCTTGTTCCATAGCAAATGTCGACTTGGAGACTTGTGGTGCAGTCATTACCTCACTGAGGGAAGAATTTTCCTCACGTTTTGGGGGTATCAGACCATTCTCTGCAGATTTCAAGTTGTTCAGTGCCCCTTTTGAAATCACAGTGGATGACGCTCCAGCTTCCTTGCAGATGGAGTTGGTAGATATGCAATGCAGCGATGAGTTAAAAGCAAAGTTCCTCACTTCTTCTCCTCTTTATTTTTTTTGTGACGTCATCCTTCCATCAGGCAAGTTTCCACATTTTGTTAAACGTGCTCAGCGCATAGTAGCTATGTTGGGAAGCACATTCTGCTGTGAACAACTGTTCTCAAAGATGAAATATACAAGGAGTTGACTTCACTCTCAACTCTCTGACCATCATCTAAATGACATTCTTCACTTCTCAACCTCATCAGTTAAGCCATACATTGAATCACTGATTCATTGTAAGCAACACCATCCATCTGATTAATCTGTCATTGAAACAGAGTTATATTTTAAAAATTACTTATGTTCTCATTCTGAACTTGCTGGACTTGTGATATTTTGTCATCTATCCGGCCCGCGAACTGTTCCAACAGTTTTATGTGGCCCGTGGTCTCAAAAGTTTGCCTGCCCCTGATTTAGGGCAATGCAGAACAGCAGTTGTGATAGGGCATCCCCTTGGAAGATTTCAGTTTATTGTTATGTCTGCAATATTTGTGTTGTTGCAAAGGAGTGTGATTTTCAGCTTTTCATTGCTTCCTGAATTAGTGTCTGTATTTATGGCACTATTTTAGGGTTTCAATTATCCATGAATGTGAAACTGAGTCATAGGCCTTTTGGTTGTCAATCTATGCAATTGCAAGATTTGTTCTGCATTTCTTGCTAACAGTAACTATTGCCTTATCAATTGCCAATTGGTCCTTTTTTCCTTTGCCTCCTGGTCATGCAACCTTTTGTTCATTGGTTACTAGTTTCTTTGTTTCAAGGTGAGTCATGATTTTGTCAACTATAATATCTGATAGTATCTTCCAGGTGGTGGATAGGCATGTGACTGGACGATAGTTATTTGATGTTGTTCCTTTCTCTGGATCTTTCATAATCAAACATGTTTTCCCTTAACCATCGATGCTGGTATGGTTCCTGGTTTGTTTAATATGTCTTACAGTTGTTCAGCAAGAATACCATGTAAGGAGGTAAGATGTTTCAACCAGAATATTTGTACTTGGTCTAGGCCAGGGGCTTTTAACTTTGCCATCTTTCGTACCTTCTTGTTGATGTCTTTCTCACTTATTGTGACTTGCATTTTTTATGTGTATTTATGATCAATTTTCAGTTCCTGAATCCATCTGGTGCATTGTTCAGGTGTCTCTTTATGATCATATTTCAGTTCCTGAGTCCATCTGGCTGAGGTGTTATGCGTATTTGGATTGCTACAAATGTTTTCCCAGAAGGTCTTGGTATCCTGAATGTTTGGTATTTGTTGTTCTGTTCTGGAATTTCCTTTAACTCCTTGGTCTATTCTTCCAGGGTCATTTCGGAATATTTTGTTCTGTTGACCTCTTGCAGTGTATCTCTTCAGATGGTGACTGAGTCCTTGAAGTATTTGCTTTGCATCTTCTATTGCAGGCTTAGTGCTTCTGCAGTTCAGATGGTATTTGGTGACCAATCTTGCCTTCAGTTTTCCCTTAATTTCTGCTGCTGATGTCATTTGACTTATTTCTCTTCAAATACACTCTATTTTCTTTTCTATTCTTTTCTTCCATTGTGGTACTGATGGTTTCTATGTTTGTACTGTGTCTGGTCTTATATATCTTTCAATTATCTTTGTGGTGGCATATATTAGACAGTTGGTTTCTGTGATATCTTCTTTGGGATGCGTTTTAGTACTTTATTTGCATTCTCAGTTGCTGCCCTTAGAGCTTTGTTGTTTTGCAGACTTCTTGTTGGGGTTCTGCCTATATGTGACTTATTTTTGTCCATGAAGCATTTTAATGTCTTCAAACAAGGGTTGATGTTCTTCTGTGAAGTCCCATGGGATATCCCAAGCGTGGTTGTCAACTGGAATTGACTGTTGTGAGGCTGTGAAATTTTCATTGTCTTCAATGTTTGTGTATCGGGTTGTGGTATGCGTTTGTTGTTGTTCTATCTCATGTATTTCTAGGGCTGTAAGTAGCCTATTTTGTAGTATCGCTCTCTTCTGTTTCAGGAGCCGCTGTTCACTGATCTTATCATCTGGATAGTGTTTGAGCCAATGTTCATACATTCGTTTTCTATATACCCTATAAACATCAGTGTTTAGTGCAGACCTTGTTAACCCGGGCGAAGTCTGATCCAGTATGGAATCAAAGTATGTTTTCTCCATCATGAATGGGATGGGCAAGAGTTTAGATTGAAGGGAACGACTTTTCCCTCCCTCGATAGTCCAGAGATGGGATTTGAAGCTGTCACCCATCCATGCTTGTCGACACAGCACAGGCTGCTTAACTTTATGGGTGAAGTTTATTTCTCTTCTAACCACTGGACTATCGAGTCACATTATTATTATTATGCCACTTTCCACGACTTCTGTTTGATTGTCGGTTGTGATCCAAGGTCTCTGAATCTTACCAAGATTCTGGGAGATCCAAGGATTTACGGAGGATGTGGGCACTTCCGAGGAGTACTGTTTTGAATAGTGGAGCAAGTGTGTGGTTTGAAGGGAGTTTATTTAGGTAGCCTTCCAATTCAGATGTTATGTTCCCCAAGGCTCCAATCACTATAGGTATCACTTCTGCTTTTACATTCCACAGTCTCTGGATTTCTAATCTGAGGTATTGGTATTTTTAAATTTTTTCTCTTTCTTTTGTTTTTATGTTTCTATCACTTGGAACAGCGACATCAATGATTGTTACTGTTCTGTTGGACTTATTGAGAACTATGATGTCTGGTCTTCATGCAGGAATCACCCGGTCTGTTCTTATCTTGAAGTCCCACAGTATTTTGACTTTGTCTGTTTCGGTGACTGCTTCTGGTTGGTGCATCCATGCTCTTTCTGGAGTTTGTATGCCATAGTTCTCAAACAGATTTCTATGTATGTGTTTTGCCACTTCATTGTGTCGTTTGGTGTGTTCTGTTCCAGCCAGAACCTGACATCCAGATAGTATGTGCTCTGTTGTCTCGTCCATGGATTTGCAGAGTCAACATTTAGAATCATTTGAAATTTTCATGATTTTCGTTTTGTGTGCTTTGGTGTTGAGTGCTTGAACTTGTGCAGCTGTTATGAGTGCTTCTGTTTCTGCTTTCAATCCTGCCTCCTTCAACAATTTGTACGTTGATTGCTTTGATGATATTTCATCGGCTTGTCATACATATTGGCCATGCAGAGGTTTCTGGTTCCAGGTATGTGCTAGTTCTTGCTTCGTTTTTTTCTTGCATGTTTCTTTGTCTGTTTCTGGGGGCTGGAATAGTCCACTCATCTTTACTGCTTCTATCAGTGGATCATCTTTGTATTTATTCCAGATGTATTCCACAAGGCCAATGACTTCTCCTTCAATGACATGTTTGATTTTATTGAGACCTCGGCCTCCCACTTTTCGAGATACATAGAGCCTGTCTACGTCTGCTTTGGGGTGTAAGGCTTTATGTATTGTGAGTAGTTTTTTTGTTTTCCTGTCTAGTTCATTTATTTCATTTGATGTCCAATCTATGATACCTCCAGTGTAGCTTACTACAGGTATTGCATATGCATTAAGGGCTTGTATTTTGTTCGCCCCATTTAGCTTGGACTTCAGGACTTGTCTAACACGTTTTTCATACTCTCTCTTAACTTTGGACTTCTCTCTGCATATTTTCTTGATGTTGTAGTATCCCAAGATACTTATATCCATTTCCATTGAAATATCGTTGATTTTTCCGATGTCGAATTGCAGGCCCTCTGTTATTTTGACCTTGCTTTTCTGGATGACAATTCGTCCACATTTCTCAAGGCCGAATTTCATGTTGATGTCCTCACTGCAGATCTTGACAGTATTGATCAGGGATGTGATGTCACGTTCAGTTTTATCGTACAGCTTGAGATCGTCCTTGTACAGTAAATGGCTGATGACCTGTTCTGCTTTCATTTTGTACACTAACCCTGTTTTCTGGATCACTTGACTGAGAGGATTCAGCGAAATGTAGAACAGCAGTGGCGAAAGGGAGTCACCTTGGAAGATTCCACAATTTATTGCTATGTCTGCAATATTTGTGTTGTTGCATGTGAGGGTGGTTTTCCAGTTTTTCATTGAATCCTGAATTAGGTTCTGTATTCATGGCGCTACTTTGTACAATTTTAATGTTTCAATTATCCATGAATGTGGGACTGAGTCATAGGCCTTTTGATAATCAATCCATGCCATTGCAAGATTTGTTCTTCGTTTCTTGCTGTCATTCACTATTGCCTTATCAATTGCCAATTGGTCCTTCGTTCCTCTGCTGCCTGGTCTAGCACCCTTTTGTTCATTGTTTAGAAGTTTGTTTGTTTCAAGGCGAGTCATGATTTTGTCAGCTATAATTACTGATAGTAACTTCCAGGTGGTTGATAGGCAAGTGATTGGACGATAGTTGTTTGGTGTTGTGCCTTTCTGTGGATCTTTCATAATCAGACTTGTTTTTCCTTTACCATCCATGCTGGTAGGGTTCCTGGTTTGTTAAGTATGTCTTGCAGTTGTTCACCAAGTCCGCCATGTAAGTAGGTAAGATGTTTCAGCCAGAATATTTGTACTTGATCTGGGCCTGGGGCTTTCCAGTTTGCCGTCTTTCGTACCTTCTTTTTAATGTCTTTCTCACTGATTGTGACGGTGCATTGTTCAGGTGTCTCTTTATGATCATCTTTCAGTTCCTGAATCCATCTGGCGGAGGTGTTATCCGTATTTGGATTGCTCTAAATGTTTTCCCAGAAGGTCTTGGTATCATGGATGTTAGGTATTTGTTGTTCTGTTCTGGAATTTCCTTTGAATTCTTGGTATAGTTTTCCAGGGTCAGTTCGGAATATTTTGTTCTGTTGGAATTGCTGACCTCTTGCAGTGTATCTCTTCAGATGGTGACTGAGTCCTTGAAGTCTTTGCTTTGCATCTTTTATTGCAGTCTTAGTGCTTCTGCAGTTGAGATGGTATTTGGCGACCAATCTTGCTTTCAGTTTTCCCTTAATTTGTTCTGCTGCTGTCATTTGGCATATTTCTCTTCTAGTACACTCTATTTTCTTTTCTATTCTCTTCTTCCATGGTGGTACGGATGGTTTCTGTGTTTGTACTGTGTCTGGCTTTATATATCTTTCAATTACCTTTGCAGTGGCGTATATTAGACTGTTGGTTTCTGTGATATCTTTTGTAGGGATACGTTTTAGTACTTCATTTGCATTCTCAATTGCTGTCCTTAGAGCTTTGTTGTTTTGCAACCTTCTTGTTGGCGTTCTGCCTTCACGTGACTTATTTTTGTCCATGAAGCTTTTTATGTCTTCAAACAAGCGTTGCTGTTCTTCTGTGAAATCGCATGGAATTTCCTAGCAAGGTTGTCAAGTGGAATTGACTGTTGTGAGGCTGTGAATTTTTCATTGTCTTCAGTGTCAGTGTATCGGATTGTAGTGTTCGCTTGTTGCTGTTCTATCTCTTGAATTTCTAGGACTGTATGAAGCCTATTTTGTAGTATCGCTCTCTTCTGGTATAGAAGCCGCTGTTCACTTATCATATCATCTGGATGGTATTTGAGCCAGTGTTCATACATTCGTTTTCTATATCCTCTTGTTGTTGGTTGGCTTTGATAGTAAGAGACCATGATTTGTATGTTTTCCTCTCCTTTCCATTTCCTCCTAGTTTTTGCTTGCGTTTCAGTAGCCCATTTTTCATTAGAACACCCCGAAACATCAGTGCCTAGCGCAGGCCTTGTTAACCCGGGCAAAGTCTGATCCAGTATAGAATCAAAGTTTGTTTTCTTCATCATGAATGGAGAATTATTATTATTATTATTATTATTTTTATTATTATGATTATTATTATTATTCAGCCTCTTTCCAAGACTTCTGATTGACTGTCGGTTGTGATCCAAGGTCTCTGAATCGAACCAAGATTCTGGGAGATACAAGGTTTTACGGAGGATGTGGGCACTTCCGAGGAGCGCTGCATTGAGTAGTGGAGCGATTCTGTGGTTTCCAGGGAGTTTATTCAGGTAGCCTTCCAATTCAGATGTTATGTTCCCCAAGGTTCCTATCACTATAGGTATCACTTCTGCTTTTACATTCCACAGTCTCTGGATTTCTAATCTGAGGTCTTTGTATTTTTCTATTTTTTCTCTTTCTTTTGTTTTTATGTTTCTATCACTTGGAACAGCGACATCAATGATTGATACTGTTCTGTTGGCCTTATTGAGAACTACAATGTCTGGTCTTCGTGCAGGAATCACCCGATCTGTTCTTATCTCGAAGTCCCACAGTATTTTGACTTCTTCTGTTTCGGTGACTGCTTCTGGTTGATGCATCCATGCTCTTTCTGGGGTTAGTATGCCATAGTTCTCACACAGATTTCTATGTATGTGTTTTGCCACTTCATTGTGTCGTTTGGTGTATTCCGTTCCAGCCAGAACCTGACATCCAGATAGTATGTGCTCTGTTGTCTCATCCATTATTATTATTATTATTATTATTATTATTATGCCTCTTTCCACGACTTCTGTTTTGACTGTTGGTTGTGATCCAAGATCTCGGAATCTTACCAAGATTCTGGGAGATCCAAGGTTTTATGGAGGATGTAAGCATGTCCGAGGAGCTCTGCTTTGAGTAGTGGAGTGAGTCTGTGGTTTCCAGAGAGTTTATTTAATTATTTTTAGTAGTAGTAGTAGTAGTAGTATGCCTCTTTCCACGACTTCTGTTTGATTGTCGGTTGTGATCCAAGGTCTCGTAATCTTACCAAGATTCTGGGAGATCCAAGTTTTTACAGAGGATGTGGGCACTTCCAAGGAGCACTGCTTTGAGTAGTGGAGAGAGTCTGTGGTTTTCAGGGAGTTTATTCAGGTAGCCTTCCAATTCAGATGTTATGTTCGCCAAGGCTCCTATCACTATTGGTATTACTGATGCTTTTACATTCCAGTCTCTGAATTTATAATCTGAGGTTTTGATATTTTTCTATTTTTTCTTTTTCTTTTGTTTTTATGTTTCTATCACTTGGAACAGCGACATCAATGATTGTTACTGCTCTGTTGAACTACAATATCTGGTCTTCATGCAGGAATCACCCAATCTGTTCTTATCTCGAAGTCCCACAGTATTTTAACTTCTTCTGTTTTGGTGACTGCTTCTGGTTGGTACATCCAAGCTCTTTCTGGGTTTTTTATGCCATAGTTCTCACACAGATTTCTATGTATGTGTTTTGCCACTTCATTGTGTCGTTTGGTGTATTTTGTTCCAGCCAGAACCTGACATCCAGATAGTATGTGCTCTGTTGTCTCATCCATGGATTTGCAAAGTCTACATTTGGAATCATTTGAAATTTTCATGATTTTTGTTTTGTGTGATTTGGTGTTGAGTGCTTGATCTTGTGCAGCTGTTATGAGTGCTTCTGTTTCTGCTTTCAATCCTGCCTCTTTCAACAATTTGTACGTTGTTTGCTTTGTTGATATTTCGTCGGCTTGTCGTACATACTGGCCATGCAGATATTTCTGGCTCAAGGTACGTGCTATTTCTTGATTCGTTGTTTTCTTCCATGTTTCTTTGTCTGTTTCTGGGGATTGGTATAGTTCACTCATCTTTACTGCGTCTATCAGTGGATCATCTTTGTTGTTATTCCAGATGTAGTCCACAAGGCCAATGACTTCTCATTCGATGACATGTTTGATTTTCTTGTTCCCCAATATTAAAGGCATAATTTAGCAATAAATGTGTTTTAAGTGAAGATAAATATTGATTTGTACACTAACAGACACATTCTTATGATTTGTATGTGTATATGTCTGTGACAGACTTCTGACCGAATTCTGTGTCACGAACTCCTGACCCACATCCATAACTCGAATATCATATTCGAATTGAATTCCTTTGTTAGAACCCTCCCGCCATGCACTGCATGAGGAAAAAACAATAGTGAGTTCATCCCTAGTTATGTAATTTTAGACATCAGTCGAGAAAGTTCTGATCAACAACATACCTCACGTGAGGCATTCATGCACTACAATAAATACTCTTGATGCGGTAATATTCTTTACTCGCCACCCCAGACCGGCCGACATACACACGAGCACCTTGCTAGTTGCCGAATATCTTGCTGAGTCGGAAAGGAACATAGGAACCCGTGTTTTGTGCAGTAAAGTCTACTTTAAGAAGGTAACATGTCTACTTCTTACAATGATATTGCATTTTACTATTTTTATTTTTGTATATGAATTTATGTATGTATTTTGTGCGAATTACCATAATTCTCCTCCAACCATACGTGATTCGATAGAATGACTAAAGCCTAAAGATTTCATTGTATATAAATTAATTGTAACTTTTAACTTTAATTTGTATAAACCTTAATTCTCTTGTGCCGCAGAAACGTCTGTGCACGTTGCGAATTTCTGTGTAATTCAAATGATTCTCTTGAGTGTAATTTCATTGTTAATTCGTAAAGCGCTCATATTTAATTTGAATTATATTTTATTCTCTTTGTATGAATTCCATTTTTGATGAAGTAAATGTTTGGAAATTCATACGTTCATGTAATGTTAAAAATAACACACATGTGAATTATATTGTATCTTTTATGAATATAAATATATTGTAAAAGACTCGATAGTCGAAGTTTTAAAACTAAGCGCATTGTATCAGTTACGTGCTTGGATGATTTGAGAATGTAAATGCAAATCACTCATAGAAACCATGCTATTATTCCAGATCGGGTTCGTTTTCATCTTCTCTGCCTTATAATATGTTCTACGTATTATTGCCACCTTCGCATCACTTGGGTGTTGTTCCTTTGCTCAACTCTGGATGAACGATGTACAATTCCGTGTCGCCATTGTTATTGGTGCTATGCTATGACGGATCGCTAGTGTGACAAGTCGGGAGATGACAAGGTTACTGGAAGCTACAACCATACAGTGCAAGCAACGCTTGATACGTGGTAGGATCGAACTGTCCTTAGACCACGTGGACATCAAGACTACTGAGGAAGATGAGTAACTAAAACCAAACTCTGAATCAATCGAAAGTGCTGGCAAAAATAACTCTTTAAACACTAACACTCAAGCAGATTGAACTCGCCTTAGTTTAGATCTGAAGCTGTGTCTTCATAATTGATTGTTATTGTTAAATATTAATTATTAAATTCTTTATTGTTAATACCTCTTTCGTAGTGATTTTTATGCATATAGAGCTAATTCGTGGTTTGGATGGGGGATCGACTGAGCTAAATGAACCTTTTGAATGCATAAAGATTTAAGAGAGTGTTAAAGGTTTCCAAACCAGCTATTGTACACAAGTTGTCTGTTCGTGAATCTGTTTGTCTGTACTACATAGGCGCATTTTCATATGAGACGAAAGATAATTTGAGCAACCAGTCTGTTTAGGGAAAGGGAAGAAATTAATTTATCTAATTAAATTAAAGTTCTGTAAAATTCCTAAGCAGGGTCTTTAAATAAATACTGGACATGTAACAATGTCTAAATATATTTGCGTAGCATATTTAATGTTGCACTTAACATATGTAATATGTTTATGAGACAAATGTTATACAGTTTATTTCCTTCTTATATAAAGTGACTATACTACAGTGTTTTCAATTTTATAGACATTGACTTACATACAGATAGACACAGAGAATGTGAGTGAGAGAGGAAAGATAGTGATAAAGACGGAGACATAGAGAGAGACAGAGATACGATTGTACAGTTAACAAATTAACCCGATTCGCTACAATGTATAAGAATAGTTTGTTGGCTAGTAAGAGTCTTTTAAAATGGAAATGGTATTCGCAATAGATTCACGCCAAAGTTTAAAAACATAGCTATTTCCAATCAGTTTTTGCATAAACATGCATTAATCAGATGCCGGCAATGATTGCCATAATAATCTAACATAAGATTAACTCTATCATACTAAGACGTGTGCACAAAAAATAAATTCAAGTGTACTTATAGCAACATGGATGCATGATAATTCTGTTAATAATGAATGTGTTCTATGAACTAACCTTTCTTCTGCTTGTGAAGTGGCGATTTGTCTTTAAAACTGCAATTTACAAACAGAATGGAAGAACATAATTGGTAATTGCTATAGTGCTGAATAAATTTGATAGCTAGATTCAGAAAGTTAACAAAACAGGAAGTAAAGTACATTCACGTTTATGTAAGAGAGCAAAATCATATTTCAGTAAAGGAGAGGGTTTGGGAACATCCAAACATTAACATGCAATAGACCTTCCTTATTTTCATGTATATTCCATTCCATTTTTAACTATAGTAAATGTATACGAAGTGCACTGGCTTTCTGGATCAAAGATTGCCCCGCCCCCCCCCCCCTCTCGGCTTTGTTTCAACATCTCTTTACAGTGATACTGTATTTATGCTTTTATCACTATATACTATATATGAACATTTTAAGGTAGTAGATATACAACAGATGGTATTTTGTTTTTGTGTATTTTTATGCGGAATTTTATATTACCGTCTGTGCCTGCGTTATGATTTATGAGTGTGATAATACTTTTCCTATAGAGTAGCAATATGAATTCTATTACTTTTTATATCTATTCTTTTATATCATACGTTAGTAAACAGTTATATTTAAAAGTATAATTAATGTTAGATAATTAAACCGTCACATAACACTTATGAATTTGGATGTAATTAATGTTGAAAAAATGTAATAATCATAGAAATAAGAATTAACTCCAGTTTAAGTGACCAGCACCTGACATTTATGCAGGGGCATTCTTTGCCACCTGCGTTTTATATTAAATAGGTGTGCTGAAAAGTATGTGAGAGAGAGCCAGACAGACAGACAGACAGATAGATAGATAGATAGATAGATAGATAGATAGATAGATAGATAGATAGATAGATAGATAGATAGATAGAAGGATGGATGGATGGATGGATTGATAGAAACAGATGCATACAAGCATATATGTGTGAGCTCGAAAGTATGCATGTATGTGTATGTGGTTTGTGTGCTTCTGTGGCTGTAAGTATGTGTATGACAGATTGTGACATATGTAACATACACACACACACACATATATATATATATATATATATATATATATATATACCGACGTACACAAATATATAAGCATAAATATTTATATATTGTGTATTCAAATTATACTTACCATGACCGACCGGAATCTGCACATATAAACACCCCAAGTGTTAGTGTGTTTGTGTGTGTGTGTGTGTGTACATATATATATGTAGAGAGAGAGAGAGAGAGAGAGAGAGAGAGAGAGAGAGAGAGAGAGAGAGAGAGAGAAGGAGAGAGAAGAAAAGAGAAGAGAAGAGAGAAGAGAGAGAGAGTAAGAGTAATACTACTTTAAATGATGATGATGAAAGAAAAGAAGAAGATAAATATACGTTTTATATATCCCATACTGTAAAATAAATTTTCAATTTTAATTCAGAATTATAGGATAGCATATTTACTGGAAGTATTTTGGGATAATATGGGTGTTTTTGTAAAATGATTGTGAGTTGAAAGATAGGCAGAAGGATTGAGAAAATTAGGATGTCTGACAAAGGATGAGTGAAAGATGAGATCTATGGTTTTCAGTACGTTAAAGGACGATGCATGCATTTCTGTTGCTTGTCTAAACCCATAGATTTGAAACAGATTAGTACGCATCTTGCGTTCACCAAAAGATACTATAATGGCTATTATAATTTAAGACATATAACCGTGAATAAGGACATGAGTGTTGACGATGTGTGTGTGTGTGTGTGGACGATGTGAGAAATTACTGATTACTAATTAGCGATAGATTAATTTTAATTGTATCCTGAAATTCTATTGATTCAGAACGTTAGTGAAGGGAAAGGTGGGTGGAGACTTTAGATTGAGGGTGCAGTTCCTATTATTTTGTTTTCTTTACAATACACCATTTAGTCGAGGTATCAGGAGAGTTCTTTCCTACTGAGGTGGTACTAGTTGATCTTTTCTTAAACAACAGAGAAAAAGCTTTTGGCTGGAGAAAAGTAATAAAATACTTCTTTTTTGTTTGTGTGTATTGCTAGGATTGCATAGAAATAGAATTGAATAGAAAATCATTTCTGTATTATAAATGTTTAATACTGTTTTTCTGATTTAAATAAGTAAGCATTTGTATGATACGTTACTATATTCTCAGGATCTATAATTAATTATTTTTCAGGAATTGTGTTCCCTTTCAACTTCTTGCTAGCTTATGCGTGAAGTTTAGAAATTGTGATTATTAAAAGACAGTGTTAAGAGTTGTTTGGACACAATTTTCAATGCTGTGAAGCCACCAAGTGTTTTCTTATATAAGTGGATGGAAATATGTATCACAGTGCTCAACTAAACTTTTTGATAACTTAAATCTACACATATTCAGTATAGCTGACTCAGTGAGCAATGAAATAGGATAAAGACTATTTACTGGTGTATAGGAAAGTATTATGTATTGATATATATATTTGAAATATTTCTAAAATTGTCTTTATTATATCTGTGTTTATTATTTCTGTATCGCGAATCTGTTAGTGCAGCGTAAAGTATTTTTGTTTGTTTGAACTTTAATAATAATATAATTATATCGACTTATTCTTTGTCTATTTGTATCCATTTATCTCAATTTATTGCCGAGTGTGAATCAAATTAACAGCACAACAGTTAATAATAATATTGATAATATATAACAGTAGTCTATAGCCTGTATCGGCATTTTATAGATGTATTATATGCTAAACAATAAAATTTGGAAATAATGCATTATAATAAAGTCATACCATGATACATCACGACATTCTGAGTTCTCTTGTTCCGTGGTTCCAGAATGACATACGGTAACACAGATGAGAAGTACACTTCTAACAATTGCATATTAAAAATTTCAAGATATACGCTTGCATTGAAAGATTACAGACTTCGCAAGAAAATGGGTTTCATTTGGGAGTTTTATGATTTAGTGGAGTTCAAGAATTTCAGTTGACCAACTACCTCAACTGAAGTCAGCTTGAAGATTTTCCTAGGAATGAAACATTTTCATAGTCAGCCGCTTACGGTCATTTTGAATTGTTTTGTTAACGTTAAACTCGCCACATCCTTCGTCATCATTACTAATAGTTTACGATTTTCAGTCGTAGATATTTATTATTAGAGAAAAATGCTTTTAACAACTTCGAAAAATGTACACAGTGAAGAATTTCATTTGTAGACACTTGAAAGTGTAGATTTTCAGTTTGGTTTTCATAACACTGGACAACAACAAATTTGCTAAGATTTTTTGACGGATTTATGACAGTTTTATTGTGCTGGATCCAAAAGTGACATCGGTTTTGTTCAATCAGGTCAACTTTTTCATTTATTCTTGATCAATGCTTTGATCTATTGCGACATTATTTTTTTGTAGTTTTTTTACATATAAGGGTATTTTCTATTTATATGATGTAAAATTAGTTCTTATTTCTTGAAATAAACAAATTATAATTTGTTTTACATAATTATGAAGAGGTTACATAAGTTAATTTTTTAATAATTGAAATAAATGAAATGGAATCGACCAGAAGACATTGCAAAATAAAACCCGATGTATTTTGCTACATCTGCGGCGAATATACCATTGTTCCTAACAGGAATACAGCAACAGGTTTTATGAAGCGTGCTTACCATGCTTATTTTGGTATAAAACTTGGTGACCAGGATAAAGTTTGGGCGCCACACATGGTATGCAAGACATGCACCGAGAATCTGCGTTGTTGGACCAAAGGTAAGAAGAATTGTCTGAAGTTTGGAATTCCTATGGTTTGAAGGGAACCGACAAACTATGTCACTGACTGCTACTTCTGCGCTATTGATGTGACTGGCATTAACAGTAAAAACCGGAGCAGCCTTAAGTATCCTGATCTTGAATCAGCACGTCCAGTAGCTGATTGTGGTGAAATTCCAGTACCTGTCCCTGGAGAACTTACCGACATTAGTGAAGAAGATTTCTCTAATGTTGAAGAATATGAAGAAGAAGAATTAGTGGTTCTTGATGATGATGATCCAAATCATTTTTTTGGTAAAAGGAGCTAAATGATCTAGTTCGTGATCTCAGCTTGTCAAAAATCATCTGCTGAACTGTTGGCATCCAGATTGAGGGAAAAAAGTCCTTTCTGACAGTGTTCGCATCACCTTATACCGCAACAGACATCAAGAGTATCTCAGTTTTTTTTCTCTACAGAAGGACCTGGTGTACTGTACAGATATTGCGCAGCTTCTGCACAAGCTTGAAGTGCCACAGTATAAACCTGAAGATTGGAGATTGTTCATTGACAGCAGCAAGCGATCACTGAAATGTGTTCCGCTACACAATGGTAACCAGTTTGCCTCTGTACCTCTAGCTCACTCGACTACACTGAAGGAGAAATACGAAGCGGTGAAGTACGTCCTGGAGAAAATTCGTTATGATCAGCATGGATGGTTACTTTGTGTTGAACTGAAGATGGTAAACTTTTATTGGGACAACAGTCTGGATTTACCAAGTTCCCATGTTTTCTGTGCATGTGGGATAGTATGGACAAAGCACATCATTACACGAAGCAAGATTGGCCTGTACGGGAGGAATTGGTACCTTGCAAAGCAAAGAACCTCATAAACAATCCTCTGGTGGACAGAGACAAGATACTTTTCCCACCCCTGCACATTAAGCTTGGCTTAATCAAACAGTTCACCAAAGCTCTGGACAAGGATGGTGGCTGTTTCGCTTACTTGTGCCATGCTTTTCCACGGTTGACCATTGAGAAGTTGAAAGCTGGCATTTCGATGATCCACAACTCCGTAAGCTAATCAGAGATCCAGAGTTTGAAAACTCAATGAATAAAGTGGAACTGGAAGCGTGGAAGACATTTGTTCTGGTCGTGAAAAACTTTCTTGGCAACAATAAGGCCAGGAACTATGCAGAGCGCGTTGCCAATATGCTGACTGCTTTCAAAAACCTTGGATGCAACATGAGCATCAAAATGCATTACTTATTCTCACATATGGATAGGTTTCCTGAAAATCTGGGATCAATGAGCGACGAGAAAGGGGAGAGATTTCATCAGGATATAAAAGAGATGGAAACCTAGTATCATGGATTTTTGGATGCAGTCATGATGGCTGATTACTGTTGGACTCTAAAAAGAGACATTCCTACTGCTGAGCATTCTAGAAGTTTGAAGAGACTGAAGTTCATGCCCCGAATTTTGAATAATGGAAACCTAATATTGAATTTATATGTACTTATCTTTATCAATGTCTACTATTATATGTACACTAATCAACGTGTGTAACATTTAATAAATTAATTTTATTAATTTTTATTTTAGAAAACTATTGTTCTTTTTAATTTAAAAAACTACTTTGGAAGAGAAATATTAACAAATATATAACTATATATATAAATATAACGAGAAGGAAAGAAATAACAGCTACTGAAGAAATAAGACTTTGACAAGGATCACGTAACAACACATTATTCAAGAAAGCAAAGATACGACGAGATGCAATGTTAGGGCAGAGACAATTATGCCCTTGAAAAATTCAATAATAGTGTTAGGTGTAAGCAATTTCCAAATAGGAGAGAAAGTAAAAGAAATGTAAATATGATGATCGGGCAGTCAATACATTAAAAATTAAACTGATCGTTTAAGTACATTATCTATCCTTGTAAATATATAGTTGATTTTTGATGATAATATTTATGTGTATGATTCTTCATTCAAAAGAATGTAACGAGATATTATTTACAATGAAATATTTTTTAAGTGGCTACACTTAAACATCGGTTAAGACTTTTTGTTCGTCTTAACTGTACCGCATGTAACTTAATGTATAGTTAATTTGATTCTTTAATTATCATCTAGGATCTACACGCACGCATGCACGCACACACACACACGTATATAAATATAATTATATTTATATATATACACGGATATACATTTACACAAGAGAAAGAGAGAGTTATAACTGATCATTTCTTATATATTAAATTGATTAGAACTCCGTCATATTAACAACTGGTCTTTTCCAGTTGTAGCTTCATCTAAATCTAGCTTGTATTTTAGGACTGTTAAGAAGACGTTGATTAGATCTGCATAACATTTTTTCAATTTACGATTTTTATTAAAGCTAAATTACCTTTCTTTCCTTTATTTCTGCGCTTTAAAATAACAATGACGATGACGATAATAACTGCAATGACAACCACACCAGCAGCTATTCCACCACCTACAGCGGCAGCATTTCCTGGAGCAGGTCTCTCAGTAGGAATAGCTTCTGAAAAGCAATAGATAGATAGATAGATAAATAGATAGATAGATAGACAGATAGATGCTACTTCTGGCAAGTGCAGTCCAATACTTACCTAACACTAATCTCGGGTATTTTCTATAAAATAGTTAGATGTATTACCAAATCAACTAGAGCACAAATGTCACTTCCTGTATTTAAAATATTTGCTTATTATTTTCTAAAGAATATATATTGTTTGTTCAAAAGGATTTTATTTAAATGATCCACTTTTATAACATTAGTTAAAGTTGCTCTATTTATTGTTATTAGTTTGCTAATCTGTTTATCAGGCTGAGTGTGATCTATATACTCGCTATTATTACTTGTTTTTCATAAAATGTGCCATTTATTTCAGCAGTATAATTTTGCTTGCACCTTATAACCTATTCGATTTTTAAATATGAATCGAATATCAATACGGAATCAGGAGACACTTGCTTAGTTTCCATCTGCGAGTTGTGGATGCAAATGTTGAGTGTGTGTTTGATCGTGAGCGTGTTTGGATAAATCTTGGATTGATTCTTTCTTATTCGAGTTTATTATGTGCCCGTGTATTTAATTTATTTATATATAATATATATTTTTTTAAGGTGAGATATTTAAAGCGTTGTGCTGGTAACTGCAAATTGTTCTTTTTTTATAATAAATGTAAAATATTGCTCTGGTTTTTTTGATTTTTTTGTGTGCGCGCTTTGTATATGTATCAGAGTGAACTCTTCAAGTTACTCGGGATTGTGATGAAGTTCATGTATGCCCTAGCCGGCCAATACATTTCCTTTTAATGCACGAGGTTGGTCAGTTTAGCATACCATGCAAGAGTTGTATGTTTCAACCAGGCAGCTTAATGCAAGTACAGAATCTCTCGCTATGGTTATAATAGTGACGGAAAGGGAGTAAGGATTGTACAGGTGCTTATCTCACAGTACCAAAGCCACTGATCTACCAGCCTATCCAATTCCTGGCCACATGATATTAACTTATCATACTTGACAAAATAATATGTCTTGTGAACACATACTAAAAGTGCAATTATTCAGTATGGTGAGGGAATTTTAAAATCAGAAGCATGATACACGAGTATAATTTACTTTCTGAAAACGAGATGATTTTGTCATGAAGATGGTGATAGTGGTCATACAAGGTACTCTGTACATAAATCAAGACACTCTTAAGCCGGAGTCAATGAAGGTGAAAATATCTCAAGACGATCCCCTTAAATCAATAATGAACTTATAATTTCGTGTTGTGTCAGATTACTATGTGTAAATGTTATTTTATGCATATATAGCAAAGAATTGCTCTGTATGTTTGTGAAGGTTGGACTGAAATACATGATGTCAGTTTAGAGTAACCCATTAGAAATACTGATAAATCTTAACATCACAATAGAGAGTGTGGGAAATTATATCAACTAATTTTATTTCTGCTGATCATTATCAATGTGGTCTTACTGACCTTAATAGCAAATAAGTTCAAATGTCTTTATTTAATGCATTACAACGTTTGCAAGATTCTTATTTTTCAAAGTGGCTAAAGGAGATTCAATCATCTCTCCTAAGTGTTAATATAGGTGGATACTTCCCTTATGAGGCAATGAGAGTGGAAATTCACTCAAATAAGTTTTAACAATGAGCATCTATAAATCTACATAATGTACAACGTTCATAGCTGGAAAAAAACGCATTACTGAAAACAGTACGAGAAGCAGTTGTGTTATTTAGTAATTCACAGTTCATAAACAAAAGAGTCTGAGGAGCAATAGTTCATGATACGTTCATTGGAAAATAGTGCTTTAAACAGTTTCAAACTTCTTACACATAAATATTATTCAAGTGATCTAGATATAATTACCCTTAACTGTTATTTTTACAAAACATTTACTATTTGTGACAACTATTTCCACCCTTTCCTTTATTTGTCACTTGTTTCTTTTATATTTAATATTCTATATCTGTAGTTTTATTTATGAAATACATTTTGTAATAATTGTGGAGCACTTGCTCGTATTGACATCAGTGGTGGGGTAAATTTGCCTCTGCTTATTTCTAGACTTGTTACATAAATTGTTAAATTGTCAAAGTGACACGCCATTGGGCACACCTTATGATGGTATAATTTTGTAAGTGTCAGAGCTGGAGTTGAGAATATACTAGAAAATTGCTGATGCAATCCGAACCAGTTCCAACTGGATGAGTAGTATTTTTGACTATAGTCTCACACCTGATCACATAATCTCATCCACTGGGGATGGACCAGAATTTCTTTGTTGAAGAAGTATTCTATTCTAATCACCTTTAATTTGAAAATAACTCGAGTCCGGTCATAAAGGTGCTCGTTAGCTTATGGTAATTTAACTGACTCTTAAAGGAAGAATGGATAGAGTGTTTTGTACACGTTAGCTATTGATCTATGATTTGAAATGGAGAAAACTTATGCAATTGAACCATTATTTTTATGTTTATTAATTTGTCTACGTTATACATTATACTTGTGGGAATTTTGATTGATGCTATATTTTTATGCTGAGTGTGTATTGGGCTTACGAAATTGTTGCAGGATTTATAAGTTGAGAATGTTTATAAGAGAGAAATGAGTTTAGAGATGAAATATGCCTGAAATTTAGTGCTGCCTTCATTTGACTTTTGCAGAGCAGAGCCAGCCTATCTGGGTTCTCACTTCACGCTACAGTGTCTACAGCACTCTACTTGAATAGTTTGGTGTGTGATCCAGCGTTCTTGTCAACTTATCAGTAAATCGTGTTGCTGTAAGTTGATTCCCATGAATTCTATTCGTGAACCAATATGGCAGAGATTTGTGGCCTGTTTGGTTTTGAGAATTCATGAAGATCATTGAGAACATTCCTCCTGATGTGTTTGATAGCACATGAGAAATTCATGATGATTCTCTACAGCATGTTTGGACAGTGTGTCGAAGATTGTGGAACAGTTGTGTAATGTGCCTCTAGAAGGGACAATTGGGACCTCGCCTAAATTTAAAAGCAGTGACTTGCTCTAAACTGTGTTAAGGTGAAACATGTGCCAGCCACAACCGCCATCTTCGAACAGAGTATGTATATTGACTTTATTTCTACAAACCTCAACTTTCATTTCCGTGATGATATTCTTGAACTTAATTATATATTTAACTGCTTATGTCTTTGCAAGGATGAAGTGAAAAGAAAGTGAAGAGAGAAGGTGTTTACAGTGCCCACATATCCGCCAAATGAGAGAGACTAGTGGTGTCTTCTGGAGAATTAATAACACTATGTAACACAATTTTTTTTTCCTGGCTTCTAAGTGTTGTATTTCAATTGCTTATGTCGTGCGTGAAAAAATGACTTCATTAAGCACAAACTTTGCTTACACGACAACAGCACGAAGAAAACTCGTTTTTTGGTGAAAATAGAACGATTTCTTTTTCATTTTCGTCATTATGATCAGGTAAAAACAAAAATTGCACAAGGAATAGACAAACACAGTCGGAAACCACTCAACAAGGTTCAGAAATGTGTAGATTTTCTAGATTTACGATTGTACTGTGAATCACTCTCTCGAAGTAGCCCCCAAATGTAGTCCCCCATCATGTTTTCGTAATACTGTCCTTAGTAACAACGTTCAAAGTTCAATATATCTTGATGAAAGCGCTCGCCTTGCTCCTCCGAGTAAGCGCCCATGTTCTCCTTGAATTTGTTGAAATGCGAATCAAAGATATGGACTTTTAGAGAAATTCTGCATCCCATTGTGGCGTAATTCTTTATGAGAGTCTGCACCAACTCCACATAGTTTTCAGCTTTGTGATTACCTAGGAAGCCTTGAACAACTGCAACGAAACTTTCCTGCTCCAAGCTGCTCTCTACGTCCTGTTCAACAGCTTTGCGAAATCCTCACATTTTATGATCTTCTTGATCTGTGGTCCGACGAATATACCAGCTCTGACCTTAGCCTCGGACAGCTTTGGAAAAAGATCTTAGAGGTATTGAAATGCTGCTGACTCCTTGTCAAGAGCAGTGACAAATTGCTTAATGAGGCCTAACTTGATGTGCAGCGGAGACATAAGCACTTTATGAGGTTCTATCAGCGGCGTCCACTTCACATTGCTCTTCCCAACAGAAAACTTGGTCCGTTGTGGCCAGTCCTTTGTGCAATAATGCGCCTTAGTGTCACGGCTGTCCCAGAGACAGAGGAAACAAGGAAATTTCGTGAAACCTCCTTGAAGACCCATGAGGAATGATACCATTTTGAAGTCACCGATGACCTCCCATCCGTAGTCATCATACTTTAATGCACTCAGCAACATTTTGACACTGGTGTAGTCCTCTTTGAGATGCACAGAGTGGGCCATCGGGAGAAACGGGTAGTTGTTTCCATTGTGAAGCAACACGGTTTTGAGGCTCCGGGATGAATTGTCTATGAATAGGCGCCATTCAATAGGATTACATGTGATACCTATAGTCTGGAATAGACCGGCAACATCATTGAAGCACAACCCATCACGCTGACTGAAGAAGTTGGAGAATCTTTGATGCCGCTTCCTCTGATCCGTGACTTTTACGCTAACATCAACCAAGTTCCACTGTTTGAGCCTGGATATCAGAAGCTCAGCATTCGATTTCGTAAGCCCGAGGTCCCTAATTAAATCGTTCACGTCTTTCTGGTTAGGGAAGTACGGCTTTCTATCCCCAACTTCATCTGCGGAATTGTAGTCCATATCTCCAGTATCTGCCTCGCTATCTGACTTGCTGCTGTCTCCTGAAGATGGCCGATGCCGCCTAGGAGGAGTTGGAACAGGCAGATCGGGGCTATGTGGTACTGGGGCGATGGAAGAAGGTATGTCCGGATAAACAATCTGAGGGGCATTTTTGCTGGTGCGACGATGTTTTGGGTTTACCATGCAGAAGTAGCAGTTGCTTGAGTGGTCCGTCGGCTCTCGCCAAATTCGCGGCATAGCAAACTTCATGGCTCGCTTCTCTCCTCTGTACCAACCTGTAACATAGCACATAATAATACATAAGAATTATAATAATTTGAGGGCAGGAAATTTCAAAATATGGAACGATTTCAAGATGGAACGTATTTGCCTAGAGTACACGACTCATGACAAAACTTTGTAAATTACAACTCTTTGAAATGAACTCGATCTAAAGCATTGAAATTTTATGAAAATAAATTAAAACACATCTAAGCGAGAAGCAACTGTTCAGTTTACCTTCAAGTGTTTTCTTGCAATATTCGCATATGAAATGCGGTTTCCAAGATTTGTCTTGGTCCCTGACCGGCACGCTGAAGTATGCCTTGTAGGCCTCACACATTATACGACTTGCTTCCACAGAATACTTTTTTGCTCTTGTCTTTATGAATTGTCCGCACACGTAGCAGAATGAATCAGCTGGATGCAAACAATCTCTTGATGCCATATCAAATAAATAACTTCTCTTCAACTACGAATTGTTATCCTTTCAGTCTGCAATAACACGAATTGGAATCTTGGTTCGAGACACATGTGCTTTTATACTTGTACAGCTAATTTTGGAACGTTCAAGAATTTTCTAGAAAGTTCTGAGAGTTTCTCGAAAGTTCTGGAAGTTTCTTGAACGTTCTAGAGTGTTCAGGAGAATTGTAGAAACATATGGACAACTGTAGCAGTTCAGGGAGGAAGCTCGGCATTGAAAGCAAATTGAGAATTTTCTCGAACACACGCGATTTTCCAAATTTCATTGTCCCGGTCACAGAAGCAAAGTTTTTCTGGAATAACAGCGATTTCCTTTCTGTTCTAGACCTAACGGATTAGGAAAACACACTTTCAACCCAGAAACAGAACAAAAGTGAAAATTTGTTATATAGTGTAATAAAATAAATTAAGATATTAATACTTGTAATTAGTTATGGGTTTTAAATAATATTATTAATCATAGTTATTAACGTCACATAAAGTGGGTAGATTCTGTCCAGTGATGAGCTCAAACTTGTTTAAAATTGTTAAACTAATTGTAATAGTGTTGAAATTAGTAAATATGTAAAGAAATGGTAGGTAATGCCGTTCAGCATCCTCACAGAGTCAGGCGTTTTCACTAAGAGGATGAGATTGCTCACTTAATCCATGAGAGAGAGAGAGATCTGTCTTTAACTTCATGGACGACATTTTGGTGGCTACCCAGATCCTGGAAGTATACATATGAGTCTTACGGAGGTTATTCCAACTTTTGAAGAAGTGTAACTCTACACCTCGACCAACCAAATGTTTCTTTGGGCATTTGAAAAGCTGAATATTTGGGACACACAGTGGGGCAGTGTCCCTGGTGGCCAGAGGCATCAAAAGTAAGAAACCTCGAAGTGTTGCAGAGACCCCTGTCCAAACCGAATGTTAAATCCTTCTTGGGACTGATTGGTCACTATAGAAAATTCATTCCCAAGTTCAGTATCATTGCCAAACCACTCATTGATTTGACGAGGAAAGGCAAACCTGAGATAGTGATATGGAGTGAGGAGTGGGAAGCCAGCATTACTAGTTAGACTGCCTGTCACGAAATCCTGTCCTGCATTTGCCTGATTTCAATCAGGAATTCATACTCAGAACAGATGCTAGTAAAGCAGGACTAGGTGCTGTACTGATTCAGAAGCAGAGAGATATTCTGTATCCAATAGTTTAAACGTTAAATGTGGCTGAACAGAATATTTCGACTTCAGAGAAAGAATGTCTTGGAAATGTCTGGGCAGTCCATACATTCCACGCCTACCTATATGGCAAGCAATTTTCATTCAGACAGATCATCAACCTCTCGCCTACTTAGCTCACTTGACTAAGGCAATGGGCACTTGACCAGGTAGTCATTACTACTACAACTGTATAAATAGATATACTGTGGAAGTTCACAAAGGCACCAAGAATGTAGGGGCTGACTATTTGTCTAGAGCAGTAGAAATAGAGTGTAATGGTCCAGTACATAAGTCTCTGTATAAGAAGCGAAATCTGTATATTAATACTTTGCATCTTCTCTACCTTAGAGAGGAAGAAATAATTTTACCCAGAGCTCATTTATATGATGCTAACATGATTATATATGTTGTATTATTCTATCACAACAAGAAAAGAAATAATGATTATGATTTGTTTTTATTTCCCTAAGTGTGGAGACACGTCTCTAACTTATAACAATGACAATTATGGTGATTTTCCATGATACATTGTTCTTATATCTATTTAAGTGTGGAGATATAGCTCCAGTCTCATTTCCACAATGATATCCATAAACTTCATTATATATTTATGTTGTTGGCTGCTTATGTCTGTGCTATGATAAACTGATTGTCCATCATTAATTGAACATTGCTCTTTGCTTATAGTCATATGTCGTATATTTAATTGTTGATTTAATACATTTACTATTACATTTATTGACCTTCTTATACATATTGATAGTTATATGTTGGAGAGACAGTGAGTGGATTGGGGCTCACTAAATATAGATTAAAAGACGGATTTGTCTTCTCCTTTGGTAAGATGTTCTTTGCTTTTAAACAAATTGTTTGCATACGTTTGTTTCGTTTTAAAAGTAAATACTACATTACTCAAAGCATTAATTTAAGTGGTGTGTTAGTATTATAGCTTGTAGAAAATGCCATGGGTAAATAATTAAAAGAAACAAAGCTAGAATTTAATGTAAAGAATTGTTAGGCTTGTATAGGTATTTAGACTTATAAAGAAGTACGTATTTCCCATTATATTAAGGAGTTACTCGTAAATCGTTTAGATCATGGATGTGGATTGAATTTTTGTTATGTACCAAGGATAACTGATTAAGAGGACACTGTCTGCTACAAGAGGCAGGACTGATATTTGGGTTAGCCGTTTTAAGATTGATATTAATTTTAATTACTTTTAAAATCTCTGTCCACCTTCATAAGTAATAACGCCAGGCAACTAATACTCTTTTCTTAAACTGTAATGTTCTACAATAAATTAAGCGGTTATAAATATTTAAGAAAACAATACTCTGGTAAAACTTTAGGAAAATATGAAATATACTTTTTAACAGGTATAGGTATGGGTTATCACATTTTTCCAAATATTGATATTTATATGGACAATGAAACATTTCTATCTATGCTTGTTTTAACAAAATAGTATAACATTCCAACGAAACAGTGTCTTTAGTAATATTTGAACTTAAATAAAAGCTGAAATTGCTTTTGTTATGATTTATAAATTAGTTTTTATTTAACTTGGGCAATGTGAAACATGAAGCGAGTTAAATCTTCATATATGTTGATGGAAATACAAAATATCTCTCTGAATAATGCCTCTTTAAAAAAATTAGTCCCTCAATTTGCTGTCCTAGGCATTAAATGAACAAAGTCTAAAATGGCAATGATAAATGAGATATTTTTAGATTAACATAAAATGCAAAGGCATTTTTCCCCACAGCACCAAAGCACCTTTTTAATACAAATTACAGTGTGTTTGTTAATAAAAGGTGCTCCTGTCTGCTAATTGCTAATTATTAATTTATGATATTTTATTTCATAATTAATACATACATAATAATTATCTCGTGCAAATAGCATGCACAGTAACCCGACAGGGTCTTTTGTCTTTGCAGTCACGAGAGCGACTAGGCCAATCCCTGGAACAGTCTGCTAATTAATTAACTCTCTGTCCAAGTGTTACCGTCTAGATTATCAGACCTTAATTGAATTATCTTGTCAATCTTAGTCTTTAATCCAGCCCATCACATATAAGCTCTCTACGACGACGGTAACTATCCCAAACTTGCACTTAACCGTCTTTCTATTGTCGTTACGTCATTGGCAGCCCCCACCCGTCGTCCTGCACAAGTACCTCTCTATCAATGTAACGAGAGTGGATAGTTATAAAATCAACAATTTATTAAAGGAAAATAAATAATAATTAAAAATAGTTTTACAATTAACGTCATCAAAATTACACACAAGGGGGATTTATCAGAAATCACAATCTCATCCAAGATACATAGAATTCAGTCAATCAAGAAAAATATATCATGTCAATTCCGTAGAACAATTACTAGGAATTTTACATCAAAGAGATATATTCACAATTTAGTTTAGCTTACACAAATTCTCAATGTCAATAAGCCAACTAAATAAATAATACAGTTAAGTCAATGTAAGATATTAAAGAGAAGAATCAGAAATAGATAAGGAATTTAAGAAATCATGGAACAAGTATAAATTACACAGAAAATTCATGATAAGATTCACCTGATAGCGGCTTGTGAGTGATAGTCTTTTCTTGTTGAGGGTTGGCTGGCAGTTAAAAGTCTTGTGATAATGGCCTTGCCTGATAACAGTTCTGCATCCGTCACATGAATGTTTGAATAATCCGCACAATATGTACAACACAAGCACTTAGTCACAATTCTTGTCCAATACGAATTACACAGCATAAACACAAATCAGTTTCTTGTTTGAATTTGCACAATGCTCAAAACTCAGTCTTTACCACTGTCCTTGAATAAAATAATGTGGATAAAGTTAACACAGTTCTAGTTTCCAACACCTGGCTCTTATGGTACCAACAGTTACTTGGCAGAGTATGACTTATACTCCTTACAGCAGCTCCCCACAGTAAGTCGGCTTTATTGAGTGGACCCAATTCTTCAAGCAAGAGCAACTAGTTGTCTATGAAACTTCTTCCAGTTTGAAGATACAGTCCGTCATACCCTCCAGGTACGTCATAGCACACTTGCAGCGTCTCACACTTCTCATAGAATATTACCTATAGTCCCCACAAGAAGTTCTCCTACTCATGGATCTCAGCACCTTCAGAAAATCCAATGGCAGTTAACAGTCATCAATGTAGAAGTAAAACTTTGAACTTCAATCGTCGAATCATATGAATGTCGACATAAGCAATGTCGAGATAAGTGAAGCTTGATGGCAGCAAGGGATGAAGTTTACCTACACTTGCACATCAGCAGAAACAAAACGGCTTGCTTGCAAGTAGAACTTGAATCTTGCATCTCAGCAAAGCAAAAATGGAATGAAAGACAAACGGAATAGAACGGCTTGCTAACTGTGACAGAAGAAATGTAATGGCGCGCATCAGTCTTGTGTTTCAAATATTCGTAATCTGTACTTTTATTCTCGTTTCTTCATTCAAAATTCATTTTTACAATTCTTTCATCTGATTCTTTGTTTAAATGAGAATAAAAATGACATAGTTTAAACTCGTTAAAAATATTTACAAGGAAAAACATAATTCAAACAGATTTTAAGCAAATATTTAAAATTCAGTTAAAATGACAATCACTAATTGGACATACCTTTCTGTTCAGCTCTAACCGCGAAGCCACACACACGGGACTCCAATGATTGTAACAAGAGTAAGGGTTCAATTTCGAATCTGCCCTTATATGTGATTCTAGGTGTCATCTGGACGTATCAGCATTCGGGGCTAGGCCTGAGTTGTTCCAACGACTTTGTCTGAATAGACACAGTTGACTGCACAAACACTAAAGGTAGGGTGAACTGGTTGCCTAAATTAATCTGAGTTATGCAAGAATCACTGACCTTGAACAATAACTCCCCTTTATTCTGGATGTAGGTGAAATAAAAGTCCGATCACCAATGTTTTCGGCCCAAATGTTAGTGTATATCCCTCACTACACGTCACAGACGTCACTTGACCTTCCCTAAAGTGATTCTTTTCTAGGACCCAGAGAACTGTTTGTTGAGGTACGTAATATTAAAAAGCAAAACTACGGTCTGAAGATCGAAGTAATTTTGTGTCTTTTCAAATGCAACAGCCATGTTAAGTTTACGATAAAGGTATAAATTTCTTCATTTCCAAATAAACAGGAGATGATGACCGATCGTTTGACGGCGGTAAATTCAACAACTATTAATCTGAATAGTAATTTGTCTCATAAGGAAACTTTTGCAAATAAAGCTGCTGACTTATGAGTAATTAACCACCCAAGAGTAAGCATTTTACTGGCGTCGACAAGAATGTAGGTCAATGATAATATGTCGATTATGTTTTATGTTTGCTTTTAATCGAAAATAAACCCAATGAGATTTGTTCTCTGTTTGTCCGTCTGTCTATCTTTGTTTGTGTGCTTGTGTCTCTGTGAATGATTATGTACCAGAGCACGGTACTCAATCCCATATAAATATGTTTATTCTCTTCTGATTCAGCACTTACTAGTTATAAACTATTATAGAGGTTATCAATATTCCAAACTATGACAAGCACATCTAAATGTATGTGTGAGGACATTTAATCACATACTGAACTGAAAACCACTTTCCTTTTATTTTAAATGAGTTTGCTAATAAAGCTTTTGGTCTTGACATCTTCCTATAATTCTTTAGCAAATACATCTTAATAACAGTCATCCATTAATCTGGTAACTCTTTCTTTATTTGGGTAATGCATTGTCATAGTATCCTCGCATATCGAAACACGCATAAAACGGAAGCATGTACACAGTATAGGTACACCTATTACTTTTCAGGAAGAAACATTTTTATCCTTCAGATGTATCTAAATAATAGTACACTTAGTATATCTATACACTAGGTACACCTATCACTTTTCAGAAACAAAATGCTGATTACTTTAATTTATCTAAATAATATAACACTGATTTCTCGAGCAAATTAATACGCAGGTGTAGATCATTATGACATACAACAAATCTACAGTGTACATTTTAAACAAAAATATACCATTAAAATACATTGTCATTATATGATATAATTTCATCTGTGTACAGTATTCGTGTAAGATGATCATTATAAAGGCGAGAGGAGGAGTCGAAGGCATATCAAAATTGGTTTTTCAATAAGCTCTTGATTTAAGACATATACAAAACCCCTGACTTTCACATCACCTCAGACTGAAAACCCCCTGTGTGGCAGAATTAGTGACTACAGTGGTTTCCCTCTATGGGAAGTAACTTTGGATATGAAAATGCTGCCCGGATACCCTTCCAAATTTTGAACGGGTGGGTACCCGGGTACCCGTTCGAATATTAGTATAATCTCCATCGCAACTCGCGATCTCTACACAAAGCTATTTAACCATTAAGCATGCGTTCTATTTCACACAGAAGCCAAAGGTATGCATCTAGTGACTTACTATTAGTTATAGTCTTTATATGTACAACGCAAACTTTTAATTTTAATATTATCAATCATTACATAAACTAAAGAAAACTAAAACTAAATAAAATGTCAACAACAATAACGTATTTAAAATTAGGGCATCAAGTTCAATCACCCTTCGCCGATAGAATTTCATCGCACAGATTGCACACGTCTATCCAATCGCTTGGCGTGACAGCACACAGACGATGTCTTCCCCATATTAAAAATATTACGTTATTATTTAATTTATTGACAAGTTTGTTTACTGAAGTCTTATTAACATCGGTAACATGCTACACTTGTTAACGAGCACAACAGCCACAAGTGAAAAGAAAGGGCGCGAGCTCTGGTGATTGGTGATCTATGTCGTAAATAATTAGATCTAGGTACAGCTCCTGTTCAGCCGTAAGCCAACCCACGGCCGGCACGATTTAGCAGCCGCCATCTACGGGCGGGTTGCGAGTGTGACCGGAGGGGGAGTGTTTCTAAATCGTGTATAGACATAATAGCGGCACCTGGCTACCCGTTGGCACCACTAGCTATAACTAATATAACAAAAATATAAAAAGCAAGAGTTACATTATAGATTGGCTTATACAATTATTTCTTAAATATCACGGCTCTTGTAATTGTTGCTGGTTGATCACATACCTTAACGAAGTATAACGTTTAAAAAATAAAATAAGATAAAATGTAAGTTTTTATTTCAAATATTCATTTGGTGGGATTAAGAGGGGAAAAACTTCTATTTATTAGCGAGTTCTTTGAATATCAGTAACAACCATCCCGTCTCTCCTTTTCTCGTGTCCCCAGAATAAAAAGTACAGACAACTAGCTGTACAGATTGTTCAAACTACAAGTATATCATATCAATTAAACATTACATATTTTGTGCCAGAGTCATCCATTGAAAGAGCGCATATACCAAATTGTCATCAGTGTATCCCACTATTTAATGTTACATATTTACTTTAAAATTTTATTATTAAGGAGTTGCTTTTTTCTCTCTTTTATTAGAATGTTTTTATTAAAATGATTGTCAATACCTATTAACTGTTTATAATAATTTTATATACATTTTTCTTCATGTAAATGAAGCAGTATATTTTATAACAAAGATTATATACGAACGTTTGATGCCGCGTCATTTGAACAAGACTATGCATGTTATTCGTTCTACATTCAGCAGATGTATTTACCTGTTCATTCGCTTGTCTGTGGTTATAGTATTCTGTATAATATTAGTTATCTGTGACCGTAAGGTAGCTTATATGAAATTAAATATAATTTTACTACTATAATTTCTTGATAAGAGCAAGATTGGTTAACTTCCTTTTTAAAGTCAATTAAATATCTCTTAAATCAGGATGAGCTATTTCAGGTGAGATTATTGTTGCTCTCTGCAAACTGGAACTTTGCGTCGAACGATTCAAGTACAATTATATATGTATAAGCGTTATGAAGAATATATATACAATCCAAATCTTAAATGAAATATTGTCCTTTCATCGGAATTAATATACAAATTGGAATATTATTCTTTCGAATCAACGTGTCAATTTGTACTTTGTATTTTCAAAATAACTATGATGATCAGGAATTAAGTAGATAATAGTCATTTTTTCACGTTTTGAAATATACATTAATCCTGACTTTTAAAAATCATACTTTTAATTTCATTTTATTTAGAGATAACCAGCAAGAAACTTAGATTACACCTCAGAAAGGAAAAATAAACAGTCACTTCTAGAATAGTATAGTCATATGTCAAAATAGCAATAATAATAATAATAATAATAATAATTTGGATTGAGGAACTGAAAGATGATCATAAAGAGACACCTGAACAATGCTCCGTCACAATCAGTGAGAAAGACATTAAGAAGAAGATACGAAAGATGGCAAACTGGAAAGCCCCAGGCCCAGATCAAGTACAAATATTCTGGCTGAAACATCATACCTCCTTACATGGCAGACTTGCTGAACAACTGCAAGACATACTAAACAAACCAGGAACCCTACCAGCATGGATGGTAAAAGGAAAAACAAGTCTGATTATGAAAGATCCACAGAAAGGCACAACACCAAACAACTATCGTCCAATCACTTGCCTATCAACCACCTGGAAGTTACTATCAGGAATTATAGCTGACAAAATCATGACTCACCTTGAAACAAACAAACTTCTAAACAATGAACAAAAGGGTGCTAGACCAGGCAGCAGAGGAACAAAGGACCAATTGGCAATTGATAAGGCAATAGTGACTGACAGCAAGAAACGAAGAACAAATCTTGCAATGGCATGGATTGATTATCAAAAGGCCTATGACTCAGTCCCACATTCATGGATAATTGAAACATTACAATTGTACAAAGTAGCGCCATCAATACAGAACCTAATTCAGGAGTCAATGAAAAACTGGAAAACCACCCTCACATGCAACAACACAAATATTGCAGACATAGCAATAAATTGTGGAATCTTCCAAGGTGATTCCTTATCGCCACTGCTGTTCTGCATTGCCCTGAATCCTCTCAGTCAAGTGATCCAGAAAACAGGGTTAGGATACAAAATGAAAGCAGGACAGGTCATCAGCCATCTACTGTACATGGACGATCTCAAGCTGTACGGAAAAAATGAACGTGACATCACATCCCTGATCAATACTGTCAAGATCTGCAGTGAGGACATCAACATGAAATTCGGCCTTGAGAAATGTGGACGAATTATCATCCAGAAAGGCAAGGTCAAAACAACAGAGGGCCTGCAATTCGACATCGGAAAAATCAACGATGTTTCAATGGAAAATGGATATAAGTATCTTGGGATACTACAACATCAAGAAAATATGCAGAGAGAAGTGAAGTCCAAAGTTAAGAGAGAATATGAAAAACGTGTTAGACAAGTCCTGAAGTCCAACCTAAATGGGGCGAACAAAATACAAGCCTTTAATGCATACGCAATACCTGTAGTAAGCTACACTGGAGGTATCATAGATTGGACAGCAAATGAAATAAATGAACTGGACAGGAAAACAAGAAAACTACTCACAATACATAAAGCCTTACACCCCAAAGCAGACGTAGACAGGCTCTATGTATCTCGAAAAATGGGAGGCCGAGGTCTGAAGAAAATCAAACATGTCATTGAAGCAGAAGTCATTGGCCTTGTGGACTACATCTGGAATAACAACAAAGATGATCCACTGATAGAAGCAGTAAAAATGAGTGGACTATTCCAACCCCCAGAAACAGACAAAGAAACATGGAAGAAAGCAACGAAGCAAGAACTAGCACATACATGGAGCTAGAAACCTCTGCATGGCCAGTATGTACGACAAGCCGACGAAATATCAACAAAGCAATCAACGTACAAATGGTTGAAAGAGGCAGGATTGAAAGCAGAAACAGAAGCACTCATAACAGCTGCACAAGATCAAGCACTCAACACCAAAGCACACAAAACGAAAATCATGAAAATTTCAAATGATTCCAAATGTCGACTCTGCAAATCCATGGATGAGACAACAGAGCACATACTATCTGGATGTCAAGTTCTGGCTGGAACGGAATACACCAAACGACACAATGAAGTCGCAAAACACATACATAGAAATCTGTGTGAGAACTATGGCATACAAACCCCAGAAAGAGCATGGATGCATCAACCAGAAGCAGTCACCGAAACAGAAGAAGTCAAAATACTGTGGGACTTCGAGATAACAACAGATCGGGTGATTCCTGCACGAAGACCAGACATTGTAGTTCTCAATAAGGCCAACAGAACAGTATCAATCATTGATGTCGCTGTTCCAAGTGATAGAAACATAAAAACAAAAGAAAGAGAAAAAATAGAAAAATACCAAGACCTCAGATTAGAAATCCAGAGACTGTGGAATGTAAAAGCAGAAGTGATACCTATAGTGATAGGAGCCTTGGGGAACATAACATCTGAATTGGAAGGCTACCTGAATAAACTCCCTGGAAACCACAGAATCGCTCCACTACTCAAAGCAGCGCTCCTCGAAAGTGCCCACATCCTCCGTAAAACCTTGGATCTCCCAGAATCTTGATAAGATTCCGAGACCTTGGATCACAACCGACAGTCAAGCAGAAGTCGTGGAAAGAGGCTGAATAATAATAATAATAATAATAATAATTTATAATAATAATAAAGGGGGGATAACATAACGTTACTATTTGTTTGCAAAAATGAAAAGAGATGATTGACTAAGCATATAGATTTATATATTGTCTACACCGCACTTCTAATCAAGCTAATCGCTAAGAGTGTAATCAATGATTACAGAGTGTTTTATACATATCACTAATGTAAATCTGCTTATATCGCCATAGTAATAGTTAGTGCATATTTGATAAGGTATTTTGTGTTAGTCTGTTTAAAAATTTTGAATACAGACAAATATTGACGTAAGGTGTATAACATAAACAGCAAACAGGCAGTAATTATCATAAACATACAATGTTTACAGACCACAGATTACTTCGGATCATCTGATATTTAACATGTTCATTTAATAGACAAATTGCTTTGAAATGTATGCCTACTGTTTGACAATAAGTTATTATCACCAGAACTGTGATATTAGCATCACTATGCTTCTACTTAAACTGTCAGTTGTAATTCTTCAGTCTGGACCTCTGCATGGGAAAATGTCTTTCAGACAATGGCCACTCGCCTATCAGCTTATATGAAGGATAAGGATTGCATTTGACTGTAATAAACACTTGAAGAGTGTGGACCTTAATGGACATGCTGCCATGGAGTATTTATTTATGTCATTCTAATCCTTTGTTAATACAGGCCAAAGTTAGTGTAATGGAGTCAATTCCAAATTATACTTGACATCCTAAACCATAATTAATCTGCATTGTTATGTTTAGCTTTTTGTAGACTGCGTCCTACTCATAACCGATATTTTTATACCAGTTTCACGAGAGGTGATGTAATCTTCACGCTTAGGTGCGTGCGCTGTATTCACAGGAAGCTCGCATCTATTACATAATACGTCGAACAATAGCCTATAGTAGGTCATGTCCAAGCCTGATGCTCGACCGATAGATTTTCCGCCGTAAATTCTTGTAAACCTTTAAATACCCTTAGCCGGTTCCAGATAGTTACACACACACTCTTTACACAACTTACTTCGTTACGGACCACCGACGGAGAAAGACGCGTTTTTTACTCACAACAATGCTTCCCACTTCAAGGCAATCGCGCTACGGAGTACCGGACAAAGACGGCTTTTCCAATCACCACTTATACAACTGCACAAAGGCAAGCTGCACCACGTGCAAAGAAATCGAAACAACCATCAAGAGAGAAGACTTCTTTTTAATTGTAACAATTGCAACAATTTTAATAAGGCCGTCAGAATTATACAGAGCGATAGACAACACTCTTCAATCCCTACAAGGACAATATCTGAACCGAAAAATGGCCAGCGTCGAAGCCAAAGACGCCTCCTACGAGATAATACAGTACTTTGGCAACATGGGCGCAAGAAAAAAAGAAACACACAAGACAAAGACCTGGACGTGTACGCAAGACACACAAACCCCACCGCCGCGAAGCACCAAAGCTAAAGAAACACAAACTGAGACGGACGAGAAGACAACGAAAGAAACACAGATGACAAAACACTGCAAAAATAAGAAAACAAAGAAGACAACACTCACGACTGCCCACACGCAAACGGAAAAAAATGAGGCGTCTACTAAGGACACTCAAACAAGGACAGAGACAAAAGACAAGGAAACAAAAACAGAGCCCACATCAAGAAAGGATGCCGATAGTAATACAGACAACGTCAGCGGAAAAAATCAAACATTCACCGCCACGACGCAGACAGAAAAGAGGAAAAAAAGAAACCGCCCTCCTAAGTGGATCAGAGTACAGCAAAAATTAGAAAAAAGAAACCGGGAATATTACGAACACAACCACAACGACAGAGACCGGTTGCCACCCGCCGAATTCTTATGGTGGCTGTTCAACACCTACAACCAGCTACACCAGCTGCCAAGGCACCCTGGACGTCCCCAGAACGGAAACCGATGGCGGACTAAATACAGCGAAACAACACACCACAGAGGGACACGATATTGAATATATTTTTCGTTTCATTTTTTTTCTTCCCGGAGTACGACTACATCACGGGGGAAGAAATCGCCAGAGTCTGAAACTCGGTGAGAGGTCCCTTGTGCTCTGTAGAAGTACACACGGACCAGTCAGCCACGGACATACACCGGCAATTACTGGATTTTTTTTTCCAGCGCCACCAAAAAACACCGACAGCGCTGGAGTGGCTCTGAAAATAGGACTAAGACAGACTCTATTTAACTTTTAAGTAATTTTTTTTTAAATAATAAAAATAAATAATTTTTAAAAAAATTTACATCGCACAAACGTCTAAAAATCACCCAAAGCATAAAAATGACGAACACGACGGCATGCCCGCACCCTGGAAAAAAGTGAAGGATGCGATGCCCTGGTGGAGCGCCTCGGTGAGAACATCTCTGATGAAAGCCTTAAACCACGCTCAACCAGGAGTGAAGTCAACGTGACAACAACAACAACCAGATAGTTATTCACTCTCAAAAAACAACAACATCAACGTCATTCACGAGGAAGGAGACGGACTTGAGGAAAACAGGGTTAAAAAAGAGAGAAGAGTACACTTGACAGGGATAGACACGGTCGTTAAAATGACAACGGTATCCAGCCATCACCTCTACAATTGCGCTATAGAGAGCTGCAGCACCTGCCAAGATATCTCTTAATCAGACCTTCAGAACTATACATGGCATTAGACAACACGCTCCAGTCACTCCAAAGAAATTATCTGAACCGCAAAATGGCTATCTATCAAATTATCCAATATTACGACAACACGGATGGAAAAAAAATGAAAGAAGAAAACAAAGCCAGAAATCAGAAAACTCCACCAACAACACCACCAACAACGCCAGTAAGGAGGACAGGGGGTTGAACATCCTGGGCGCATGTACACACTTGGTAAAGACTTGGTGCGCTACTAGCCTGGTCTCTGTAAGACAACCCTCCCATCCTCTCGCTCGAACATCGGACGAGACAACAACATCAACAACACAGAGGAGATAACTAGTCCACGGATTAACGGACTAAGGCATGCCCCACCAGCCAGTCATGACGGACGCAACAGACGCAAAGGCTTCCATCTCAACCACTTCAAGTCTCAACAACAGACAGCAGGCATCCAGACAACACCTCCACAAAAGCAGCAACCACCATAACGACAGGAAAAAAATTCCGCTACAGCCGAAACAAACATTCACCAGCTAAAACGACTCAGAACAGCAGCCACCCTCTTCAAAATACAGTGAGAAGAGGAAGGCCCCACAGGAATCCACCATTAACTGAGAACATCAAGAAGATGACAAGTTTATGCAATTCCTGTGGGGTAAAGAAGTTTATCGTGAAGAAGAAGAAGACCAGATAGTTATTCACGAGGGAGAGCGTCTGAGACTTTAAGATAGCATCGCATGTTCCATGAATCGTTCGAAAGAAGGCCCGCTGTGTTAAGACAAGGAAAACGCATCGATTTCTTAAGATATTTACTCTGTATTTTATTAAGAATATAATTGTGTAAATTTGCATATCTATCATGTTTGAAATTGTAATTATTGCTATTTCTCCTACCATGTGGCCAGATGATAGAATGGCTAGATTAGAGGCATTTGCACTTCTATATGATTGTTGAATTGTGGAATGATAATTTATCTTTCATTTCGTAAAGGATAGGGAACGCTAAATGTATTCTCTTGAAGGCTAAAATAACTGAACTGTAATTGTAGAATGCTTGTTTGCGTTCGAGTAATTTTTGTGTAACAATTTAACTCACTTGCATGATGAAATGCTTGTTAAAATTATAACATGCAAGCGCGTGATTTTGAATTGTTTTATTCGTGTGTACATTTACTTGTAAAACATATTTGTCTTCATTTGGAATTATTTAATCGCTTGCGTGTATCACGTTGCATTTAATTGTACCACGCATGAGTATGACTTTGGATTACATCTTTATTTATTATATTTATCTATTGATGTAAGATGCAAATAAAGGTCGATTTGTAAATAGGCTATGCTATTTGTCTATGCTACATGTACGGATCGGCGAATCTATAAGGATTGTCGCTCATGAAAGGATATAATATTTTCAGAGCGGGTTTTTGTTGGTAGTCACGTCCGTAAGCTTACGTTCGTGAACTTTATCTTCGGAGTTCTTACCTGAGCTTCGTGGGGATTCTACGTGAATCTTGTGCGTGTCTAACGTGCTGACTTACTGGTCACTGGTCTTACAACTACTGGTTGGAGGCCGACAATTGATGATTGCGTCACAGCCGCCAAATCCGATATCCAACTATATACCGTTAGGGGATGTGTGAGTGCTGCCGTAATTGATGGAAGATATAAGATAAGTGATGGCCTATGAAACCTATGTTTGAACTTTTGCGATCTGTGTGAACTAAGACATTAGGTAGTACTATGACTTTTCTATCAGAAACTGATGTATGGAATTACCTTTTGTAACACGGAAAATGCAAACAACCAAACACACATGATATTTTTCAAAGTACAAAGTACAAACCACTGAACGAAATCTTTGATGATATAACTTTGTATCGTAAGCCACCGCAAAAGTATGCATAATTTTACCGGGTAGAAAATTGTGTTCGAAATCACAGATAGCCAACTTTGATCTCGACTTCTAAGAGGTTGAGTCAATAGAAGTAGTCACGTGGTCTGAGACGCATTAAGAACGGACGCATCGAGGAACGCGCAGGTGACGTAATTACGTGCGCTTCACAGGTACGCAACGGTACCAGAGAACAAAGGTCGGCCACTTCTAAAGGCACCAGACTGGCCCTAGCAGTGCAGTCTTTGATTACAGTCACCCAAGCGAGACTATTTTTACAAAGGGTGAGAAGCGAGAGAGATTATGTCCGGGGGGTGGGAGATTAGCACGCAAAACTCAGTTTCTGCATAAATAGGATGTCTGAGCACGGACTGGCACTCACATGAATACATGAGGCCCGAATGTGTCCCTCTACGGAAAGGAGTGAAATTGTGAAATTGTCTGAGATGGTAAACACGATTTTTTGTAAATAATGAAATGTTGTAACTTACTTATTGCATATTGTATTTTTCTTTTTAAAATATTGTATTTGAAATGATTTGGAAAAACTGTGAATTTATTCTTGGTATTAAGAAAAGAAATTAAATAACTTATGTAAAAGGAATTTAAAGAATGAGAACAGAATGAAATTACAGGTTTTAACTATATTGTAACACGAAGCTGATGTGCGAAAAGTCCTTGATATGTTTTCACAGCTTTGAGGAACAAAAAGAGACAAAGAGACAAGGGACAAAAGAACAACCGTGAGTCTGACAAAGGAAACACAAGTTCATCATTATTTGGAGACTTTGGCCTTGATGTCACCTTGTCCCAAGACTACAGTCGTGAGGTACGAAGAGCCAGACCTGAGAGGTAGAAGGCCAAAGAGGGTTCTACAGACCACAAATTAGGGAATTTGTGACAGACACCTGTTTCCTAAGGGGCGCGCTAATGGTGGATTAGCACATTACGTGAATGTCCGTATGACTAGGCATGATATCGACTGGGCAAGCTACGAATCGAGGTACCAAAAAGAGGTAATGAAGTGACTGTGTGTTGATGTGTGCTGTTACAAATTCTGATTGCTCCAGACTGTATGTGCATTTATGACAGTGCCTGTGTAATTTGGAAGTGACTGTGATTCTTAATGAACTGAAGTCTTGACATTTATCAGTGGAAAGACTAAAGGGAGATAACCAGTGGCTGATACAGAAATCAAGCGAGCCAGGAAACAATGCACGCAAGCCATCAGGTGAATCGTTATATTTTTTATGTACAGCCTGTATTTTGTTCTATGATTAACTAAAAATGCTTATTCTTATTCTTTTCTTATTCTGACTATTAGAACTAGAAATATTGATGCTAATTTTATGAAACCTAATAATTGTTCTGAAAAGAGTACCAATATTAATTTGTGCAGACATCTTCCTAATGATTGGGTTTTTTTGTGGGAGAGAATTGATGACTATTTTATTCTTCTAATTTTGTTGAGAAAATGAGAGGAATGTTATGAATTCTGAACTCTGTAGATATATATTACCTTGGTGTAATTATGATTTTTGATAAGTTGTAAATTAGTTAATTTTATTATTTCTTTCTTTAATAAAATTGTTAAACTGTTAAACTATTCACTCTTCATACTGTGTAGAGGCTATGTGTAGATGGCAGGTGGGTGGGGGCTAGCCAATGACGTAATGACGTACAGGAAGTCAGTAGATAAACCTTTCAAGGACTGACTTAGTCACTCTCGACCACAACCAAGACCCGTCAGATGACTGTAATTAGTTGTGCGGAAAAATCTTTATTTGTGTATGATTGTTAAGGTGTAATCGTCCATATAATGATTAACAATTAATTAGTCCAGGAACCTGGTTGCCACAACTTTGTTAATTGTTAATTTTCATTAAAACTTTATTGTTATCTAATTACACTAGTTGGCTAATTATTGCGAGGAAAACCAAAAGGACTGGGTTGGGGGTGGAGTCAAGATGATGTATGATCGAATGAATAATTAGTTGTAATTGGATAATGTACCCAGTTCGTGCTTTATTACACAGGTTTACCTGTCACTAAATTTGTTGTTTAAACTACAGAGTTAAATTTAGGAGGAAGAAGGGCAAATCTGGACAACCAGTCTGTTGTCAGCATAGGTGAACGTTAAAATTTAAATAATCTAAATCCTCATGCTGAGACAGGGTCTATAAATAAATACTGGAATGTAACAGTTAGTAATTACATCATTATTTTGAATGGCGGCCTTTGAGCACTATTGTAGGCCAGTTTATGTTAAAAAAAGAAACAGCTAATTGTCATTTGAGAAGGAAGCTTACCCATACCAGTCTAATTTAAACAGGTCATCTGGATACGTCGGCAGAGACACTAAACAGCTTTGATAAGCAATATACTTGGCTAAAGTTAATAAACGTACATACAGGTAGACAGTAAAAATTACAAGCAAATACACTTTTCAGTCTATGTACTATTTTGAAACGTTCGTTTAAAGACCTCAGAATCTTTAAACAAAATTGTATATCCTACTTATCAATTGGATCATCAGGTATTCTGTAAACAACTTTACCACTCAAACCCACGTTACTTCTTTACTGATTCTACAAAGTAGACGGTTTCAGGAATCTCAGCAGATTCATCTCTTTGTAGATCCAATTCGAAGCTCCTTTATGACACCAAGAGACATAATGTATAAAAATAATTAATATGTACACCTGAATAGTGATTGAGTTTCTCATTTATTTTAATAAATGTCAATTTAAATTGCAGGTTTATAATACATTCCATTAATGTTTGTTCTAAATTATTTTAATTTAAATTTGTATTATATAATACTAATTAATATAACAACTTGTACAAATGTTTACTAGCAGACACATATGCATTCTACACACATATACTCACTCACACATAAACACACATACGTGCGCTTTTACATTTCTATATCGTCATATCACACACACAGTTGTGAGTTGTCTTTCTATGTTATATGTTTTGTGGATATATGAGTACTAAACACCTCAATTTATTGTCACCTGCAGCATTGTCAGTGTGACTAATATGTACTGTTACTAATATCGTACTCTTTTCCATACACACCTATGATTTTGGAAAAAATATATCTGCAGTATTTGATAAAATTATACAATAAATTTCACTTACCACTGATGTCCACCTTGATAGTAAAGTTTACACTGCCATACTTGTTGCCAATGATGACTTTGTACAAACCGACAGCAGAAGGACTGACGTCGTCAACAGTTAGTGTACAGGTGTTATTATAGAATAGTTGTGTTGATGAACAGGTGACGTTTAAGTAAATACCTGAAGGTACCTTAGCTATGTTAAGATCAGAACCTAGATATATAAAGGTAAAGTTATCTGGCAGTGGATACGCAACAACTGTAAAATAATGTTGCTCAGTTTTATTCATATAGTTCAGTGAAGAAATATCAAATCCTGGTGTAAATCTCGGTTTACCTGCAATAAACATTGGTAAATGCAGGTATTTATAAGCCATATGTAATTATTTAGAATGAAAAAGATATATTTTAATAGTTAAAATGAAACTATATTGGAAAATTAAATTAATATATCCCGTACATTACATTTCATTAGAGGTATTATAGTAATCAAAGAATGAAAATTTTAAAAAAAAACTGTTATTCTAAATTACACATATCTGAGTGAATCAGGGAAAAATCTGAAAATATAAGGATGTCTTGTGTGTGCATGTCAACTCAGTGTTCATATAATCATAAATATAAATGTGTATAAGTGTATGCACGTAATGTCACATGAATATTTGTTTATAAATTCGAGTTCATGTGCTTATTTGTGACGTATATGTATATGGTGTATGTCTGTGTCTGTAATTATGCAACTGTGTATACGTGTGTATATTTATTCAACAGATATATAAAATTCCCAGTTGTTTTCAAGTACCTAATCAATTTATACATTCACGATTCTCACGATGCATCTACATGAACGCAATTTATCTCTACAGGAAGCATAACTAACGATTTCATTTTCTTTCTTAAAACACATTGACTAACACAAAATGCATCTAGACTAAGCACATCTCAAATCATTTAAAACAACACTGATTAAATGACAGTTCAATTAATCTTTGAACGGAAGAGTCTAAATAATAATGTAATGTTAACTTGATATTCAATGCAATTTGATTTATCTAATGAGGTTTTTGAAATATGACTTGGAGAAGATATTTGTAAAAACCTGTATGAGAAAGCACTGCTTACAATTTACATAAAGATTTGTAGAGTTTTGTGTGTCTTTCCCCATGGAATTGCTGGCAATACACGTATAGGTGGCCGCGTCTTCACAGCGAACGGCAGAAATACTGTAACGCAATGGTGAGCTCGTTACATTGAGTCGTGTGTTACTGATACTGTTGTATAGACTCAGTGTTGGAACTGGTTTTCCATTCGCTCGACAGGCAAATTCTACGATTTCATTTTCAAGCACAGTCACATTTCTGCTCAAACGTATGGTTAACTCTGGCGTATCTATGACTGTAGAATAAATACCAAAATGTATATAGATGGATGGATAGATAGATAGATAGACAGAGAGGACAGACAGACAGATAGATAGATAGATAGATAGATAGATAGATAGATAGATAGATAGATAGATAGATAGTTAGATAGAGAGAGACACAGAGAGGACAGACAGACATATAGATAGATAGATAGATAGATAGATAGATGAACGGACGGATAGATAGATAGATAGATTCTTATTTCAGCTGATATTTATACACTGTTTCTACATTAAGACCCGTAAACGCTTTCTCAATTTAATAGACAGTTATATAATACAAGATTTATCAATTCATACTATTGATTTAAATGCATTATTAGACTTACGAAAATTGTATTTCATTCCATACATTCAAGCAAGCGATCATCCGGCTTAAGATGGATGAGGGTGTGGAAGGTTAGCATACTGTGAACTTTGTTTCACATCACAGCTTTAGCGGTAAATTAGGTCAACGATCGCTTGCTTTGTTTTAAATCACGCGGCACGGCAGGGAATAAACGTTGTCAGTGCTAATGTGTTTGAGTACCTGCGCTTATTGTATTCTTATTTAGTTATTCATTAACTGAAGTAGATATCTGTACAGTTACAAAGGTAATAGTTTATAGTTTGTATTTATGTATTGTTGCATACTAGTTTATATTATTTTCTTTGCGCATTTTAGAATGTATTCATGTAAGTACGGATTTTACATGGCACACAAATATAATTATATAGTTTATTTTGTAATTTATCTTTTAAATTATAAGTTAGCAAAGAGTTCTATTTAAAGAGTATATATATATATATAAAAGAAAGTAAGAAAGCACATAACAGACCATTAGATCATATTCCTTGTGCATAGCAAATTGCCGGAAATAGGAGCTACGTGGACGGCTGCTCATTCGGGATATAGGTGCGTTTGGAGTGTGTGCGTGCACCTTTTTCCATTTTAGATACTTTTTCGTCAGCTTTGGATCATTAGCTCATCCTGTGGACTACCGGGACGGCAGCCATGAAGAAACACAACACAAGAGCGACAAGTAGTACCGCACTTAAGCCCTTATTAGAGCTAGTAGTGAAAACCTATAAGCCCTCTTCAGGATGGGATAATCAAAGAGGAATTGCAACATGCAGCCATCACCCTCCACCCCCACCCCAAGCCCTTATCAGGGCGGGAGAAAGAGAAGTTTTGAATATCCAAGTCTACACATAACACTTACACACAGATGTACCAGAGAACCAATGAAACTTATTCATCATGACTTCGCGATACATTCAAGCTATTCCTACCTAAACGAAATTTTCTACAACCTAATATGGATTCTGTTCCATGATGTGTCAGAGAAACAAATAAAGCAGCCATCAACGTTTCATCTACCTCTTGGAGCATTTAACTTATCACCTCTCAACAACTAGAATATCACCATCATCGACAGACAGTTGTCACGGAAGGAGGAAGGGGCTTTCCAATTAATGTCAGGACAGCTTGTTTGCTTTGTTTAGGTACACCTAGCAAGTTTGCTAAGGTCTGTTTTCCAACATTTTTATAAAAATATATTAGATACATTATTAGTGTTAGATGTTTAATAATTACGTTTATAATATGTGGAAAATGTATTTAGTTCTTACTAGTATTTCTATTACAAACTTGTTTTGATAATTGTATTTATAAATTTTATTAGGGACTATATTTTAGAGTTTTGCACCTCTTTAGCGTAATGCACCTTTCTTAGCGTCTGTAGCGTAGGAATACACACGAGTCTTGCTTGTGAAAACTGTGTATGTATAAAAGAATAGAGAAGTACTACTTTAAACCAGTGTGCGTCAGTCTGGACTACAGAGAGGTGTAGTGGCCCTGACTGGTGCCTACACCGAGTCTGGACATTCTTTCCCTCTTCGTCATAATCGGGGAGGAAAGAAGTGAATATTCGCCGTGTAGAGTATAAAATTAGACGTGTGTTTTGTCGCACTCAATTCGCCAGGCAACCTATGAAGCATTGTCTGTAATATTCTACGTGGTCCAAAACCTGAGCAGTTGTTGACCATCAGCGAAGTACTGAGGGGCCGAAACTGAGTCAGGACAAGAATATTCGATGCCATTCAATTTCGGAACTGTTGCTGAAGACAGGCCTCTGTGAGCTACAATTTGGTACCGTCGTTGAAGACAGGTGTCCGTGAGCTATGATTTGTACTGTCGTCGAGGACAGCCGCCCGGGTTCTACTGCCGAGAACCGAGTGTCTTAGCGTTAGACAACGTGGGACAAAAATCGCCGTGTTTCATCGTCCATGTGTATTTGTTCGTAGATGTCAGTGACTGTAACTTTTTGTATTCACCAGTGCGTCGACAACTCAATGTTATTTCAACTTAGTAAGTAAGAAAACTTTTCTTAGAGATGCATTACTAGGTAGGATAGTTAGAATATAAACATTATCATTACTGAACAATTTTTCTTTACAAACATTTATTGACATTGCGATTAATAAGAACATTTATTTTTAAAGTGAGATAATCTTTTGCGGTCATTACCGCTAGTGTGTTTTGTATTGGGCTACGCCCAAAGTATTGTGGCACTCTTTTTGGCAGTAGTAGAGACGGTCATCACCGTTGATTAATTTATTTTATTTTTATTTTTATTTTTAGTTCATTCATCATCATCATATTTCTTTCATTTTTTTTGTTTTCTTTTCTTTTCCCCATCCCATGAATGTCGGGTGTAGACGTTTCAGAGTGAATGACTAACACCGTGTGAAAGTTAAGCCCGTTTTTTCTTTTTAATTAAATTCTTTGTAAACTCTTTTTCAAGAGTTGGGCTTCCTTTCTTGGTTTTGAAAGTGTATGTGGGTGCGGTTGTTTGTCTGTTCGTTCTGTGCGTCCCTCACACGACATTCACACGCCTGCTCACACACACACACACGCCAGCTTTTTCACATTTTACCCCACACTCGGAGTAAAGTTATCCTATTCCCCCACAAGATTATTCGTGGTGTCTGAGTGTGAGAATGGTCATCAATATCTGACCGTTCGATGTGATCCTGGCAAATCACGGTATCTGATCTGACCCCACCCCCCTTTGACCGAGAAGGAGAGAGAGGCCAGCGACAGTCAGACAACAACAACAACGGCGGCCGTGACAACAGTGAAGCTCAAACTAACATTCTGTGGAAAATATCACCAAAGACCAAACAAAACTCAGCACAGACTCTCATCAAGTCAACAGTGACAAACACAAACTGCACTCACCAGTACCTGTGACAAGGAAATGAACAAGTGAAAACCAAAGCCGCCTCAACACAGATTCTCATCAAACCACTAATGACAGAAACCAAAACGCAAACTATACCCTCCAGTACCTGTGATGGTAAATGAATATACAAAATAGCACTGAAAACCAAAGCCAACTCAACACAGACTCTTACCCAAGTCAACAAACCAAACAATCTTTCTCACAAACCTTGAATACCATCATGGAGGAAATAAAAGCCAGACAAAAATTACCAAAACATAGGGAATGGAAGTTCAAACAATACTCCAACTGACAATGGTGACAGCAAGAAGAAAAACTTAAAAATCGCCAGCACAGACTACAACTACAATAAAGAAAGAAAACTTCCCTACAAACTGATGACCACAGGAGGAGAATTCAACAACAGAAATCGAGGTCCCCTCAATGGATACCGGGGACGACCATGATGACAGTGCCATGATGTTGGTACTCTATAAGATGGACAATATGAAATACACAATAATTTGATGTCAATCACTCCATTGATTCGTTCAGCCCCTATAGGAAGGTCCTCACATATAAGATGGACAAACGGATGGACAGACTAATGGACAGATAGACACAATGACAGACACAATGACAAACACGATGACTATGATTAAATCAATTTTACATGAAATGAAGATGGTAAGAAATGGCACAAGACAGATGAAAATTAATAAAATATTTATATTAAAAAACTTAAACAATTAAAGAAAATAAAGCAACAATCAATTACTAAATCCACGTAGCACAGTTCCCATAATGTATATCAGAGAAACGTTTAGCCTTGCCTAGTTAGTTAGATTTTCCCAGACCAAGTTCATATAGTTTATTCTCAGTTCTCCAATATGAAAAGATTCGCATAAAGTTCCCAATAGCTCACTGTTGTTCCTATATGGTTCTATAACGTTCTCACACTCCTGGCCAAGTGTACTATTTTCACTTAGTTTCACTGGTGGAGTCTACTATCATCACTGGTTGAGTCCATGTAGACTTCCCCTCCTAGGGACATAATATGGAATTCATATGAACAGTTGGTACACTTCAACAAACTGATACCACCAACATGAAGCAATGCTACCAAGATGCAAAGCCTCCAAACATGCAGCAAAATCCTTCTTTCAGAGAAACCAAGGATCAAAGTAATCTGTAACAATGCCTATGGATTTCCTTAAAAATATCATACACACTTTTTTCAAGCCTTTTGGCTTTTCATTCAAACAGACTTTCAGATTTACACTACATCAAAATCTGGGCTTCTGCTACAAATATGACGTGTGTCTTTACTGTAGGAAAAAGTATGTGGCTTGGGTTTACTCCCCTATTTAAAGGCTATTCAGCTGACCTAAGGGCAGGGTGCATTCAAGCTTTCATTCACACTTAGGATTAACAACGCTTCTGACTTTCAATCCTATTGAACTATCCTAAGTCAAACAACCACATCCATTCCCTCATTTATTCAGTCACACTTACGATCAATATCGCCTCTTCCTTCACTATGAGTGTTTACTCTAATTGACTTGTCAGATTTCCCCTTGACAAGGGTTCACAACAAGGTATGGCTTGCTGGGGAAAAATACATTAGTTAACTAACTTACTTCTTTTTGACCCAGAAAAAACATTTGTCGTACAGATGATGCGATAGCTACGTCATATGTGTGTATATGCCCCTATTAAATTTCCTTTTGCATCTACAGTTAGATTTTATTTACTACTCATTTTGACATCTAAATTTCATTCCTTTCTATTTATTTTTTTTTATATTTATTGAGGAGATCCAGGCGAGATTTATAAATATCCTGACACATGACAACAGTACCAGTGAGGATGACAGGGGGTTGAACATCCCAGGCCACATACACGCCAAGTACATACTTGGCATGCTACCAGCAATGGCTCTGTAAGACACCCCTCCCACCCTCCTTCCCACTCAACATCGGGAACAACAGCAACAATATCCACCACAAATTTAGTCCATGAATTACCAGACTAAAGTCTGCCTTTGCCAGCCAGACATAATTTTGCAACAGTTGAGCGAACAACATCACTACATAGAATATTCACCAATATTCTCAACTTGCATCAGCCACCGATAACACTACATCAACACTGCAGTCCCAAGATACAAGAAATAAAATTTAAAAAGTTACACACTTCTGCAGGAACAAAGATACAACTTCGAAACCACAGACACAAGAAATAGAGGACACATAATTCAACAGGAACACAACTTAATGATATTAAAAAGAACTTCATTACCTGATGCCAACACCAAGCACCAAGACAAAACTCCAACAGCAACACCACTGCCAGCACTTCCCCAAATATGAGGACGGGGGGGAGGGGCAGGTCCCACAGAAGCACTACAGATCAGAGAACGTCTTGTGATTAAATGATCCACGAAAGCTCCACTGGTGACGTTCAATTGTTAATATAACCACAACCACCACTGCGCATGCGAAAGTTATCTTTTCAAGAGTCTTACTGTTGTCAAAATATATGCAGGAGAGTAATGTAGCTAAGAAGAGAGAGAGAGTTTGGCGGTGTGCCGCCATAAATAAAGGCCTCATTTAAGCTGTAAACATGGTGTTGCATGTTATCTCTTGCTACCTCTGTCATCAAGCAGGTGACATATTGTCCTCCATCATCATCATCATCATTATTACTATCATCATCTCGCATCCTGAGGTGACACACTGCACTACCATCTACTACACCCATCACAAGGATGATTCTGGAAATTATTAAATCTATGTAGAGTTTAGATACTTTGTGCACATTGCTTACCACTACTGATCTATGGTCTGATCTTCGTGTTGGATGAGCGTGGGTAGAGGTCCTGTTCACCCTTGAGATTCCATGTAGAAATCATATAAAATTTGCATATCTGTCCTATTATATATCACTCTATCTATATGTCTATCTATCTATTATGTCTGTTAATCTATCTATCAATATATCAGTCTGCCTGCCTGTCAATCTATCTATCAATATATCAGTCTGCCTGCCTGTCTCTCTCTCTCTTAATCTATCCCTTTGTCTGTCTATCTCTTTGTCTGTCAATCTATATATCTATTTGTCTGTCAGTCTATGTATCTATCAGCCAATCTATCAATCTGTCTGCCTACATGCCTGACTATCTCTAGCTATCTGTAAGTCTGTTTGTCTATACCTATCTATCCAACTAATCAAAGTATATTCATAAATTTCAGATACAGTTTGTCATGTATGACCTTTCTACATGTTTAAGACCGCCCCATTACAATTCCACTAATAAGGATGTTCAGTGTAAGTCTTTGGGATTAGTTAATTATTCTTCATTTTCATTTAAAATGTGATTACACTATTTATCTTGGCGTTATTTTAGTTTATGGTCTATGCAGGCACAATTCGTTACAAAGACAAAATTTCATTATAGTTTTTATGTCTATGGTAGCCCTTGTTAAAATGAGAACTGGTTCTACACGTGGGTTTTAATGTGACTTTCATTAGTGAAAACAAAATGCAAAGTTATGAAACCCCACTTTTACCAATTAGCAAATAACTCTTAAATAAAAACAAAAATATATAGAAAACAATATAGAGTATAGAAGTTTATCAAATAAAAATACGGAGAAATGTGTTCAAAATAGAGAACTATAACAAATAAAGTAGAAGACTGTGCACTCAAAGAAGATTGTAATAAGTACGATCATGTAATTGTAAAAAGTTATGTAACTTTTGGTGAAAACTGGGAAGCAGAGTGTATCTGATTACATCCTTTTGATTCTTTTTTTAAACAATAAATATTATTAATTGTTACTTCATAATTGCATCTCTATTGTTTTGTGCAGCGTACAATTCTATACCATCTAGAACAGCGTTTCTCAAAGGCTGTGCCGCGAGAAAAAAGTCAACAAAACCTATTTTTATTAAGACGGGAAAATAAGAGGAAATATAAAGTAGGTGTTAAATATTTTAAACAACGTTATTTATTAATGCAAGAGAAACAAGTGGATTGTATGTAATATAAACTGGAATGGTTACAATTAATGAACCAATAATTACAGTTTTATAATTCAATAATACCATCTAATGCACAGGTGTGCCGTAATATTCCAAAAGGCGAAAGAAAGTGGTGAGAGATAAGAAATTTTGAGAAACGCTGATCAGACGTTGTTCTAAATGTAATATTCCTTGCATTGTTTTTATTAGTTCACTGAAACTAGGTCCTACTGTAAGCTGTTACATCCTGGCTGAAATGGTATTGGATTGCAAATTTTAATTCAAGCATATATATTCGATTCAGTTCACAAATTGGCATTTCTAATTATTTTAACTGAACTGGAAAACAATTGGCATCTTGGCATTATGAAGTAAAGAAAATAACGAAAATTGAAAAAGTTAATTATAATGCAATGTGGCATTATGTAGTAAAGAAAATGAGGAAAATCGAAGAGGTTAATTATATTTATCATGGGATGGGGCGGAGGTGGAGACGGTAATGAACCAATAATATTCTAAACCTCATCGTCTATCATTAATAAACCATAGTCAGTAACTAAATAGTAATTTCTACGTGAATTATTGTGCACATTACAATGAATTAGATGAATTCATCAGTACAAATACCCAATGAATCCTAGGGCAACAAGGTTTAATCAATTCTATATATAAACTCTCTAAAGTGATTTCAATTATGGAATATACATTGACATAAATAAATAATTCATAAATGATAATACGGTGAAAAAACATGAAGATATTAAATTATTACTCATATATAATGAGGTGTCATAAAGTGATTTTACCATTATTGTGAATTATTGGTGAGTGATTGTGATTATATACGAATGTGTTGTGTGCCACAATCAATCATGTACCACCTCGTAGCTGAGGTAAAAACCAAAAGACAAAAATAATGTCGAATGTTTTTCATAAACTACAAGAGACAATACTTAGTTTTTCTTGAAATACTCCAATTCATTTTGATTTTAGTTTATTTTCATGTGTCATCTCTGCATTAGATGACTATTCATTTGCTTAAAAATAAACTTTTCACTATAAATCTTATTTATTTTAAAACAATAATCATATTTACTAATCAGCAATTAGCAGTGATTTTGTTGTTTGCAGAGATGCGTATTTTTAAATTTGAAAATCATACCTACACCCGACACTTATTGTAAAAGAGTCTCCACTTGTGACAGAAGTCCAGTCAACATCACAACGGAACTGAGTCACACCATTGTCACTACGATAAATCGTCTGCGACATGGCAAGTTTGCTGTTTCCATATTCGCCAGTACCAATCTGGTTATTTCCCCTGTACCACTTTAGACGTCCACCCGGCTTGCCAATAATAGTGGTATTGCATGTGCAAGTGACATTCGTGTTTTCTGGGACATCAGGACTCGGACTGCATCTAACTGCAGACTTAGTGGGTCGTACTGCATTATAAAAAACAAACAGAAGTGTCCAGTGCAGGTACGATGACTTATCAAGAACGTACATAATTCTTTACACTAATTAAATACCTACCTTAACACAGTTACCGTCACACAATATTTTCCCAGGTGGAAAACTACTTACTATAGGTAGTATAGGAGAAGAAAATTCCGTCTTTAATCTATATTTAGCAAGTCTCCATCCACACCCACTTTCTTCTCCAATATAAAATCATCAATATGTGTAAGAAGATAAATAGATTTTTTAAATCAAAATTCAAGTATACATATAACAAATACAATGTAAACAGATTTCTTGACAGCAATATTTTCACGAAACCACATTCGGATAAATTTAATATATATATATATATATATATATATATATATATATACGGTCTTACATCCTAAAACACAATTCAACTATTAGTGTCAATATAAACCACAGGATAGTTCTTATCAGAGAACAGAAATGGAGTTATTAGAGATAAGTGATAATGGTTTGTACACAACCTGATGTAGACATTGTCTCAATAGGCTTTCATGCACTTTTATTGTAACAAAGCAACAGGTTTATTGTTCACTTATTACTGTCAATTCCATGTGATTCCGTCCTTATGTTGTAGAATACTGATTCGCTACTGTTCTCTTGAGGCTAAACTGGACGCTCCTTCACATATTAGCTCTCTCAATCAGAACAACTGTACCGATTTCCAGTAACTTCCTTGTACCAGAAATTGCTCGATGTAGTCAGCATACCTTACCACCAAACATCAACAGAGGGTAATGTATTCTTACACTTATACACCGTGGTAGACATTTTAAACGTCTACCACAGTCTAAGCAGCTTATAATATTCCAGGAGATTCAGATAGTACAAGGAAAGGCTGATTTTTCCCTGAAAAAATATAGCCAGCGGGCAAACGCTAAGTTTCCAGTTCATTCCTTTTTAACTCCATTCTTTCTTAAATTAAAGTATCAATGTATAGCTTCATGATCAGTATTTATTACTGCGATACACATACACATCATCATAAATGCAGCATAATAGTTTATGAACAGGTTCATTAGAAAAAATGTCACTGTTTGGGATACTATATATAAGCATTAGAGTTCACAATTTGTAGAAATAATAGTCTACTCACATAATGAATCTCTATTCAAAATGCAAGTATAGCATATCAATAGCAAAAAGGCAGGAAAGTCCATTCTTTCTCAAGCAGTCAGTTAACTCACTATTAAGCTAACAGCCACTTTTCATGCCCGAACTTCCTGCCACTCCAAATTCAAGTGATTAGACAATAGAATTTTCTACAGCAAGTAAACATTTGATCTCAACCCACTGACTGCTCTCTCTCTCTCTCTCTCTCTCTCTCTCTCTGGTAAATCTTACCCATTGTATAAAAAAATATATCATCCAGTTGGATTGCTTTGCATCAACAATTTCTAGTATATTCTCAACTAAAATTGTTTACCCTAACTCTGACACTTATATCATCATAAGGATTGCCCAAGGTCGTGTCAATTCGACACTTTAACAGTTTATATAACAATTAAGTTAAGAAATAGGGATAGGCAAATATACTCTGTCACACTTATAAATCTTACCTTTCTCATTTGCTTTCATTTCAGTTTTGTGAATTATTATCTCTTCTAGTCTTTTGCTTTCTTTTTTATATGAAAACATTTTAATAGAATGTATGCATCCACAAAGAAAAAATACTGGATTTATAGGTCAGTATTTACATTGTTAATTTCAAATGAAGAATCATTAAATTTTGAAATTTTTAAAAATTGAAAAATAAAAAAGTCAGTACAATATAGAATTTGGATTTCAATTAAACAGTAAGATTATTGTCAATATAAATCACAGGATCATGCTTATCATATAACAGAAAGTGATAATAGTTTGTACATAACCTTGTCAATGGTGATGGCAGAATAGTGTTGTGCATGCTTTAAAAACAATGTCTCAAGTTTACTCATTCTTTGTAAATCTTAACCATTGGATAATAAAAACTATTCAGCCATGTAAAACGAGTTTCGATTACATCAACAAGCTATATCAAATTTTCTTCATAATTGAGTTGTTATTTTAACTCTGGTACTTACAAATACACAGAATCCGAAGGATATATCATGCTCACATTAAACAAGTAATATAATATTTAATTTTAATATACTGTCCACAGTTGTGCTCTATCACATTATTATTATTATTCAGCCTCTTTCCGCGACTTCTGTTTGACTGTCGGTTGTGATCCAAGGTCTCGGAATCTTACCAAGATTCTGGGAGATCCAAGGTTTTACGGAGGATGTGGGCACTTCCGAGGAGCGCTGCTTTGAGTAGTGGAGCGATTCTCTGGTTTCCAGGGAGTTTATTCAGGTAGCCTTCCAATTCAGATGTTATGTTCCCCAAGGCTCCTATCACTATAGGTATCACTTCTGCTTTTACATTCCACAGTCTCTGGATTTCTAATCTGAGGTCTTGGTATTTTTCTATTTTTTCTCTTTCTTTTGTTTTTATGTTTCTATCACTTGGAACAGCGACATCAATGATTGATACTGTTCTGTTGGCCTTATTGAGAACTACAATGTCTGGTCTTCGTGTAGGAATCACCCGATCTGTTCTTATCTCGAAGTCCCACAGTATTTTGACTTCTTCTGTTTCGGTGACTGCTTCTGGTTGATGACATCCATGCTCTTTCTGGGGTTTGTATGCCATAGTTCTCACACAGATTTCTATGTATGTGTTTTGCCACTTCATTGTGTCGTTTGGTGTATTCCGTTCCAGCCAGAACCTGACATCCAGATAGTATGTGCTCTGTTGTCTCATCCATGGATTTGCAGAGTCGACATTTGGAATCATTTGAAATTTCCATGATTTTCGCTTTGTGTGCTTTGGTGTTGAGTGCTTGATCTTGTGCAGCTGTTATGAGTGCTTCTGTTTCTGCTTTCAATCCTGCCTCTTTCAACCATTTGTACGTTGATTGCTTTGTTGATATTTCGTCGGCTTGTCGTACATACTGGCCATGCAGAGGTTTCTGGCTCCATGTATGTGCTAGTTCTTGCTTCGCTGTTTTCTTCCATGTTTCTTTGTCTGTTTCTGGGGGTTGGAATAGTCCACTCATTTTCACTGCTTCTATCAGTGGATCATCTTTGTTGTTATTCCAGATGTAGTCCACAAGGCCAATGACTTCTGCTTCAATGACATGTTTGATTTTCTTCAGACCTCTGCCTCCCATTTTTCGAGATACATAGAGCCTGTCCACGTCTGCTTTGGGGTGTAAGGCTTTATGTATTGTGAGTAGTTTTCTTGTTTTCCCCAGTGCAGTACATTTATTTCATTTGCTGTCCAATCTATGATACCTCCAGTGTAGATTACTACAGGTATTGCGTATGTCAGCATCCATTGTTAAAATTGAATTGTGGGATAGATCTATTTATAAACAAGTCATTTGACACTTCTAGTTGGCAGTCATGAAACGCTACCTAGAATTGACAACTAACTAGTTTGGAACTAGCGTGCTTTTCGGGAAAGCTCCGCTCTAAGTTAGGCAGCTGTCGTGAAACCGAGCCCTTCCCACTTTTCGCTAGAACACCCAGAAACATCAGTGTCTAGCGCAGACCTTGTTAATCCGGGCGAAGTCTGATTCGGTATGGAATCAAATTTTGTTCTCTCCACAATAAATGGGATGGGCGAGCGTGTAGTTTGGAGGCAGCCACTTTTTCCTCCCTCTATAGTCCAGATATGGGATTTGAAGCTGTCACCCAGCTCAGGTTGCTTAACTTTCTGGGTGAGGTTTTTGTCCTTAACCACTGGACTATCGAAACACCTCAATAATAGTAGTAGTAGTAGTAGTAGTAGTAGTAGTAGTATGCCTCTTTCCAGGACTTCTATGTGACTGTTGGTTGTGATCCAAAGTCTCGGAATCTTACGAAAGATTGTGGGAGATCCAAGTTATTTACGAAGGCTGTGGGCACGTCCTATCAGCGCTGCTTTGAGTAGTGAGGCGAGTCAGTGGTTTCCAGGTAATTTATTATGATAACCTTCCAACTAAGTAGTTATGTCCCCCAAAGCTCCTATCACTGCAGGTACCATTTCTGCTTTTATATTCCATAGTATCTGAATTCCTAATCTGAGGTCTTGGTATTTTTCTATTTTTTTCTTTTTTGATCTTTTTGAGTTTCTATCACTTTACTGATTGTTGCTGTTCTCTTGGACTTACTGATAACTACAATGACTGGTCTTTGTGCAGGAATAAACCAATCTCTCCTCATCTTGAAGTCCTACAGTATTTTGACTTATTCTGTTTCGGTGACTGCATCTGGAGTTTTTATGCCATAGTTCTCACACAGATTTCTATGTATGTGTTTTGACCTCTTCCTTGTGTCTTTTGATGTATTCTGTTCCAGCCAGAACCTGACATCCAGATAGTATGCGCTCTGTTGTTTCGTCCATGGCTTTGCAGAGTCGACATTTGAAGTTCATTTGAGACTTTCATGTTTTTCGTTTTGTGATTTCGTTTTCAGTTCTTGATCTTGTACAGCTGTTATGAATACTTCTGTTTCTGCTTCTTTCATCCATTTTATACTTGATTGTTTTGTTGATATTTCATCAGCTTTTCGTACATACTGGCCATGGAGAGGTTTTGTGCTCCAGTTATTTGCTAGTGCTTGTTTCATTGTTTTCTTCCATGTTTCTTTGTCTGTGCTTCTGGGTTGGTATATTCCACTAATCTTTCCTGCTTATATCAGTGGATCATCTTTGTTGTTATTCCAGATTTAATCCACAAGACCAATGACTTGTCCTTCAATGACATCTTTGATTTGCTTGAGACCTCGTCCTCCCATTTGTCAAGACACATAGAGCCTATATCTTCTGTTGGGTGTAAGGCTTTATGTACTGTGAGTAGTTTTCTTATTTTTTGATCAGTTCATTTATTTCAATTGTTGTTCAATCTAAGTTACCTCTAGAGTAGCTTACTACAAGTAGTGCGTATGCATTAAGGCAGTGGTCCCCAACCCCCAGTCAATGGACCAAATGGTACCGGGCCGTGGATCAAATGGTACTGGGCCGCCCACTTTTATTTACTATGGTGTATTTCTCTCGGGTTTGTGCAAATTTCCATGGACGAGATTGAGTCTGAGCATTCATTCTCCCGGTTGGTGAACGATCATCTGTCTTTGCTTTTAAAGAATTTGAGCTCTACTTCCCAACCACACCAACACACTTCACTTCGGACCACCGACGAACGCACTCCATCCATTGGACCGCCGGGAGGAGAGTCATGTCAAAGCGCCACACCAGACAAGCCAGCACCAAGCCTCAGCCCTTTTCAGGGCTGGCAAAAATGCCACTACTGCCCACTCCACCAAGTGACATTTTACGCGATTCTGAGTCAGTCACAGAAGATGCGGACGGCCCTTTCTGTTTCACAAACGAGCGCATAGCCCAGCTGTGACAAATACGGAAAAAGAGGCTTGAAGAGGTGCAAACATTAAGAAGTACAAAGGAGAAGACTGGACAAAATACTGCTGTGAAATCAGAAAATCAACCGAAAATGGGGGCATACGAAAAGTTACCCCCTTCACCTTCACACTAGAAACTAAAAACGTTGAACTAAAAAATGCGTTCACTAATTTGCTGTTGACCCTCTTCCACACAAAAACGGAAGATGAACTTTGTCACAGGAAACGAGGAACAGAAATTATATTTTATTTCATTTTAAAAAACCGCTAACAAAACTAGTTGAAGAGTTTTGTTATTTTTTCATATGTATCATGTGTAACTTCCAGTAACGGTCACCTAAGATCTTTTTAGTAGACAGACGTTCATGACACAGTGTGTGTTATTATATCATATTGAATATATATATATTAGTTTGTGAAGGATATGTATAATGAACAATTAGAGAAATTACGCATGACTGGTCACATGTTGTTTACGAGAGAAAAGGCCAGTGCGCATTAGAAATGACCACAGAAAAACGTGCAGCACGATCAGAACAATTATCCAAGGGAAAATTGAGATCACAAGGCATGGCTTCTGGAAGTTTGTGGAAACCTTCAGTGAAGCTATATAAGAGGCAAAAGGAAGATTTTACTCTCATTGTTGAAAACGTCGATTCATCTGAAGCCAGTCTAACTTCACGTATGAATTATCTCATGTACAGAGATTTCATAAAGGAAAGCTGCAAAAATCCCTTTCCATCCATTTTCCATCCGTCTGATGCCATATATTGAGTAACAAGGCAAAATTACTTCAGTATAAATTTTGGCAAAGTGGGGAGTTCACTGTCAAGAAAAACCGATGTATGCGACGCTGGTTGTATGCAGTTAACGACACGAGGGACCAGTTTTGTTCTCCCCCTTGTCTGTGTTTGTTTGACAGTCTATACCGCAGTTGAGAGGCTAGCACCGAGATAGTCTAACAGATATCCGGATTTCTACACTCAATAGGATGCGATGACACATCCCACTGGACGACTTCATCCGATAATGCTAAACGTCGTTGGGGTGTCAGTTTCCACGACAACCAAGAAACAACGACAATTATCGAGGCTGACAACAGTCAGCTAAATATCAGATTTCTCCGCAGTGATAATCTGAAAGTGGTGCCTAGATTCTGCAGAATCTTCACCTGTAATGCGACGCTGCAATTACATCGTGTCTTTGCTTTGAAGTGCCCCTTATAAGTGACGTGTGAGATTACGTCATCTCCTTGGAACTCTGACAATTAATAGTGAGTAATAATTAGCACGGCTAACGCGCACATACTTAACTCTAGGACTCCAAAGAACATGAATACCATTATATCATTTATGAAATATGAACTTTAATTAATTAATGCTTATTTTATATGTGAACTATTGTTGAGGCGGCCCTATTTGCCGCATAAGAATTGTGTAATTAAACTTTATTTTATAATTTGAATTTCATCATTTTCATCCCCCCTTATTTCCCACAGAGTGTATGACATTGGAAAGTTGAATGTATGATTAATCACTGTGCGAAAGAGTAGTGTCCCTTTTAAATCAGGAAATAAATAACCTGATTTAACCATTTTTCAACTCTCTTGTTATTCATAGTTTTTGAGAGGGATGAAAGAATTTGTATTAGTATTGTTTTGTATCGTTCGTCTGTTCGTCCATTTATTCACATTCATGATACTCACTCACAACACACACCGCCAATAAAACGTTCCTTGGCATGACATAATAAAACTGGGCCCCACCCAAACATCAATTGTGTATGTCATGTGTGTCTATGTAACAACCTGACACGACGTAGTACTGGCATATGTCATACGGGCTTTTCTTGGAGGTGCACCGGAGCAGGCCAAAAATAGACTTCACCCCTTGCATCTCTAACTTCAGCTCGGGTCGACTTAACAGTCGACGTTTTATTTCGTGACAAACTTACACTAGACAACAAGCCATCTTAACCGCAATTGGTCTCCACAAGATTTTAAACAAGCACCTGACAAGACAACCGGAAAAAAGAAAACTACATCAACAGACTGAGAAACACAGACAGACATCATCTGGAAAATAACCCGACAACAAAAACACGCTCTTCACAAACGGAAAAGGAGGAAACAATGGACAAACCCACAAAGGAAGACGGCACAACTCAAACAGTCTTTGAAGGAAATAGCCACGTTTCCACCCAAACTCTATAAGCCACTACAAGAGAAAGTGGAATAAACACCAACATCATCTGGAAAACTCCACATACGGCCAAAGTGAATTCAACTCAAACAGCAAAACAAAAAATCAGACAGGCATTCTCGCAAACTCCAAAACCCACAACAGATAATAAGGAAACTCAGACTACAAGCTCTATCAGCAAAGAAAAAGAAATTAAAACAACTACCACCGAAAATAAGAAGAAACGCCAAAAAATCTCTAGCACACAAATGGTACATATCAAACCGCAAGAAAGAAAAATACAAACAGAAAAAGAAGTGAAGACAACTGACGCACAGACCGAAACAGAAGTCGACAACGCTCCAACTACACCACAAGAAACAACAACAACGACTAAACCAACTGCCACCAATCCACAGACAGAGTCACCACCAGAGACTGCAACAAAGACAACCACAACAGACACACAAGGAAAAACAAGAGATCGGAGCCCCAAATCAAAAAGGAGTCGCCCGCCACAACACATCAGACGACAACAACAGTATCATCTACTACAGCCACAACAACAACGCAGCGCTGCGACGACAACAACAACAACGGCAGCGCTGCGACAACAGCAACAACGGTGGCAGCACAGGGAGCAACATCACATGCAGTGGGGATATTTGTGGATTTAATTCAACTAATGCTTGACCACCTATACTGGCCGCCAACACCCACCTACATACAGCCCAACGGATACCGGGGACATCAACAACAACAGTACCAATGACAACAACAACAACAATACTGGTGAACATCCTGGGCGCACATACACACTAAGTACAGACGATGTGGTATTAGCCTGGGCTAAACCCCCTCACCCGCCAATACAACAACGGCCACCACAGCACTTAAATCCCTATTGCCATTTCCGACATCCTATATGTGTGAAGCGGGGTTTTCTGCAGTGACAGCAACCAAAACAAAACAACGGAATAAACTGGACATAAGCAACACACTTCGGGTGTAATTGTCTCCTATTACCCCCAGATGGAACCGTCTCGTTGCAAAGAAACAAGCTCAGGGTTCTCATTGATTTAGCGTTCTAGTGAGTTAAAATGTTAAATCACTTTATATTCATTTTTTTGGTGTAACTGTATTTTAATTTGAAGGCACGTTTAAATACAATTAAATTAATTATTAAATTAAAACAATCTAAACTGTAAACAATCAACGTCCCCCCCCCACATCATCGGGCCGCGGTAAAATTATCAAACGGTGACCGGTCCGCAGCGAGGAAAAGGTTGGGGACCACTGCGTTAAGGGCTTGTATTTTGTTCGACTCATTTAACTTGGACTTCAGGTCTTGTCTAACCCATTTTTCGTACTCTTAAGCTTGGACTTCACTTCTCTCTGCGATTTTCTTGATGCTGTAGTATACCAAGGTACTTATATCACGTTTCCATTGAAACAGCATTGATTTTTCCGATGTTGAATTGTAGGCCCTCGGTAGTTTGACCTTGCCTTTCTGGATGACAATTCTTCCACATTTCTCATGGATGTCAATGTAGCACTTCGTCTCTCAGAACAAACGCTGCACTCATGGTTATAAAATATTCTAGCAAAGAAGCATCTGCATATTTCGCACTAACTTTATTTGAATTAAATACTGGATTCTCAAAAGGTTAAGACGTTATATTTTTAGCATTTTTGTTTACTTGCCCGGTTTCTAGTTACTTTAAATAACTACAGAATTTTCATTTTATAATATCAAATTTAGAAAATACTAGGTAAAATATTATAAATAATGTGGTTTTTTCCGCCTTACCAGTCCGCGAAATATTTCTCCTATTTTCACCGGTCTGCAGGTGTAAAAAGTTTGAAAACCACTGACATGAACATTGCACTTAAAATCTCATCATTTATCAGTCACGAACATTTCTGAGATTTTTTAAATAAAAACAAAATCTACAAATGAAATTCAGTACCAGGATCCAAAATTTTGAAAGATAAATCCTTTCTATATTAAGACAGAAATAATTCTCACCTGAAAAACAAACATTGTCGCCCTTAGAAGTTCGTTCATCAAAATATTATAATATAAATAACGTCACAATCTTCATAAATAAGCGATAATTGTTCCTTTTACTAATAATATATACGTGATCTGTTGTAACTTACATATTTCAAGAGAGTCGATGGAAGATGCTGTTATGATCTTTCTACCAGGTGTTATAATCGCTTTATAGTTGTACAGACCTTCATCAGTGGGCATATTACCAGTAAATGCACAAGAGAAGGATTTATATTTTCCACCTGCGCTAGTGAGAGTCGGAGAATTGTCAGTGAAAACACTTATTTGTGTATTCTGTAAAAAAAACAACAGGAATCATATTGAAAAACATGTTCTAACAACAGTAAGTGGTCTTCAATTACGATATTTCTTTCCTGCTTTTAATAATTTCCTACTTATCACAATAGTAAATAAAATATAATTTTTAATGTAATATTAAATTTACTTGCGAAATCATGAAATTAAAAGCAAATAAACTAAATACATCGTTTAGACATCATAAATTAAATAGTTTGCTACGTGCTTGGTTTTTTGTTTCTTCCTTAAGTGATTGTTGTTGTTTTAAATCGCGTCACTGAAACTGCTCTCAAGAACAATCTGCCATAATAAATGTTCTTACAGTAAACTGTTGCAAATCAAATGATAGCTGTCATCATTTATATATATACTGCTACAGAAAAGATTATGTATATCCAACTCAAGTCATTTATTTTATTAAAAGGCCTATAAATAAATCAGAAAATAAAATCAAACATGTAAGTGAAATCTGAATTATATTTTCATCAATTACATGTCTGCGAGATCGACTGTATTTTGCGTATAACAAAAGTGCAACAGGAATTGCTCACTGGAATATTAGGCAAAAAGAACTATTAAGGAATTTTGATCACGAAACCCACAATGCAGTTCCTCAAGTGTCATTTACTAATTTTGAACACAGTATTGTGCAAGTGTTAAAGGGAAAATATCTCTTTTCAGTTAAACATGTCCTCAATAGAACTGATAAGAATCCGGATGGTCAGTTCCAAGATAGCTGACTATACTAGTATAAAATTAGGTTGACTCTAGATAGCTGACTATACTAGTATAGAAATAGGTTGATGAATATTGATTGCCAAACGTATACGCATAAATAGCCATGACTTATCCATGTGTTTAGGATCATCAATAAATATAGTTTAAGATGGATTTATCTTCTCCTTCAGTAAGACGTTTTCCACCTATGCAATATTGTTTGACGGTAAATGTTGTCTTAAATGTTGTTGATGAGAGAAAACGTTTACAGTGTCCACATATCCGCCAAATGAGAGAAACGAGTGGTGTCTGCTGGAGAATTAAAAACATAAATTAATATTCATCACTAAATAAGTGGCGTTGGAATAACAGAGTGTAATGTATTCATCGTACACAATGTGGTAGAGACTCCACGCATCTACCACGAGTATTGGCCAACATCAAATTAGTTGTCTAAGATTTTCTGACGGATTTAGGACATTTTTATTGTCCCCGATCCAAAATATAAATCGGTGTTGTTCAATAAGATCAACTTTTTCATCTATTTTTGATCACTTTTTTGATCTATTGCCACATGATTTTGTTTTGTTTTTCTTTGGATTATTTTACTTGTAAGGGTATTTTCTATTTATATGATGTAAATTTCTTTCTTATTTCTTTTTAAAAAAAAACAAATTATTTTTAAGAGGTTACATAAGTTAATTTTTGAATAATTGATATTTTTCTTCTGTAGGTATTATAATTAGTGATTGTAATCAGCGAACCAGGAGATATTATAATTAGGGATTATAATCAGTGAACCAGGAGATTCCAAATGAACAAGGAAAGGCTGTTTTTCCCTGTAAAAATATCATCAGGAAATAAACGCTAAGTTTCCATTTTATTTCCTTTTTAACTCAATGGCTGCCTTTCACTGCCGGACTTCTTGCCACACCAAATTCAAGTAATTAGGCAATAGAATTTTCTACAGCAGGTACTAAACTTTTAATCTCAGCCCATTGGCTGGACTCGTTCTCTTAAATCTAAACCATTCTATAATAAAACTACTCATCCAGCTAGAAATGGTTTGCATTGCGCCAGCAATTTCTATCATATTCTCAACTCGAGTGCTTACTCCAACTCTGACAGTTACAAAAATATCATCATAAGGAGTGCCCAAGTTCGGGTCACTTCCACATTTGACAATTTATTTAACAATTAAGTTTAGAAATAGGGATATACACATTTACTACGTCACAAACTTTTATACAGAATGTATTTTCTTGCTAGTCTGCCTCCATATATTGGATAGATGCTGCAAAGACGCTCATGTGCCGTAAAACAATATGTAATGTGGTCATTGTATTCAATTGAAATCAATTTAATACACTCCATTCATGTCTTGCACGAATCCGAAATGCATATTTTATGCAATACAAAACGCAATTTCAAATTATATTTCATTTTTTTCATCTAATTAGGGGAGAAGGTTTTCAAGCGATTTTACATAATTTTTGATGATAGTATATTGTGTTGAAGTATATTTACAGAGAGAGGAAAACGGTCTTACAAGGTGACAATGGAGTCAAAAATTTGGTAGAAAATATCTTATTCATAATTAAAAGCACGTTCTGATAATGAATATTTGCACATTCAGTTGCAATGATTATCTTACAATGTGCACCTTATCTTAGTAAATATAAAAACTTAAACATTTAGAACATTAATACTTTGCATATATATGCACTGTTGTACCCTTTCGATTTCTGGGCGATTGCTAATATTATATTAGCATTCATTAATAATTTAGAGCATTTTCTTACTGAATAAATACTTAACACTTTTAAGGTAGTGACTTTAAATATTTAAAGAAAGTGTGAAAATAGCTTATTTCAGCTTAAAACGTTAGTTTGCCTGGGACTGTATACGTTGAGAGAGAGAGAGAGAGAGAGAGAGAGAGAGAGAGAGAGAGAGAGAGAGTGAGTGAGAGACTTAATTGTTATTTAAATTGTCAAAGTGACCCGACATTGGACACTGCGTATGCTGATACTTTGTAAGTTTTAAATTTGGAAGTAAACAACGCAGGTAGAGGATAGGCTAGAAATTGTTGATAAAGACCAAACCAATTCCAATTGTATAAGTAGTTTTTCTGACTAACAGTCTCACACTTGTTCATAACAAATTCATCTAGTAGGGATGAACTGGAAGTTTCATTTTTTAAGTACTCTAATCACTTTAAAATTGAATATAACGAGTCCAGTCATAAACGCAATCATTAGCTTATGGTAAGTCAACTGACTGATAAAGAAAGAATGGACTTTGAATATTATGTACATGTTTGCTATTGATTTATGATTTGAATTAGATAATGCTTTATGTAATAGATCCATTATTTATATGCTCACTAAATTTGATTATGTTGTACATTATTCTTGTGAATTTTGATCAATGCTATATTTCTTATGCTGTGTATGTATCGGGCGAACGAAACTGTTGCAGGATTTGTAAGTTGAGAATGTTTGTAAGAGAGAAATGAGTTTAGAGATGAAATATCCCTGAAATTTAGTGCTGTCTTAATTAGACTTTTGCAGAGTAGAGAAAGCCTTTCTCTTTGTCATTTCAAAATACATGAACAACTGTGCTCTACTTGATTACATTTGAGTGTGCATCCAGCGTTGTTGTCAACTTATCAGTAAACATGTTGCAGTAAGTTGATTCCTGTGAGTTCCATTCGAGAGCCAAATGTGGTTTTAATTTGGTCTCGAGAATTCATGAAGATAATTTTGAACATTCCTCGTGGTGTGTCAGTGAATGCTCACGAAGATTCTAGAATACCCTGTGTGATATACATTGATAGTACATCTGAAGTTCGGGATGATTCTCCCAGGTGTCTTTGTGAGTTCATTGAAGATTCTGGAACAGTTGTGTAATGTGAAAGGGCACATGGACCCTCGCCTGAATAAGAAAGACAGTGGTTGCAAACCGCATGATTGTGAACACTTGCCAGAGACAGCCGCCATCTTTGACAAGGTTGTGTGCATTGACTTTAATTATTTCTCTAAAACTCTACTCTCATATCCATGAACTTGATTCTATATTTATGTTATTGACTGCTTATATCTATGCTAGTATAAAGGGAATTATTTCCAGAGTTAATTGAACATCGGTGTAGACTGTAGAGTGATGTAAATTTCAATGCTCTTTTGATTGTATTCCTACATTGTATATTTCATTGTTGAATTAATACAGTTATTGAACTTTTTCCTACAAACTGATAGCCATAAGTTGGAGTAGACAGTGGGTGGATGGCGGCTCACTAAATATGCAATAAAATAAGGATTTATTTTCTCCTTTGGTAAGACCTTTTCACCTACGGAAATGTGACGGTAAATATGGAAGAGAGGAACGTTTACAGCGACCGCATATCCACCAAGTGAGAGAGACGAGTGGTGTCTTCTGGAGAATTATTAATAACATAGATTTTGATTCTCATCACTTTCAACTATTTATGGGTAATTAAATAATAATCATCATCATAACCAATAGCATGTGTGGCCTAGACGTCACAGTATGCTAAAGATTAATAAGGAAACTTATTATTCTTTATACATGCATATCAATTTTAAAATTTCATTTTGCAATATAAATATAAGGTGCGGGAAATGTTTCGTTGATACATAGATGCCGAACATGTGTTGTCTTTAACGTAAGGAGTTATTTCTTTGTTAAATCAGTAATGCTCGTGGAAATTTGAATTTATATTTTAAAAAAATAGAAGAGCATTGTAATACTGTGCCGATGCATTCCATTTCTGAAAGAGCCGGAAACTGATTTACCAAAAGTATCTTACTGTTTTATTTCGCAATCTAAGTGTATTGCAATCCTTCATCCATAGTGTTAAAAGGTTTCACAAGGACAATCTCATATGGATGGAGAAATTATATCAAGAAGTTATTTTAATTTTTGCTTGGGGGATGTCTGGCTCTAACATCTATATTACAACAGACTGGGTGTGTCATACCATCAGCGCTTTCCCTCCACCCCTCTACATTAGGTAAAGAAATATTGCGGCCGCTGTTTAGCTATCATAGCCTCATTTACGTGTGCAGAAGCCAAAACAATGTAAATACACAAAGAATTTGATTTTTCTGTTGTTAAGATGTTTATTTCTTATGCTTCCTAAAGGATCAGCATACATTTACACTCAGAAGTTGAAATTACTACCACTACCACCACCACATCAAAAAGCACCTTACTAATGAAGAAAGAAATTCAAGGATTAACAAGAAAGAAAGAATGTCATGATGATTGATTTTGTAGTCAATCAAATTGCTGATAATGTGTTGTACATAACTGATATGCATCTCTCATAAACGCAACATATAGTTAAAATTACTGAAGAGCAAGATAGAGATATATATGACGAAATGACAATAAACGATCTGGATATTTCTTTTCATATATAAATTAATTTTATTTTCAATCATCCCTTCAAGGAAATCGAAACAGTAACCCAATACTTTATTCATTAATGACACATGAGCACAATACTATACTTATATACTATAAGTATGTGATTTGTTAGATTACTAAAGCGTAATCAGTTATTATTATTATTCAACTTCATTTTACGACTTCTGTTTGACTGTCGGTTGTGATGCAAAGTATCGGAATGGAGATTAAAGGCATTACGGAGGATGTGGGCACTTCCGAGGAGCGCTGCTTTGAGTAGTGGAGCGAGTCTGTGGTATCCAGGGAGTTTATTCAGATAGCCTTCCAATTCAGATGTTATGTTCCCCAAGGCTCCTATCACTATAGGTATCAATTCTGATTTAACATTCCACAATCTCTGAATTTCTAATCTGAGGTCTTGGTATTTTTTATTTTTTCTCTTTCTTTTGTTTTTATGTTTCTATACTTGTAACAGTGACATCAATGATCGTTGCTGTTCTGTTGGACTTCTGAGAACTACACTGTTTGGTCTTCGTGCAGGAATCACCCTATCTGTTCTTATCTCAGAGTCCCACAGTATTTTGACTTCTGTTTCAGTGACTGCATCTGGTTCGTGCATCCATGGTCTTTCTAGAGTTTTTATGCCATAGTTCTCACACAGATTTCTATGTATGTGATTTGCCACTTCGTTGTTGTATCATTTGGTGTAATCTGTTCCAGCCAAAACCTGACATCCAGATAGTATGTGCTCTGTTGTCTCATCCATGGATTTGCAGAGTCTACATTTGGAATCATTTGAGATTTTCAATGATTTTAGTTTTGTGTTCAGTGCTTGATCTTGTGCAGATATTAAGAGTGGTTCTGTTTCTGCTTTCAATCCTGCCTCTTTCAACAATTTGTACGTTGATTGATTTGTTGATATTTCGTCAGCTTGTCGTAAATACTGGCCATGGAGACGTTTCTGGCTCCAGGTATGTGCTAGTGCATGCTTCGTTGTTTTCTTCCATGTTTCTTTGTTTCCTGGGGGGTGGGGGGAATAGTCCACTCATCTTTACTGCTTCTATCAGTGGATCATCTTTGTTGTTATTCCAGATATAGTCCACATGACCAATGACTTCTCCTTCAATGACATGTTTGATTTTCTTGAGACTTCAGCCTCCCATTTTTCGAGATACATATAGACTATGTCTGGTTTTTGGTGTGGGGCTTTATGTACTGTGAGTATATTCTTGTTTTTCTGTCCAGTTCATTTATTTTATTTGTTGTCCAATATTATGATATATCCAGTGTAGCTTACTACAGTGTCTATACATTAAGGGCTTGTATTTTGTTATCCCATTTAGCTTGGACTTCAGGACTTGTCTAACCTGTTTTTCATACTCTCTCTTAACTATGGACTTCACTTCTCTCTGCATATTTTCTAGATACTGTAGTATTCCAAGGTACTTATATCACTTTACCATTGAAAAATCATTGATTTTTCTTATGTCGAATTATAGGCCCTCTGTTGTTTTGACCCTGCCTTTCTGGATGACAATTCTTCTACATTTCTCAAGGCCGAATTTCATGTTGATGTCCTCACTGCAGATCTTGACAGTATTGATCAGGGATGTGATGTCACGTTTATTTTTACAGTACAGCTTGAGATCGTCCATGTACAGTAAATGGCTGATGACCTGTCCTTTCATTTTTTATTCTAATCCTGTTTTCTGGATCACTTGACTGAGAGTGATTAGGACAATGCAGAACAGCAGTGGTGATAGGGAATCACCTAGGAAGATTCCACAGTTTATTGCTATGACTGCAGTATCTGTGTTGTTGCATGTGAGTGTGGTTTTCCAGTTTTTCATTGACTCCTGAATTAGGTTCTGTATTGATGGCGCTACTTCGTACAATTTTAATGTTTCAATTATCCATGAATGTGGGACTGAGTCATAGGCCTTTATATATTCAATCCATACCATTGCAAGATTTGTTCTTTTTTTCTTGCTGTCAGTAACAATTGCCTTATCAATTGCCAATTGGTCCTTTGTTCCTCTATTGTCTGTTTTAGCACCCTTTTGTTCATTGGTTAGAAGTTTGTTTCACGGTGAGTCATGATTTTGTCAGCTATAATTCCTGATAGTAACTTCCAGGTGGTTGAAAGGCAAGTGATTGGACGATAGTTGTTTGGTTGTCACGATAATGAGAAAATATTAATATTTCTTTTTCTCTCTCTCTCTCTAAGTGGCCTCATACTCTAAACATTAACAAACAGCCAATTTAGTTTAAAACAAGGAAAGGGGCTAGAATGACCATTTTGTCAACAATGCGGAAAACTAAATCGGAAACACTAGCCTTAAGTTCATGTCCAGGAATGGAAACATTGTAATTAACTTCTGGCTGACCCTATGTGGTCAGAACGCCAGGCCCATAAATCTGTCAGTACGATGCGGCCGCTGAGATGCTAATTTTGTATGTGAGAAGACGGGCTCTTTGGTTCTGAAATGTAAACATTTTTTAGAATCACCACTATAAAATGTTTGGTAGTTTAAGTTGATATTGTATTGTGAAATTATTTGTTGAAATAGAATTTTGAGATTATTGGAAAGTTAAGATTTATATTACTACAGTTAAATGTGTTGGTTCGTGTGTACAACCATTTCTTGCTGTAATTAATGTACACTGGCCATGAGTCGCCATAGTAACTGTAGTTTTAAAATAAAATTAGGACTGTTGCTCTGAGAGTCAGTGGTGCTCTGGGTTAGTTATTTAGCAGGCAAATTGGACATGTCACTCAAAGGTGTCACACTTGGAATTCGATATATGGCACTAAATGGAAGTGGACAGTCCCAGACATTCATAGGCACATGCAGTGCTGGATGGGGGTACCGTGTGTGTTGGAGGGAGTGTGTTCTAATCAGCTCAGTGAAAATGATGTACAAGAACTTTGTGTATAAAAGGGGATATGGAGACAGAAACGAACGAGAACAGACATCAGGGATGTAGTGTTTGGTAAGGGGTGAGAAGACCCTCTAAAATTTCTCCTGCTTTTGTACCAAGAACATTCTACAAAGCTGGGAGATCAGCTAGAGAGTTCTTGTACACTGCAATAGAGTGCCAGACGTCACCCGGCTGTATATGGAAAGTGCGCCATCAGGGCTGCCACAGATCAAGGTGAACCAATCAATAGGATAGTCACCTCAGGTTTTCAAAGACTCTGTGCAAAGACCGTGGACAAATGATTATTTTCCTTGCAGAGATGGATTTCTGATGGACGTTTAATGTTGTCGCGCATGGGAGATGTTGCAGCAGGAAGCAGTTGCGATTATGTGTGACATATTGCAGGAAAAATGGCCAGTTTGACTGTTAGCTAATTAATGAAAAGAGAAGAGAAACGAAATGATGTAATGAAAAAGTGAGAGTTGAGAAATAAGCTAACAAGAAGCGTAACAGGAGGTGACACAGTGGCAGTGAAGGCGGATGTACTTGGGTTCCAGGGAGCGAACACCAGTGTCGAGACATCGACGGTGTTTTGTGCATCTTTAAACCCCCCAGCACACGGAGAAAGTGACAATAACTATGTGAGTAGAAACATATTAACTAGTGTAGGAATCTCAGAGCACCTAAACCTAAAACTTAAAACTAAAGCTTAGAATTTTAATTAAGGATTAAACCTAAAAATTAAAAATAAACATTAAGTTTAAATCTACGTTTATAAGTAAAGGATGGCTTTAAGATTAATAAAAGAAAATATTGATGGCACTGATTGAAGAGAACTTGCAAGTCAATTGACGTTGTTTGTTGTTGAACTATTGAATTTTCATATAGGAGCAGTGGCTCCTGAACTTTTAAATAATGATGGTTATTTTATGATAAATAATGCTTAACGTATTTAGAAATAGTACTGCATGAAGAATCTTGAATTTTGCATTTATTTTATTTTATTCATCATTCATCATTCTTTCTTTCTTTCTTCCTTCCCCCCTCTACCAATGGGTGTGAGTGTGGATGGCTGACTAACGAACGTGTGAGAGGAAACCCATAGATCAATAAATTTGTATTTATACTCTGACATTGAGGCTTTCTCTGTCTATGGTTTTGAAAGAGTGGTTGCGGTCGTTGTTATACGTTGTGTCGTCAGTGCCGTCTACATTTCACCATTACCTGTATGCAATCACACATGCAAAAATGTCGGCAATATGTAACCTACATGCAGAATAAAATTCAAGCCAAACAAGCATCTGGATATTCTGTTAGCGGATTTGTAATAATATTTATGCAAGTCCAACGTGGCGTCGACTAGCCACCACCCTCCTTTCTTCGGAGAGAAGGTGGGGTGGCGACATTGGTGTTATGCCTTTCTGTGGATCTTTCATAATCAGACTTGTTTTCCCTTTACCATCCATGCTGGTAGAGTTCCTGGTTTGTTTAATGTCTTGCAGTTGTTCAGCAAGTCTGTCATGTAGGAAGGTAAGATGTTTAACCAGAATAGTTGATCTTGGTCTAGGCCTGGGGCTTTCCAGTTTGCCAAATTTCGTACCTTCCTCTTGATGAGGAAATGGATGGAGCCAAAGTTGTATTTTATTTCATGATCAAAAACTCGAAAATGGACTAGGGGAAGGAACCCGGTTTCATTATTATGCAATACATGTTATGTTGTGTTACTCTAGAATTGTTCACCTAAGATTTCATTTAGTCAGACAGACATTGTATACACAATGTGTGTTATCAATTCATGCTTTAATATATATATTGGAGAATTATGTATAATGAGTGAATGTGGAGTATTCTTGCATGATGTAATGATGAGTGATTACGAGCTAGATAGTTGATGCACATTAAAATTGCCAATAACGAGTGTGGCACATGCAGATAAAATGCATACCTCAATGGATTATGCCACAAGACATGAAAGTTCTAGAACCCTTCGAGGACTCTTGTAAAATTATATAAGTGAAGAAGTGAGATTTATATTCTCATGATGAAAAAGTGGATTTACATGGAATTTTCGTATACAGAGATTTCATTAAGAAAAGTGGGGAATAACTCTTTCCACCCTATTTGTCATCCGTCAACTGCCTAGTGTGAAATCAACTAGGTAACTTGCTTCAATACTTCCTGGCAAAGTGGAAAATTCAACTTCAAGACACCTTATACACATGACATTGGTTATATACTGTTAACAACAGGGAAGCTATTTTCGTCTCCCTGTCTGAGCTTGTCTGAATCCATATTCTATGGTTGGAGGGACAGCATCTCAGTGCCTTATGGATATGAGAAGTTCTGCATCCAGTGACATGATGACACACTCCACAGATGACACATCTGGTAATGCTAAACATCACTGGGTTTTTTCCATCATCATGGTAACCAGATGAAGCAGTGACAATTACCAGGGTTGGCAACACGCCAACGTATGCACATATTTTCCCCCATGGTGAGTCTGGGATGGTACCTAGATCTGCAGATCTCACTGTTCAGTGATGCAACGATTGCATAATATCTTCTCTTCAAAGTACCTGTGAGGAAATATTAGGCAAATTATGCCAAATTATGAAGATATTATTTTCATTTTATTAATCATATCTATTTAATTTATGAGAAGAGACTTCCGTTAGACATTTGCACTCAGATGGTGCAATAATGTGTTTATGAGTTGAGAGTATGTGGGTCACATTAAAGGTAAGGGAAAGGTCATTAACCAAATAAGAGATGCCCATATTTGATCATTTGCATTCCATATCGTGATGTAGCATTAATCCACCAGCTGACCTAGAGTCATTCATATATATATATATATGCGTGAATTAATCAAAAGTCTTTAGACGCTCAGATTTATTCATTCACATGCCCATTATCCAAGGGTTGGCCATTCGTGTCCATTTTGACCATGCATAACTTCTCATAGTGGTAAATATAGTTGACTTCTCTAAATTGTTGTATTTCTCATTTGTAAAATACTGTGTAAAATATTTATGTGATTGTTAAATGATTGATTAATGTATTTTTCTAACAGAAGCTAAATGGCATTAGCGATTGATACATTTTGTAGAATGATCAAGGTAGAATGACCATGTGTGTATTGCTATATTTCCGCTGTTAAAATTTTTATAACAGGAAAGCGCTAACGGTGAATAGACAATCATTAATATGCATTTTGTGAACCACAGGCTAAAATATATTGTACTGAGAAGGTATACATTTGTAAAGCTAAATCATTTGTTCATTTAGATATTTTTATTGATTTGGAATTGCAAATTTGCTGTAGCTAATTAGTGGAGACGGTAAAGAGTAATCTATCACTGTTGCCACAAAGCCCATATAATTGCTTATCATAACATGATACTGTAAAATGATGTTATTCATTTACAGCCAGTCTGGGAGTCTTGGAGATGAGACTCGAATATTAGAGTCCAGAAATTGAGACCCGGATTCAGAGGAGTCTTAACCTGGCATCTTCAGAATCTGTGGCCAATTGTTCGAGGACTGTGTCAAGTGCAGTACCTGATATTGGAGGTACCAGACAGAAGATAACTACCATGTGATGTCAGAATATGCCAGACGAATAGAAGACAGCAACAGTTCAACTACTTCATGAAATATTAAACTAAGTGGGATATGTCCCAGTGATAGACCAAACAGACAGTAATATCATGTATATAGCCATTTGGAATTTGGGCTAAACAGGATAGATTATATCTTATAATCAGTGATTCATTAATGTTCATTTTTCTATTATTATGAGGTGTTATTAAATTTGTTGTTATCTTACCCATTGTTACATAATTGTTTGTAGCATGACTGGATTAGCTAGCTGGGGGCAAGCCATAATAAAATTATCATAAATCTTAATTTATAAATAAAGGGAAGATAACGTTTCTAGTTTTGGCAAGTCAACTGATTTATCTAGTGTGGTGTTGTTGAGTAATAGCCTGAACCTTCTGGCATTTTCATAGTGGATAAGTCAGGCCATCCAGATATTGCTATTGTTAGAGATTACTCATTCACAAATATTGATAATGGGAAAACTAAAATAGGACAGAGTCATTAAATCTAGACTGGGCATGTGACAGTACCCTTTATGAGTGACATGTGAGATTACGTCAACTCTCTTGGGACATTGACATTACTAAGTGAATAATTGATAGAAGGCAAACATGCATCTAGAACTGTTAAGAATAAGAACATTTAATAAGAACATATATTCTTTTTGAACTCATCATTATTGTCATTTTGTGTAATATGAACTCTAAAATAATGTTTAAATACATGCCTATGTTGAATGTGAATTATCATTGTTGATAGCAGTGCCATATATCGTGAAAAAATTGTATAATTAATTTTTTGTTTTACATTTTGAAGATCATCCCCCCTTTATTTCTCACAGAGTGTATGACATTGGAGAGTTGTATGATTGACTAATCACTGTGTGAAAGAGAAGTTCCCCAAATTAGGTAATAAACGACCTAATTTCTCATTTTCAAACAAACTTGTTATTAACTGTTTTTTGAGAGGGGTGAAAGGATTTATATTTGTATTGTTTTGTTTTCTTGTCTGTTCATCCGTTTATTCACTTTTATGATACCTGCTCACCTGCATGAACAGCCAAGAAAACGTTCCTTTATATGACAGAATAAAAATGGGCCCCACTGAAACATCAATGGCATGTTCTGTTATGTCTTGCATAACAACTTAAGTCTTAAGACAACACATTACTGGCACATGTCACACAAGCTTCTTGGAGATACACTGGAACAGCCAAACCTGACTCACCTCTTGAGTCTCTACATTAGCTCACCACTCAGTGCACACTATGTGATAGTGGTACTGATGGTTTCTGTGTTTGTACTGTGTCTGACCTTGTATGTCTTTCAATTACCTTTGCAGAGGCATATATTAGACTGTTAGTTTCTGTGATATCTTCAGTGGGGATATGTTTTAGTACTTCACTTGCATTCTCAATTGCTGTCCTTGGAGTTTTGTTGATTTGCAGCCTTCTTCTTGTGCCTATATGTGACTTATTTTGTCCATGAAACTTTGTATGTCTTCAAACAAGCGTTGTTGTACTTCAGTGAAGTCGCATGGAGTTTCCCCAGCATGATTGTCAACTGGAATTGACTGTTGTGAGGCCGTGGAATTTTCATTGTCTTCAATTTCAGTGTATCAGGATGTGGTACTCATTTGTTGCAGTTAATATCCTGTATTTCTAGGGCTGTAAGAAGCCTATTTTGTAGTATCACTCTCTTCTGGTCCAGGAGCCACTGTTCACTGATTATATCATCTGGATGGTGTTTGAGCCAGAGTTCATACATCCTTTTTTCTATATCCTCTTGCTGTTGATTAGTAAGAGAACACGATTTGTATGTTTTACTATCTGGTCCATCTCCTCCAAGTTTTCGCTTGTGTTTCAGTAGCCCATTGTTCACTAGAACACCCCAAAACAGCAGTGCCTAGTGCAGATTTTGTTAACCTGGGTGAAGTCTGATACGATATGGAATCAAATTTTGTTTTCTCCATCATGATTGGGATGGGTGTGGGTGTAGTTTGGAGGGAGCCATTTTTCCCTCCCTCGATAGACCAGAGATGGGGATTGAAGCTGTAACACGTTGAAGTTGTCAACACAGCTCAGGTAGACTAACTTTCTGTGTGAAGTTTTTCTCCTCTAACCACTGGACTATCAAGACAACTCAATATTATTATTATTATTATTATTATTCAGCCTCTTTCCACGACTTCTGCTTGACTGTCGGTTGTGATCCAAGGTCTCAGAATCTTACCAAGATTCTGGGAGATCCAAGGTTTTATGGAGGATGTGGGCACTTCCGAGGAGCACTGCTTATTATTATTCAGCCTCTTTCCACGACTTCTGATTGACTGTCGGTTGTGATCCAAGGTCTCGGAATCTTACCAAGATTCTGGGAGATCCAAGGTTTTACGGAGGATATGGGCACTTCCGAGGAGCGCTGCTTTGAGTAGTGGAGCGATTCTGTGGTTTCCAAGGAGTTTATTCAGGTAGCCTTCCAATTCAGATGTTATGTTCCCCAAGGCTCCTATCACTATAGGTATCACTTCTGCTTTTACATTCCACAGTCTCTGGATTTCTAATCTGAGGTCTTGGTATTTTTCTATTTTTTATTATTATTATTATTATTATTATTATTATTATTATTATTATTATTATTATTATTATTATTATTATCCAGCCTCTTTCCACAACTTCTGCTTCATTGTCAGGTGTGATTCAAAGGTCTCAGAATCTTACCAAGATTCTGGGAGATCCAAGGTTTTACGGGGGATGTGGGCACTTCCAAGGAGTGCTGCTTTGAGTAGTGGAGTATGTGGTTTCCAGGGAATTTATTGAGATAACCTTTTAATTCAGATTTTATATTCACAAGGCTCTTATCAATATAGGTATCACTTCAGCGTTTTTAATTCCAGTCTCTGAATTTCTAATCTGAGGTCTTGGAATTTTTCTATTTTTTTCTCTTTCTTTTGTTTTTATGCTTTTATCGCTTGGTACAGTGACATTGTGATGGATAAATGCTAATTACGTAATTAGTGAAATTAATAATTAATTAATTTTGATAATTTTTCAAATTCTTAAATCAAATTTCACAATTCAAATCTGAGTGGAATTGGTTTGACGTAAACAATACTGACCCACATCCACAAATGATGGGAGTTAGGATTATAGGTCCCTAATTCTTACATAACATGGGCATGCTTCTGGCACCTCACACATTCAGTCTATTATGTGCGTGCATTCAACCATAACTATGGAGTCAATAGGCACAGGAAGAAAAACAAGTCCTAGCCAGAGGCTAAGAAATTCTAGAAACTTCCATGACCTCTGAAAACACATAAAAGAGCAGACTCAAAATTCTCTACACTCTTTTACACAACTTTGGGGTCCCATGCACGGCTCATGGTTAGAACTGGAAGAAAGGTATGTCCGATATAGAGATTGCGTTTTAACTAATTTTTAACATTTACTTTTTGAATATGTTGAATTATGTTTCTTGTAAATATTATAACAAGTTTAAACTATGATGCTTTTATTTTCATTTAAATAAAGAATCAGCTAAATTAATTGTTAAAAGGAATTGTAATGAGAAATGAAAATGAAAGTACAGATTGCAGAAATTTAAAACATGATCCTGATGTGCGCCATTACACTAATTTGTTGCAGTTCAATCCGTTCTGTATTGGATGGGACGTATGGTTGTCTTGGTTTGACAACAGTACTGCCACTTGGCCTGCTGAATGTGTTAAGGGCCGGTGTGGAGTAAAATTCTTGATTGGATTCCATATGTATCGGGGCCATCAAGGGAGACAGTATTACGAAGTGAGCTGCAGCAGGAGCGTGAGTCTGACTCGCTTGTAATTACGAGGATAACTTTCCAACCCAGTGTGCACTGAACTGTGAATAACTCTGACTATATGTTATTCAGTGCCAGTGAAAGGATTCTATAAACTGTGCTAAATTTTTCATGGACAAATTGTGTTGTGTACAATTTACGGAACATTCATTTAATGTCACCAGGCGGGCTAAACCACGAGACATTCAATTGCAAGCAAAACCTGCTGAGAACGAGGCTACTGCTGAACAAGGCCATAATCAGGTGATTCAGATACATGAATTTTCTGTGTAATCTGTACATGTTTCTATGATTTTCATTCCTTATTCTATTTCTGATTCTTCTATGAAATTGCTGTATTTTTTGACTAAATTGTTACTATCTAGTTGGCTTATTTATGTGGAGGATTTATGTAATCCTAACAAAAATTTTATTGATGTTATTCACATGAAATTCTCTAATCATTATTCTAGAGAACTGCATTGGTATATCTTTTCATTAATTGTATTCTGGAAGTCTTAGGAGATTTGTGACTTAGAAATCGCCTAGTGCGTGATTTTGAAAACTCAATGTAAATTTATTAAAATTGTTATCTTTATTTCTTTTTAATAAATTGTTTTCCTTTAAATATTTACTCCTTCATTTTATTTGGGGAGGTACATGTGAGATGATGGGTGAGGGCTGCCAATGACGTAATACAATTGAGAAGACGGTCTATACACATGTTTTAAAATAGTTCCCATCATCCACAACCACGAGAGATTTGTGGTAGGGCTGGAATAGTGATAGAACAACTAGTAAGATAAACGCAGTGTAGTCACTATTCTGAGACAGGTAACACTTGGGAAACGGTCACTGACTGACGGACTACTCAAGGCTTGACCTAATCACTCTCAGACCGCACAAGACCCTTAAGGAGGTTGTGAGCGATTGGCATGAAAGAGATTAATTAGAGTATTAATTAATAACCAAGACGCACACAGAGAAAACCCCCTTTTTGCCACAGACATCAATTGAGAACTACAATGTCTGGTCTTCATGCAGGAATCACCCGATCTGTTCTTATCTCGAAGTCCCACAGTATTTTGACTTCTTCGGTTTCGGTGACTGTTTCTGGTTTGTGCATCCCATGCTCTTTCTGAGGTTTTTATGCCATAGTTCTCACACAGATTTCTATGCATGTATTTGGCCACATCGTTTTGTCGCTTGGTGTATTCTTTTCCAGCCAGAACCTTACATCCACATAATATGTGCTCTGTTGTCTCATCCATGGATTTGCAGAGTCTACATTTAGAATCATTGGAGATTTTCATTATTTTCCTTTTGTCAGAATTGGTGCTGAGTCCTTGATCTTGTGCACCTGTTATGCATGCTTCTGTTTTTGCTTTCATTCCTATCTCTTTCAACAATTTGTATATTGATTGATTTGTTGATATTTCATTGGCTTGTCATACATACTGGCCATGGAGAGTTTTTTGGCTCCAGGTATGTGCTAGTTCATGCTTCGTTGTTTTCTTCCATGTTTCTTTGTTTCTGGGGGTTGTAATAGTCCACTCATTTTTACTCCTTCTGTCAGTGGATAATATTTGTTGTTATTTCAGATGTAGTCCACAAGACAATGACATGTTTGATTTTCTTGAGACCTCGGCTTCCCATTTTTCGAGATACATAGAGCCTGTCTACCTCTGCTTGGGGTGTAAGGCTTTATGTATTGTGGATAGTTTCGTTTTTTTCTGTTCAGTTCATTTATTTCATTTGCTGTCCATTCTATGATACATCCAGTGTAGTTTATAGTTATTGCGTATGAGTTAAGGGATACTATTTTGTTCACCCCATTTTGCTTGGACTTCAGGACTTGTCTAACACGTTTTTCATACTCTCTCTTAACTTTGGACTTCACTTCTCTCTGCATATTTTGTTGATGCTGTAGTATCCCAAGATACTTATATCCCTTTTCCATTGAAACATCGTTGATTTGTCCGATGTTGAATTTCAGGTCCTCTGTTGTTTTGACCTTGCCTTTCTGGATGACAATTCTTCCACATTTCTCAAGACTGAATTTCATGTTGATGTCCTCACTGCAGATCAAGACAATATTGATCAGTGACGTGATGTCATGTTCATTTTTACTGTACAGCTTGAGATCGTCCATGTACAGTAAATGGCTGATAACCTATCCTGCTTTCATTTTGAATCCTAATCCTGTTTTCTGGATCACTTGACTGAGAGGAATTAAGGCAATGCAGAACAACAAAGGTGATAGGAAATCACCTAGGAAGATTCCACAGTTTATTGTTATGTCTGCAATATCTATGTTGTTGCTTGACTCATGAATTGGGTTCTGTATTGATGGCGCTACTTTGTACAATTTTAATGTTTCAATTATCCATGAATGTGGAACTGAGTCATAGGCCTTTTGATAGTCAACTCATGCCATTCCAAGATGTGTTCTTTGTTTCTTGCTGTCAGTAACTATTGCCTTATCAATTGCGAATTGGTCCTTTGTTCCTCTGCTGCCTGGTCTAGCACCCTTTTGTTCATTGCTTAGAAGTTTGTTTCAAGGTGAGTCATGATTTTGTCAGCTATAATTCCTGATAGTAACTTCCAGGTGGTTGAGGCATGTGATTGGATGATAGTTGCTTGGCGTTGTGCCTTTCTGTGGATCTTTCATAATCAGACTTGTTTTTCCCTTTACCATCCATGCTGGTAGAGTTCCTGGATTGTTTAATATGTCTTACTGTAATGAGGTAATATGTTTCAACCAGAATATTTGATCTTGGTCCAGGATTGGGCTTTCCAGTTTGCCATCTTTCGTACCTTCTTTTTTATGTCTTTTTCACTGATTGTGATGGTGCATTGTTCAGGTGTTTCTTTACGATTATCTTTCAGTTCCTAAACACATCTGGCGGGGGTATTATGTGTCTTTGGATTGCTCCAAATGTTTTCCCAGAATGTCTTGGTATATGTAATGGTTGGTATTTGTTGTTCTTTACTGGAATATCCTTTAAATTCTTGGTATAGTCTTCCAGGGTCAGTTCGAAATATTTTGTTCTGTTGGAATTGCTTACCTCTTGCAGTATATCTCTTTAGTAGTAGTAGTAGTAGTAGTAGTTAGGTTTTGGGACACTTCCAATGAGTGCTTCTTTGAGTAGTGTTCGAGTCTGTGGTAACTAGGTAGTTTATTCAGATAGCCTTCCAATTCAGATCTTATTGCTCTTATCACTACAGTTATCACTTCTTCTTTAACATTCCACAGTCTCTGAATTTCTATTCTGAAGTCTTGATATTTTTCTAATTTTTCTCTTTCTTTTGTTCTTATGTTACTATCTCTTGGAACAGCGACATCAATGATTGATGCTGTTTGGTTGGACTTACTGAGAACTACAATTATTATTGTTATTTATTATTGTTAAATTTATTATTGTTAATTTTATTATTATTATTATTATTCAGTCTCTTTCCACGACTTCTGTTTGACTGTCGGTTGTGATCCAAGGTCTCGGAATCTTACCAAGATTCTGGGAGATCCAAGGTTTTACGGAGGATGTGGGCACTTCCGAGGAGCGCTGCTTTGAGTAGTGGAGCGATTCTGTGGTTTCCAGGGAGTTTATTCAGGTAGCCTTCCAATTCTGATGTTATGTTCCCCAAGGCTCCTATCACTATTGGTATCACTTCTGCTTTTACATTCTACAGTCTCTGGATTTCTAATCTGAGGTCTTGGTATTTTTCTATTTTTTCTCTTTCTTTTGTTTTTATGTTTCTATCACTTGGAACAGCGACATCAATAATTGTTACTGTTCTGTTGGTCTTATTGAGAACTACAATGTCTGGTCGTCTTGCAGGAATCACCCGGTCTGTTCTTATCTCGAAGTCCCACAGTATTTTGACTTCTTCTGTTTCGATGACTGCTTCTGGTTGATGCATCCATGTTCTTTCTGGGGTTTTTATGCCATAGTTCTCACACAGATTTCTATGTACGTGTTTTGCCACTTCATTGTGTCGTTTGGTGTATTCTGTTCCAGCCAGAACCTGACATCCAGATAGTATGTGTTCTGTTGTCTCATCCATGGATTTGCAAAGTCTACATTTGGAATCATTTGAAATTTTCATGATTTTCGTTTTGTGTGCTTTGGTGTTGAGTGCTTGATCTTGTGCAGCTGTTATGAGTGCTTCTGTTTCTGCTTTCAATCCTGCCTCTTTCAACCATTTGTACGTTGATTGCTTTGTTGATATTTCGTCTGCTTGTCGTACATATTGGCCATGTAGAGGTTTCTGGCTCCAGGTATGTGCTAGTTCTTGCTTCGTTGTTTTCTTCCATGTTTCTTTGTCTGTTTCTGGGGGTTGGAATAGTCCACTCCTTTTTACTAATTCTATCAGTGGATCATCTTTATTGTTATTCCAGATGTAGTCCACAAGGCCAATGACTTCTCCTTCAATGACATGTTTAATTTTCTTGAGACCTCGGCCTCCCATTTTTCGAGATACATAGAGTCTGTCTACGTCTGCTTTTGGGTGTAAGGCTTTATGTATTGTGAGTAGTTTTCTTGTTTTCCTGTCCAGTTCATTTATTTCATTTGCTGTCCAATCTATGATACCTCCAGTGCAGCTTACTACAGGTATTGCGTATGCATTAAGGGCTTGTATTTTGTTCGCCCCATTTAGCTTGGATTTCAGGACTTGTCTAACACGTTTTTCATATTCTCTCTTAACTTTGGACTTCACTTCTCTCTGCATATTTTCTTGATGTTGTAGTATCCCAAGATACTTATATCCATTTACTATTGAAACATCATTGATTTTTCCGATGTCGAATTGCAGGCCCTCTGTTGTTTTGACCTTGCCTTTCTGGATGACAATTCATCCACATTTCTCAAGGCCGAATTTCATGTTGATGTCTTCACTGCAGATCTTGACAGTATTGATCAGTGATGTGATGTCACTTTCATTTTTACCGTACAGCTTGAGATCATCCATGTACAGTAGATGGCTGATAACCTGTCCTGCTTTCATTTTGTATCCTAACCCTGTTTTCTGGATCACGTGACTGAGAGGGTTCAGGGCAATGCAGAACAGCAGTGGTGATAGTGAATCACCTTGAAAGATTCCACAATTTATTGCTATGTCTGCAATATTTGTGTTGTTGCATGTGAGTGTGGTTTTCCAGTTTTTCATTGACTCCTGAATTAGGTTCTGTATTGATGGCGCTACTTTGTACAATTTTAATGTTTCAATTATCCATGAATGTGGGACTGAGTCATAGGCCTTTTGATAGTCAATCCATGCCATTGCAAGATTTGTTCTTCGTTTCTTGCTGTCAGTCACTATTGCCTTATCAATTGCCATTTGGTCCTTCGTTCCTCTGCTGCCTGGTCTAGCACCCTTTTGTTCATAGTTTAGAATTTTGTTTGTTTCAAGATGAGTCATGATTTTGTTAGCTATAATTCCTGATAGTAATTTCCAGGTGGTTGATAGGCATGTGATTGGTCGATAGTTGTTTGGCGTTGCGCCTTTCTGTGTATCTTTCATAATCAGACTTGTTTTTCCCTTTACCATCCATGCTGGTAAGGTTCCTGGTTTGATTAGTATGTCTTGCAGTTGTTCACCAAGTCTGCCATGTAAGGAGGTAAACTTTTTCAGCCAGAATATTTGTATTTGATCTGGTCCTGGGGCTTTCCAGTTTGCCATCTTTCGAACCTTCTTCTTAATGTCTTTCTGACTGATTGTTACGGTGCATTGTTCAGGTGTTTCTTTATGATCAACTTTCAGTTCTTGAATCCATTTGGCGGAAGTGTTATGCGTATTTGTATTGCTCCAAATGTTTTCCCAGAAGGTCTTAGTATCATGAATGTTTGGTATTTGTTGTTCTGTTCTGAAATTTCCTTTAAATTCTTGGTATAGTCTTCCAGGGTCAGTTCGGAATATTTTGTTCTGTTGGAATTGCTGACCTCTTGCAATGTATCTCTTCAGACAGTGACTGAGTCCTTGAAGTCTTTGCTTTGCATCTTCTATTGCAGTCTTAGTGCTTCTGCAGTTGAGATGGTATTTGGCGACCAATCTTGCCTTCATTTTTCCCTTATTTTGTTCTGCTGCTGACATTTGGCTTATTTCTCTTCTAGTACACTCTATTTTCTTTTCTATTCTTTTCTTCCATGGTGGTATTGATGGTTTCTGTGTTTGTACTGTGTCTGGCCTTATATATCTTTCAATTACCTTTGCGGTGGCGTATATTAGACTGTTGGTTTCTGTAATATCTTTTGTGGGGATATGTTTTAATACTTCATTTGCATTCTCAATTGCTATCCATAGATCTTTGCTGTTTTGCAGCCTTCTTGTTGGTGTTCTGTCTTCATATGACTTATTTTTGTCCATGAAGCATTTTATGTCTCCAAACAAGCGTTGCTGTTCTCCAGTGAAGTCGCATGGGATTATTATTATTATTATTATTATTATTATTCAGTCTCTTTCCACGACTTCTGTTTGACTGTCGGCTGAGATCCTAGGTCTCGGAATCTTACCAAGATTCTGGGAGATCCAAAGTTTTACGGAGGATGTGGGCACTTCCGAGGAGCGCTGCTTTGAGTAGTGGAGCGATTCTGTGGTTTCCAGGGAGTTTATTCAGGTAGCCTTCCAATTCTGATGTTATGTTCCCCAAGGCTCCTATCACTATTGGTATCACTTCTGCTTTTACATTCCACACTCTCTGGATTTCTAATCTGAGGTCTTGGTATTTTTCTATTTTTTCTCTTTCTTTTGTTTTTATGTTTCTATCACTTGGAACAGCGACATCAATAATTGTTACTGTTCTGTTGGTCTTATTGAGAACTACAATGTCTGGTCGTCTTGCAGGAATCACCCGGTCTGTTCTTATCTCGAAGTCCCACAGTATTTTGACTTCTTCTGTTTCGATGACTGCTTCTGGTTGATGCATCCATGTTCTTTCTGGGGTTTTTATGCCATACTTCTCACACAGATTTCTATGTATGTGTTTTGCCACTTCATTGTGTCGTTTGGTGTATTCTGTTCCAGCCAGAACCTGACATCCAGATAGTATGTGTTCTGTTGTCTCATCCATGGATTTGCAAAGTCTACATTTGGAATCATTCCCCAAGGCTCCTATCACTATAGGTATCACTTCTGCTTTTACATTCTACAGTCTCTGGATTTCTAATCTGAGGTCTTGGTATTTTTCTATTTTTTCTCTTTCTTTTGTTCTTATGTTTCTATCTCTTGGAACAGCGACATCAATGATTGATACTGTTCTGTTGGCCTTATTGAGAACTACAATGTCTGGTCTTCGTGTAGGAATCACCCGATCTGTTCTTATCTCGAAGTCCCACAGTATTTTGACTTCTTCTGTTTCGGTGACTGCTTCTGGTTGATGCATCCATGCTCTTTCTGGGGTTTGTATGCCATAGTTCTCACACAGATTTCTAATGTATGTGTTTTGCCACTTCATTGTGTCGTTTGGTGTATTATTATTATTATTATTATTCAATCTTTCTAGGGGTACCTCTTTTAGTAGTGGCGCGAGTGTGTGGTTTACAGGGAGTTTCTTCAGATAGCCTTACAACTCAGATGTTATGTTCCCAAAGGGTCCTATCACTACAGGCATTACTTCTGCGTTTACATTCCACACTTTCTGAATTTATAATCCGAGGTCTTGGTATTTTCCCTTTTTTCTCCTTCTTTTGTTTTTATGTTTCTATCACTTGGAACAGCGACATCAATGATTGTTGTGGTTCTGGTGGACTCATTGAGAACTACAATGTCTGGTCTTCATGCGAGAACAATCAATTTGTTCTTATCTCGAAATCCTACTATTTTCGAAGTAATCTGACTTATTCTGTTTCGTTGACTGCTTCTTGTTGATGCATCCATGCTCTTTCTGGGGTTGTTAGGCCATAGTTCTCACATTGATTTCTTTGTATGACTTTTGCGACTTCACTGTATCTTTGGAAATTTTCTGTTCCAGACAGAAACTGACATCTAGATTGTATATGTTCGCTTGTTTCTTGTGTGATTTCGTGTTTAGTGTTTGATTTTGCGCAGCAGATATGAGTGCATCTATTTCTGCTTTCATACATTCCTCTTTCAACCATTTGTACGTTGATCGTTTTGTTGATATTTCATCAGCTTTTAGTACATACTGGCCATGGAGAAGATTTTGGCTCCAGGTATGTGCTAGTGCTTGCTTCGCTGTTTTCTTCCATTTTTCTGTGTCTGTTTCTGGGGGTTGGAATAGTCCACTCATATTTACTGCTTCTATCAGTGGATCGTCTTTGCTGTTATTCCAGATGTAGTCCACAATACCAATGACTTCTCCTTCAATAACATGTTTGATTTTCTTGAGACCTCGGCTTCCCATTTTTCGAAATGATAGAGCTGTCTACGTCTGCTTTGGGGTGTATTGCTTAATGTTTTTTTAGTAGTTTTCTTGTTTTTCTGTCCAGTTCATTATTTTATTATTATCATTATGTAAATAATATAATTACTACTTTTTTTTAATTTCAGCAATTTTAGTGCATACTATTATTCACATATTGAATATAAACCCATTTTAGCATGCCCTCTTGATATTTATTTTAACTTACCGATAGAACAGCATAAATTTCACACTTGTATCTTCCTAATGATGAATAAACTTTTGTGATGTTACACTCAGTCGATACGCCCCAAGGCGCAGAATCTCGTCTAATAAATTTCGCAAGACAACTGCCTTCCACAGGAACTGAAAAAGCAATGCAAATGGATACAGATATAGAATGTGTTTGTGTGGTTTTTCAAATATTATACATGCAAAAGAAAGTGCACACGCTTACCTGCTGTAGTGTTCATACTTTCAGAATTTGTCATGACCTACACCTGTATAATTATTATTTGTTTCATAAGACTTACTTAAATGGTATGCTTGACTTGTTTGTGAATCCGCACTTAGTTATACAAGTTCAGTTCTTTCATTCTCCGGTCTCACTCACTCGTATATGCACCTATTATAAAAATAAACTCACCACAAAGCTGAGAAGCCACCTTTCAAAAACAGACTCCTTCCTTGCCACTTCACACACCATTTTCCCCTCGAACCAACCTAAGTGCTCTCTTCGCCATGTCAGTTCCTTTGAGCAGAACACAACTACACTAATTCTGTTAACTTCAATGTACTAGAATTTCCCTGATGTACTCAGCCTATTTTGACATGCTGCACATTCCCTTATGGTTAAACACATAGAGTTGCATACATTTCCCGCAACTTGCAGTCATTCAGTTTTATAACCAGTGAACATGTGAAACAGTTCACGTATAACCAGTGAACATGTAACTGGAAAGGTTACTTGCTCACTGCAAAATATAATTAAGGAGAAACCTAAGTCTCTAGTTTATCACAATAGAATTCCATCCAATCTTACATCCCAGTCTCAAATTACAGTTTCATGCAACAGTATGTATTAGCCCCATATATGCAAACAGCATAATAAATACAGCATATCAAAACAATGTCAAGTTTATCAAATTACATGTGAACAGCCTGGATCAAACACTTGTAAGAACAATAAATAGTCTATTCACATAATACATCTTTTTAAACACAGGAATGGCATATCACTAGTAAAAGTACATGAAATATTTCTGAGTCCATTCTCTCTACTCACCATCAAGCTAACGGTCACTTTTCAAAACCAGACTTTCTTCTTGCCACTTCAAATTCAAAGTGATTAGACAGTAGAATTTTTACAGCAAGTAAACATTTTAATCTCAACCCATTGGCTGGTCTCATTTTTGAAAATCGTAATCTGGATAATAAAAACTTTCTCACTATTTTGCATTACATCAGGCAAATCCAGAATATTCTTGCCTCGAGCGTTTACTTCAACTCAGACACCTAAAAAACACCATCATAAGGAATGCCCAAGGTCAGGTTACTCTGACAATTTTGCAATGTATATAACAATTAATTTTTTTTAAATATCGAGAGACAAATTTACTATATCACAAAATGAAAGGACAGAACAGTATTGTGTATTTGATAAGACTCCCTGAGGAAGCCATGACATATGAGATGTATAAGGCCGAATTGTTAATGTACTTCAGAATGGTTATTAAGACATACAAATATAGGTTTCATCAGATTAAGAGAGAGCAAACTGATACAGTTTTAAGGCAGCTAGTAAGCTACAGCACGTCTTGACCAGATGGTTAGAACTAGATGAAGTGAAGATTAGCAATGGGAAAGACGTTAGGGATCAGTTTGTGATTGACAAGTTACATGTATCATGTCCTGCTCATTTAGCTTACATTAAGGACAAAGGACCAAAGAGTTTGACAGGTTGGTTAAAAGTACTAGACTGATTCGAGGAGATATATTGGAAACGTAATGATTTAAGAGCTAGGTATGACTCTGAACCTCACAAAACCATTAACAAGCAAGTGATGAACAAGCGATGAATGATAGTTCTGAACACAAAGTAAGGGACACACTTCATCACCTCAATCATTTAAAAAGACAAAAGATAGAGTAACCACACCTTGCCCCAACAGTAAAGACACTGATATTCAAAACGAACCAGTAGTGTGCTTTAGCTGTGGCAATCCAGGCCATATTAAACATTATTACCCATGTAATATAAATTTCATAGAAATAAGTTATGCATCTCGTTTTAATGCATACAGAAATGGACATTGTGTTCCTGTCTTCTGTGACAATGGTTGTGGAGTAGGGTTAGTAATACACCCTAGCCCAGTGAAGGAAAGTAATTACAATGGACATAATATTGCTTCTTGTAGGTGACCCAAATTTGCAAAGTGTTCATGCCTCAGTACTGACACAGTTATTCTCATTAAAAATAGTCTGCTGATGCTTAACAATAATTTTCAATTTAAATTGCAACAGTTTATATTTAGGTGCCTAATTTATAAAGAAATATTTGTGCAGGTTTTAGAAAAAAAGAAAATGTATATCTATATATGTGGACATTAATTAACGTTTAATAATAGAAACTCATTGTCATTACATGTATTTCTTATTATTGTGTTTCAGTTCGGATGAATTACAGTTTGTATTAATCCTTAACTATGAATATATTGAAAATAAGTATCCGAACCTATACATTTACTTCATTGTAGTAATTTAAATCGTTGCGGTTACCTACGATATTTAAGTAATAAAATATTGCGTCCCATTCTAGGTGTCTCTAATGTTATAAGGAATTAATAATAATTGAAGCAACAATACACATCAAAAGTGGAACTGAGATTTCTGAAACTAAAGATCGACCCCAAGTGTACATATCTAAAAACAACTATTATTTACAGAAGAATGTTCAAATTCTAAAATTTGTTCTCAATTTATGTGTTCTAACTGTCTTTTAAAATACTTTATACAAAATGAAAGGAATCATCTGCCATTTAGATTTAATTTATATATACTTAAAAATATATTAAATGAATTCAAAAACGTACATATTAAATCCATGTCGCAAGAATATGGGGGCTGTAAAGCGATGTTGCACTTCAGTGATTTATGTTCTATTTCAATAGAAGGATTGTCTGAAGGATTCGTTGTACTGATCATCATAACACTCTCAGATGGAAGTTTCCTGACAGGAACAAAAGTCGGAGCCAAGCTCTTCCCAGTGCACGTGTCTTGTCCATTGGTCGGTGCATTGCAAGTGCCAATTCGTGTTGTGTTACGCCACCACTCCACTTCTTTCGTTTGATCCAAACCACTGCATGTTACATTATTGTTGGATGTTCCTTCCACTACTTCCAAAATATTGTCTGAGTCACAAGACAGTTGTACTGCTGCTGCACAAATCAAATTATGTCATATTATGAGAAGTAAGTTAATTTAAACACATTATTGAAAACAATAGATGATATACAGAAACAATGTGGTTGAAATGAAAATTTCTTGTCGATTTATCGCCATCATGATAGAATAGATACTTAATCATTTTAGGACAAATTGTGTTTGTATAATTTCACTCTAGTTTTCCTAATCTGAACTAAATGCTACGAAACACTATTAATTTTTATTTAAAAGGAGATGGAAACATGGCTGTGATATGTGGCCAACAAACATGGAATATGTCCTTGCAATCACAATCGTCCACCGCTAGTCTTACAGCGCATTCTTTCTAAATTGTCCTTTTCTGTCAGGGCTATTTTAAAATCTGTTTTGTTTCTTTCTAACATGAGATAATACTTTTTTATAAATGTACTTCTATCCATCAGCTACCTTAGCTGGTAAATTGTTAAAAGGCTGGTAATTATTGAAATAAGGGGATAATTTACTTGAACCATATATCTCTACTAAAATTCAACTACAGAGTTGAGGTGGGGCGAGTGTGTACTGAACTTTCATACAATCCAAGTTAAAGAAAAAGGCAGTTAAGGAAAAAGTCTCAGTATGAATTAATGCTGTAAATCAAAAGATAGAACTCAGATTTTACAAAATCCACATTCCAATGACATCGAACTTGTTTTAAAAATCATCTAAAAATTAGATTGAATATAAACAACAATCATCCGTGATTTAAGATTGAATTTTCCATTGAATCTGTTAAAGAAATATGCTGTTAACTGAAGCTTACCTTATAGAAAAGGAACACAACACCAGCAACACATAGTAACAGAAGGTAGAATACGGACGGAATGCTTGAGTGAGTACAATATTCTTAACTGCACGATTAACACTTATCAAGTTAAAATCTGCATATATCACTTTGAGTGTCGGAGATAAGACAACCATTTTGTTTAATGACAGGAAGAGAATTAACATAAATGATTGATGAAACATTAGAGAAAGTAATGATTGTTATCAGATAATAAAATGCAAAAGGAATTGCTTTCTTGTGTTAAAATATATTTTATTCAAAAAGCAAACAAAACAAGCAATTATTTTGAACAAGTACCTGTTTCAAAGAGAATATAATGATATTTTGTGCTGCTGCTGACAAAATGATTGATGGACGTTTGGTTCATCTAAGATGAATAAGACTTAATCGTGAATTTTAATAGTTGTGAATATATGACAATGCAAAAGGTTTTCCCCATGTAATGCGACCATAGATATCAAAGTATAAATAGAATCATGCAAATGTATGATTTTGTTTCATTTATCAGTAAACTACTTTATATAGTTGCAGTGAATATATTATCTGTTTAGATTAAGCAGGTATCTGTAGATGTTGACACTGTTTGATTATTCAACTTAATTTAATGAAAGTGGAAACCATAGTGTGACACGGACACGCCACTTAGGAGGATGAATTTAATGAAGATAATTATTCCCATTCTCATTAAAATTCTAATCTTCTTCTTATCTCTTCTAACAAACACTGCATTCTTGATGTTTCTAGTTTAACTACTGACAAAGTCTGATGTTTCAAAGTTTCTGTTTTGTGGAGATATATGTTTCTGGACGCTTAGCATTTGTTCTCTTTTGCAGAGACAAGTAGCATTTTCTGCTTTCATTTCAACATGTGATTTGAACCTCCTGGTTTATTGTTTGTAAACCGCTATGAATGACCGTGTTAAGGAGGAAAGCAGTGTATAAGTGTAAGAACACATTACAATCTACTGATGTGTGGCGGCATGACATGTTGACCACCTGAACACCTAGTAGAGAAGTTGCTGGATATTGCTACATTTATTGTTCTGTTTGAAGAAGTTGATACAGTGAAAAGAAGCATCAAGGTTAACTCTAAGTACTGGAACAGTGTTTATTCAATATGAATGATAATGTGGAGCTGACAATAATTTGTGTCTTTGTTGCAAAAGCCAGGAAAGGACTATTGAGAAAGCATTTGAACAAGGTTATTTAAAACTATTATCGCTTATCTCTAATAACTCCATTTCTGTTCTCTGATAAGACTGTCCTGTGATTTGTATTGACAGAATTATTGAATTATATTTTAGTATAAGACTGTAAATATGAAATTATCTGAACATGAGATCATGGACATATCGATGTCAAGTAATCCTTTTCATTGTATTTGTCATATTTATATTTGATTGTTGATTTAATAAATTTATTGTAACATTTATTGACCTTATTAAGCATATTGATAACTTTATGTTGGAGAAGGAAGTGGTGGATGGTGGCTCACTAAATATAGATTAAAGACGGATTTGTCCTCTCTTTTAGTATGAAGTTTCCCGCTCGTGGAAACATAGTGTGACCATAAATGTTGGTTTATGTTTTGCAAGAGAGAAAACGTTTACAGTGCACGTATATCGCCAAGTGAGAGAGGACAACTGGTTTCTGCTGGAGGACCATTAATAAAATAAATTAAGATGATATCACTTGTAATTAGTTTTATATGATTAATTGATTAATTATAATATAATATCCATTACTTAAAGTGGCGTTTGTGTTACAGTGTTACTGTGCATAAGAACTCAGACATCATTAACAACATTTTACCTTTAATGTAAATAAAGGAAATGCATTTAACTGAATTAAATGTATCGATTATTGATTTTGCTGTTTGAAACTAATTACTTAATGATTAGGTTGTTATGGGGAATGTATATGAATTGAGCTTGTATTTACTAAATGATGTACAGTCGCTCAATGTTGTAATTTTTTTATATAAATTATAAATTGATATTAGGATGAGAAAGATACTTTAAAAACTTGTGAAACTTATATTTCAGCACTGGGTATATGTCGTGCACCAGAGTAAATTAAAACTGTGTATGGATCACAGGTGAGAGATGAAACATCACTAAGAATGGATGTAAGAATGATTAAAATAGTCAACAAATAACTCAGATTTGCTTAATGCATTCTAATAGCAACATTTGATTGTTTAGAACTTTTTACAATATTGTAAAAGTTCGGCATGCACAATTTAAAGTAGTAATTTATGTATATCAGTAACACCTAAAACATAACTGGACAAGTGATTCTCTAATTCAATAGATACGAAATAATGGCCTACTAGTTCAAAACAAGAAAGAAAAAATTAGACACTTTATACACACACATGCAATGGATTGTGAGTCTCGTTGTTATGAAATGACAAAATTATAAGGTATAATATAAACATCCTCTTATAAACTTTGCTTTCACTTGCTTCTAAGAGACTGATTTACTGTGCAATAACACACTTAAACAGAATTATCTTTTATTAAACTTTGACTGTTGGAATTTCACACAGTGCATTCTTATTTGGAATTCTCATTAATGGTCAACCTTGGTTTGTTTCTTTTTTAAAATGGTAGGTTATATTATTGTTCTATAATAATAATGAGATGTGTCACAGGGAAGGAGGGACCCAGAATTAATATTTTATTTCATTTAAATCACGTACGTACCGCTAGGCAAAACATGAAGTAAGGGAGGTAATTCGCAGTCAAGGCCATGGTTTTGATAGCGCCATATGCTCTAACGCATAGCTAACTTTTATTTTCTAAACACAAAGTTCATTCACTAATCTCATCTAGATAAGACAGATTGTATGTAGACCTAGTATGTGCATATTATTTCATGCATGTGTATATTTAAGAAGGGTTTTATATGTATATATTAAATGAATTAGTTGTATCCATAGATGCATGTGTACATGCATTTGTTTACGAGTATTAGCTAACTGTGCATTAGATTTTGCCTAGCTATTCATGCTGCAAGCTTTTTAAAAGCATGCAATTTGTGAAATGTCAGTCACAAGACTAAAACCTTCTAGAGCAGGGGTGCACAAACCGCGGCCCCGGAGGACTTTATTTCATTATTTGTGTTGTTTTTTCCTACTGAGCAATTGATGTGCAATCTGACTTGCGGCCCTCCACGCACTATCAATTGGAAATGTGGCCCTCTGGGCTCGGTTTCACGACAGCCAACTAGCGCAGTTTTCGACCTAAACTGGGTGACAACTACCTTAGTTGCCTTCTAAGCGCTATGTATTTCACTACTGCAACTTTGAGCGCGCGCGGCCTAAATTAGGTCGGAACTACTGGAGCACCTCCCTACCAGCTCTAACTTTCGCTAGCAGCGACCTAAGGTACAAACAAATAGGCGTGCATCAATTCTATCACAGACGTAAGCAAAGAAGAAATTGTCCTTAGCGGGATTGTATATAGTTTAATATTCTAAGAAACAATCCACAGAAACATTTATGAATCACTATGAACATATATTTTATTTCTACCACTCATTTCTAAATATTTTATTTTAATGTAAATGTGTGTAGTTTTTATGCAATCATTTGTGAAAGGAAAGCAGTTAATTAATTTTGCAATTCTGTTTCCACTAAATCCATGAATCTCAAGAATGATTTATATATTTCCTTAATTTTATTTATCTGTGTATTCATTATAATGCAACTTAAAACTCTCTAAAGCCACAGATAAAAACAAAAAATGATTGTTTTATCATATAACTGGGAATTTTCATTAGTGGACTATTAAAAATTAATAATAATATATCAATTTTAATTGGCATTAAGTTTATTTTAAACCAAATTATATTAGTAATAGTAATATTTGATCATATATAATATTATAATAAAATGTACAGTTATTTCATAATTATACTGTTAGAGTTTTGAAAATAAAAGTAAAATATATATTGTATTATATTGTTATAATATAAAGGCTAAAAAGGTGGTGGCATTTTAATTTTTTTTAAGTTTCATTGTTTTTCATTAAAAATAAATAAAGTAAACTTTCAGTGCTACTCATCATCTGTCAAACTGAAATACATGTATCTATCTGTAACATTACAACTAATGATTATCTTTTAATTAAAAAAAAGAATGGCCATATATTATGTATACATTACATAGTAATAATGCATTAGTATAAGTTAATATAATTAGAAGTAGAATTGTGTGTAAATCTTCAAAAGGTGAACAGCTTTGTTTTGGTTTTCTGAAAAATACAGTTTTTGTATTTTCAAAGTATTTACATTTATTTCATTGTTGTTACAAATATATTTAACTTTTACATTAACAATAACAGTGTATGTATACACTGGGTGATGGGAAAAATTCATATAGATGAATATAAAATGTGACTTAACACTGGCAACTGCTGGATAGAGAAATAAATTGCTACTTCAATTAGTATTTACAAAATGATCTAGGCACTTAAGTATTAATATGATGGTGACTCATGTCATATTTAACACATAGACATTTAAATATTATTATGATGGTGACTCATATCATATTTAACACATAGACATTTAAATATTATTATGATGATGACTCATGTCATATTTAACACATAGACATTTAAATATTATTATGATGGTGACTCATGTCATATTTAACACATACAGACATTTAAATATTAATACAATGGTAACTCATGTCATATTAAACACATAATTTTAATAGACATTTAAATATTATCATGATGGTGACTTATGCCTAAATGTGAATTGATTAAAATAATTATTAAGAAAAAAATAAATTATACAAACAGAGTCTTTATTCATTGTTTTCAGTTTGCATGTTTATTTACTGTTGTATTTATCACATACATTCAAAGGTATTTTTGAGATATGATAGTTATTGTTTTATGAACATGAGAACTAAAATAAATAAGTATTGAAACAGTTAATAAAAAAAAATAGAAAAATATAATTCATGACTAAAACTGCAATTTGTATAATTTCTATATAAATGTTTAATTAATTTCTTGTACAAGGAATATTTATGTCAAATGACAGATTATCCAATATTAAACAAATTATTATAGTTTATTCCTCAAACAACTGATTTAGTGTTTATAGTTTTGAGAATAGAATATAGCACTTTTATTTTGATAATGTGACTAAAAATATACATGAGTTCTCCACCAGTCTTAGGGTATTTTCTTTTAGCAAGGTAACTTTTTGCTTCACTTGTTAGTTTAGAGTAGTTTAGACCATTTACAGCGAAGTTTGGGTGCTAACTGATGAATGGTAGAAATCGCATTCACTAACATAAGCACATCAGCCCACGCATTCTTTTTGTCTTTGTGACTGAGTTCTTTAGTCATGATTGTAGGATGTTTTTTTCTGCATTCATATGCCTCTATTAAAGCAACGATCTCTAAATGCGTGAAATTATCTTTATGTGCGTGATGATTTTCATGCTCGGCATCCATTGTTAAAATTGAATTGTGGAATAGTTCTATTTATAAACAAGTCATGTAATGCTTCGAGTTGGCAACTACTTAGAGTGCTTCTAGTTGGCAGTCATGAAACGCTACCTAGAAGTGACAACTAACTAGTTTGGAACTAGCGCGCTTTTCGGGAAAGCTCCACTCTAAGTTGGGCGGCTGTCGTGAAACTGAGCCCTGGCCTATAAAGTTTGTGCACCCCTGTTCTAGAGGGTTCTACAGTTCTCAAAATTGTATAAATATGGATGACTGAAGGTTAAATCTGAGAGAGAGTTTTAACATCAACCAAGAAACCAACAAACTATGGGAACACTTTGAGACACCTGCCCACTGTATGACCTCATGTCATGTGGTGTGGCTTTCAACCTATGACAAAGAAGCATTTCTCTCCATATAAAACCAAGCTTTTGTAACAGCAACTTTGTCCAAGAATGCAGTCTTTTTGCTAGAAGGAAGAAGAAGATTCTATTTGTTTGATGAACATGGGAAGTATATGTTCGAAGCTATTATCTTCAATTATGGAGTAAATTCTCATATATGGAGATTTACTGTGAAGAGTTGGAAAAATCTCTCTCCACCCATCTTTCATCTCGTCAACCACCTTGTATTAAGCATCAAGGTAACTTGCTTAAGTACTACCTGGTGGGGTGATCAGTTCAGTATTCTAGGCAGCTCAAGTATGCAACGGGGTTGCATGTGTTAATGATACGAGAGGCCATTTTTGTCCTACCCTGTCTGAGCTTCCTCTGAATTCTCCATTCCGCAGTTCAAGGGTCAGCACCTAAGTGCTCAATGGACGCGAGGATTTCTGCATTCAAAAGGACGCGATGACACTTCACTAGACAAATCATCCGGTAATGTTAAGCATTGTTGGGTTTTCTGTCGTCATGACAACCAAGCAGTAATGACAATTACTGAGGTTGGCGACATGTCAACAGTGCACAGATTTTCTTAGCCCCTAGTGGCCAAGTCTGAGATGGTGCCTAAACTCCTACAGGTCTTCACCGTAGGGCGATGCAGCCATTGCATCATATCTTCTGGGCAAGGCATTAAAATGAGAGATGCATCATCTTCTCTTCGGAGCACCTCTCTGAGTGACAACAGAGAATGTCACCCCTCTCCAGAGCATTCTTATGAACGATGCTATGAGGCGCCATCTTTCATCACATCTTCTCAAGCATCCCTATTGAGTGACGTGACAGATCATGTCACCTCTCTTCAAAATATCCCTTGTGAGCCAGGCTACGATGCATCATCTTCTCTCCAAAACATCTCTCGAGTGGCGTCACCTTACTTCAAAACATCCCTTATGAGTGACATGTTAAATTATGTCACTGAATTTGGAACTGTGACAGTATACCTTGAGTGGTTAAAAGTAGAAGGCAAAAGCGCACCTAGAACTGTTAAGAATAAGGACATTTAAAACTTTAGCGCATCTAGAACTGTTAAATCATAATTTTGGATCGATCAAAAATTTGTTATTATTGTTGTTATTATTTTTTGTATAATATGAACTCGACATGATGGCTAGTGTAGGCCTATTTTTGTATATGAATCATTGTTGATGATAGTGGTGCCAGAATTATTGTGTAATTAATTATTATTTTCATTTTGAAATATCATTTTCACCCCCCCCCCCTTTATTTCCCAGAGTGTATGACATTGGAAAGTTGAATGTTTGACTAATCACTGTGTGAAAGAGTAGTCCCCTGACTTAGATAATAAACAATCAAATTCTTCACCCCTAAGCAAACTTGTTACTCTTAGTTTTAAGAGAGTTGTGAAAGGATTTGTATTTGTATCATTTTGTTTGTTCGTCTGTTCATCCGTTTATTCACTTTCATGATACTCGCTCCACTGCATACACAGCCAATAAAACGTTCCTTTGCATGACATAATAAAACTGGGTCCCACTCAAACATCAATGGTGTATGTCATGTGTGTCTATGTAACATCTTGACATGACCTATTACTGGCACATGTCACAACGAGCTTTTCTTGGAGATACATCGAATAAGACAAACCCGACTTCACTCCTCCTGTGTGCCTCTATGCATTAGCCCGCTCACGACGTCTACTACACTCTACAGACCGTGTTTGTGACAAGATGTATATGTCGAGAACGAGCTAACATAAATAAATATATAACCGATGGATAGTTATCCAGTTATGGAAATTATAACAGAATTAATTTCGTTAACATATTTTTTCTTTTTTTTTTAATCTCAGATCAGTAGCGAATGTACACCTCTGATTATCGCATAAATGATTATATGTATTTATTTTATTTTAATTATAAACATTATTTAGTTGCCTTTTATTAAATTAAACAGCTATAACTTAATTATATCCACGTCACACATTCTATTTAAAGTCATTAAGTATAGAACTGAGTTGTATTCAACATATTTAGATCTCATATGTTGCAAATGACGCTCATCTATTTATTTTTTGAAAGCCAGTGTGCTCGTTAAAGAAATAATTAAGAAAGAAATTTAACTCATCCTCTTGATGTTCTATAAAATGCTATTAAATTCAGTACAAGCAGCCATTTCACCCATCTTTCTAGTGTTTTTGTATAATGCTATTGAATTCAATACAGTCTTCAGCATGCTTAGAGAGGTTAGTGTCTGTGAACTGGGATTTGGCACACAAGTGTACAAATCTCCGCTTTAACATGTATGAATGTAATATGAGTAGTACAATAAATGCCCAATTACAGTCAAAACTAACCTTTACAGTTGTTGTTTAAGGACTGTATAGTCAAAACTGCGATCACACTCAAGTACACATGTGTGAGTGTACCGTGGAGATGCATTTGTGAAAGTTTATCGCTTTGTTGCCACTACTTTAATTTCCGTTCCTTTGTTTAGAATCATATCACGACACGTAGAGTTATGTCCCACTTCAGACCGAAGAGTGCTACACACGACAGCTCACGTCATGAAAACTCCCGAATGTGAAATCAGCAGGAAACTATTCCTTTTAACTTAAAACAATAATTATATATATATTTCAGCACGCAGAGACGCTAGAGTGACGTATGCCGGCACAGTTATTTGTGCAAAGCTGAATGAGAGAAAATACGATTAACATGGCGGTGCAAACTCACTTCCTTGTACAGTATTGAGTAACTGTTTATGACCTACATTTTGCTAAGCGCTTTTGCCATTTCGTTTACACATTTACTGCACTGATACGTACAGAAATAAGCATGAAACTTTGTTCAGTGCTAAGGACGGACCCAAGCATTCGGTGATAAAAAGAGCAACTGAACATTCATTTTAAAAAGCCTGGGATAACAGCTTTAAATGTATTTCTTTACTTGTTTTGCCTGCTTTTGACTACCTGCAAGTATGATAGACATTGATATTCTCAGTAAGATTTTATATTCTATCTCTCGACATCAAATACTAGCTTTTAAGCCAATTATGTTTTATGCCGTCTATAAAGTACGTCTCGCAAAGAGGGTTAGGGGGACTGTAACAAAGGGATGAGAGAGATTCAGATATTGTGACGTAGTGCCTTGTTTTCTATAAATATCGTAAAATGTTGTCGTTTAATTTACCAATTGTCCATGTAAATGATTTGTACAAATATATTAAATTAAATGCAAAACCCTTTTCTATGTGTTATTGTTTTTATTTACTTGAGGGGGTGTCTGCTAAAAGGGTATACCAGTCGGTGACACGATGAGACAAGGTAGGGGAAAAAATGCTCCACAAACTCTTAACATACTCTTAGAACAACTCCTTGCTTCGAGTTAAAAATAAATTATGAATAAAACAAATATTTATAATTAATTAGCATCTCTTAAATAAACTTGATACTCTGATAGAAGGAAAAAATGCAAACAAATTCAGGCATACAGTTCCAATGTTTACTTAATTTATCGTTTTGGAAAGCAAAATTAATTATCTTAAACGCTATATCTAACTATAGTAATGAAGGAATGTTATGGGGGGGGGGGGGAATATAACATTTACACCAGGGGTCTCAAACTCGCGGCCCGCAAGACGATATTTTGTGGCCCCCACTTGATATCAAAGTTTAATGATAGTGCGGCCAGCACGTTTTTCTCACACACCTTGGGAGTTTTATAGTTTTTGTCACCTGTGGGCTACCATACCTCAGGATAACAACCAGCGCGTTGTGTTGAAACTCGGGGACTTTCTTTCCCCAAGCCTGTTACATATTGCTACTGTTTAGCAAAGTTCAAAACATCCAGCTGTAGCAAGCTGATTCTATATAGATTATAGACCGTAAAGGCCTGCACACAGATGAGTGGTTTAGAAAAGAGAATTTTCATGTCGAAAAAACCGGTGAATGGTTTTAGCAAAGAAGAAAAAATAGTAGACTGATAGAACAGAAAAGGAAGAACAGAAAAATAAATAAATAAAGGAATACAGCAATCTAAATAAATAAATATGTTTAAACAAATAAGAAATATTAAAGTAAATAAACAATATACCAACAAAAAGAAAGATTATAAAAATAATTACAAAAAAAAGTACTTGAAACACTGACGTGATTCCTAATTGAGTGAATGTGTTTTATCGTATGCCTATGTAATGGAGTCAAGGCAAAGTATACTTGACCTCCTAACCCGTAATCAGTTTGCATTGTTATGTTTAGCTTTTTGTGGACACAGTCTTATTCGTAACCAATATTTTTGGATACCTGTTTTCACGAAAGTGATGTAATCACTATACTCTGGTGCATGCAATGTATTCACAGTCGGAAGGGAACTCACTCCTATTACGTAATATTTCGAACAATAGCCGATAGTAGGTCATGTTCAAGCCGATGCTTGACTGATAGATTTCCCGCCATAAATTCATATGCACCTTTATATACCCTGTGCTACACGCCGCAAAGTAGAAAAACGTGCTGAAAGTTAGTCACTTGAAACGTGATTGCCATCGAGTGGAGAGAAAATACATTCTGTCACCCAGTGCAAATATGTTTCTTTGTTTTTGTTTTATTTTGTAACCCATCCCCAGTCATGTCTTACTCAAAATCTGCTGTGAAGAGAAGGGTTGGCGATGAGCACAGACAATTTCAGGAGAAGTGGGAGATGGACTACTTTTTTGTTGAGCACAGGGACATCCCGACGTGTCTTATATGCACAGAGAAAGTTGCGGTGCACAAGGAGTACAACATCAGACGTCATTACTCAACTAGACATGCTGAGGAGTATGCAAAATACCAGGGAGATGAGAGAGAGGACCGAGTCGCCAAACTTAAAACATGTTTACTGAGGCAACATGATTTTTTCAAGAAAGCAAGCAAAGAGAGTGATGCGGCAGTCAAAGCTAGCTATGTGGTGAGTGAGATGATTGCTAAAGCAGGTAAACCATTTAAAGATGGCGAGTTCATCAAAACGTGCATGTTACAGTGTGACGGATTCTGGCAAATTCTGTGTCATGAACTCATAACCCAGTTCTGCTGATTCAAAATCAAATTTTGAATCGAATTCTTTGTCAAAGCTTTTCCCGTGTTGCACCAGTATCGAGAAGCTAGCAAAGAGGTCAAACGTATTACGTAACTTTAGACCATTGTCCAAGTTCGAATCAACAAGCATACCATGTGACCAGTCATGTGTCGCATTCAATACAGTTTGATAAATACGATAACGTGCGGTAAAATTGTCACTCGCACACACAGACCCGGTCGACACACAAATCAGCTACCTAGCTAGTCACTGCCTATTGCCGAGTCATGCTAGAGAACCCGTTGCTTGAAGCAGTAATCTACTTTTGAGAGGTAACACGTCTACTTCTTACAAATATTATTGCATTTGTTAATTGTATTTTGTATTTGAATTGATGTATGTATTTTGTACAGGATTATCGCAATTCTAGCCGAAGTACGTGATTCGATTGTAAAATGACAAATCTAAAGGTTTCATTTGTATATAAATTATTGCAACTCTTTCTTATCTTTAATTTGTATAAATCTTAAATTCACTTGTGCCGCAGGAACGTCTGTGCACATTGCAAATTCTTCGTAATTCAAATTGTTTTCTTGCGTATAATTTTTATGCTAATTTGTAAAGCGCTCATGCTTAATTTGAATTATTCCTTTGTGTGAATTCCAATTTTTAATGCTGTAAATGGTTGGAAATTCATACGTTCATGTAATGTTAAATGTAACACATATGTGAACCGCACTGTATCTTTAAATATGATTATATTTAAACTGTAAACGACACAATAGTGGAAGATTCTAATTTCAGAGCATTTAAATATCAATCACGTGCTTGGGTTTGCGAACACAAACGCAAATCGCTCATGGAAATCAAAACCTTTTATTCCAGAGCAGGTTCTTGTTCTTCATACTTCTTCTTGGTTCCTGTTCTACTTGAACCTATTCTTGGGTCATATGTCGACTCGCATGTCTTCATAACCCATGCCTACGTTTTATGTTGGCGCACGTTGTGTTAACCTCGGTTAACGACTCTCCGCCAAGTACACCACTAGCGCAGTAACTGAGTGGACGGTTGACTGTTGATGCTCTGGGCAATACCAGCGATGAGTCAGGTGATGTGGACCAGATCTAACCAGTTTAGAGACCATGTGGCGCCCATGAGTACAGATGAGTAATGTTCTGTTCTCCTGAGACCAAAAGACTATTGGGCAATTAACTTTCTACAAACAATGACTGTAACTCATTATAAGCACTGATTTATTTGCTACTGTTTAAATCTAGACTTCGTGCTCGTAATTAATTGTTATCGTTACATGTTAAATATTAAACTCTTTTTATATTTTGTTAAAAACCTCTTTTGTAGTAATTCTTATGCATATAGACCTATTCGTGGTTTGGGTGGGGGACGATTGAGCTAAATAAACGTTTTGAATGCATATTAATTTAAGAGAGTTTTAATGGTTTCCAAGCCGGCTATTGTACGCAAGTTGTCAGTTCGTAAATCTGTTTGTCTTAACTACAAAGACACATTTTTAACTTAGTCGAATGATAATTTGAGCAACCAGTCTGTTTAGGGTGAAGAGAGGGAATTAATTTAATCAAGTAAATTAAAGTTTCTATAAATTCCTAAGCAGGGTCTATAAATAAAAACTGGACACGTAACATACAGGTTGCAAGTATAGTCTGTCCAGAAAAGAACAGTCAGTTTAGCAACATAAGCCTCTCAGCCAACACAGTAGCAGAGCGCATTTCTGACCTGATAGGTAACATTTACGATCAACTTTGTGAGAAAGCTAAACATTTCCATGCATACTCAGTCACTCTTGATGAGAGCACCGATGTCACTGACGCGGCACAGCTCGCAATATATGTCCGTTGACGACAATTTTGAAGTGATGGAGGAGTTGCTCACAGTGATTCCAATGCATGGCCAGACCACCGCTGAGGAGATATTCCACCGGCTGTGTGATGCCATTGCAGATGCCGGCTTACTATGGGAGTTTTGCTGGAATAATAACTGATGGAGCGCCATCAATGACAGGGAAGAGAAATGGAGTTGTGGCACTTGTTCAAAGAAAATTGAAAGAAGAAGGTGTAGAAGAGGCCATTGCTCTGCACTGCGTTATACATCAACAGGCCCTTTGCAGCAAATGCCTGAAGTTTGACAATGTGATGTCTGACGTTGTGAAATGCATCAACCATATCAGATCCAGGGGCTTAAAGCACCGGCAGTTCCGTGCCTTTTTAGAGGAAATAGAGTCAGCATATGAGGATGTGCTCTACTACACTGAGGTATGTTGGCTTAGGAGGGGACAGGTCTTGAAGAGGTTTTGAGTTGAGAGCAGAAGTGAAAACCTTCATGGAGAAGGATGGGATGGATGTTCCTGTACTAAGTGATCCCAAATGGCTCATGGACTTAGCTTTTCTTGTTGATATCATACAAGAACTGAATGTACTGAACAAGAAATTACAAGGCCAGGGGCAGCTTGTCAGTGCAGCATATGTCAATGTCAGAGCATTTTCCACAAAACTCATGTTATGTAAAGCCCAGCTTTCTCAGACAAACCTCTGCCATTTCCCAGCATGTAAGGCACTCATGGATTCTGGCACACCATTGAGTGGTGAGAAGTATGTTGATGCCATTGTAAAGCTGCATGAAGAATTTGATCACAGTGGGTGAAGGGGGAGATTAATCTGTTGAGTGAGTAGTAGCTATAAAGTAGGGCTGTTGATCAGGAACACTAGAACCCTGGCCTCCAAACAATAGTGCGTCAGCTTCAAACATTAGATATGGAGTCTTGATTATGACTGTTATGTGTCCAGTATTTATTTAAAGACCCTGCTCAGAATTTTTTAGAATTTAAATTAAATAGATTCACCCTCTTATTCTGAACAGACTGGTTGCTCAAGTTTATCCTTCCCTAAAATTCGCTACTCGTAGTTGAGTCCGACAAATTCTCAGACAGACAAACTTGCGTACAAAGCACAGTTCGAGAACGTTAAAACAATTATAATTAATTATGCATTCAATCTTCCTTCCGACTCATTTGCCCCCCACCCAAACCTATTTTGGTCTATTGCATAAGAAATTAACTACGAATAATTGCTTCAACAAGAATTAAGAAATTTAATAATTTAAACAATAACAATGTTAATCCAAGGTAGATGACACTTAGTCACCTAAACTAGGCTATTGAGTGCGTTCTAAAGTCAATTGGATTCTTCACAGATTCTGATATGATTATTGAGTTCAAGAGTCTTAGACTTATCTCTTAGCTCTTTCTGTATAGCATCATTATGCAGCCATGGTCCACACAATTTGGTTGGTCCTGGACTCACAGCTAACTTGGTAAACAACTTCTCATCAGTTCGGATTATGCCAGTCGCCCACACAGTTTGGAACAACCTTCAAGCATAAGGAATCAGAACTTGAACCCGCTCTGGAAATGAATAAATTCCTATGAGTGACTGCTTACAGTTTCCGCAATCCACGCACGTGGTTTGAACAATAGCATAACTTATTCCTCGACCTTATTTGTGTCTTTACAATATCGTTTGAATATTTATAATTAAAGATACAAATAGTCCACATGTGCATTTTACAATTAATGTCACATGAACATATGAATTCCAAAACATCTACATTCCACAATGGAATTCACATAAGAAAGAATCAAGTTACAATTTAAAAATCACGCATGTGCGCTTTACAATTAACAATGAAACAATATACGCAAATTGCCGATAGAATTTCACAAACGTGCATGAGCGTTTTGTGATAACATAAGTTATTTTACTTTATAAAAGCAAGGGAATCAACCAGCGGGTTTTCTGTCTTTCTCTCTCATGATCCACTCTGATACGTTGATTGATGGACTGAAGATGCGTGAGGAGACAGTGAGAGACTCTATCCGTTGTGTAGGGTAGCATGACCTTGACTGATTTCCTAACGGGGATTGTTAGCTCAAAAGACAGACATGAGAATGTGCCTGCTATGAAGACAGATATCATAGTGGTAGATCTTGATCACCGATTACTGAGGTGAGTCGTGACGTCACATTAGAACACAAGATTATTGAGTCATGGGGTTTCCAATGCTAATGAATTGATATACATGATGGTTACTTGCTCTAACAAAGAATTGCATTCCAAAATAACAGATTAGAAAAATAGAAAATGGTTTAAGAGTTCAAGCATGTTTTTATCTTGACTCTGTCACAATGACCCTGGTTATCTGTTATGCAATGTGTATGCTGACGTATTTGTGAACATTGTTTGGAAAGGTTACATGTGTGCTGACAGAATGTAGGTTGGAAGGTGCGAGAAGGTCACACATATTAATTAGTTCTAGGTGAATTTTGAATGTGATTGGGTCAAGAGTGAGTCTAGGTAGAGATGGGCGTGGTTTCAGGTGTAAGAAACCCCATGGTGAATATTTAATTCTTCCTTAAAATGCAGACAAAATCTACAGGAAAAGAAAGTTTGCACAAACTGAAGACTGAATGAGGAAGGTAGATCGATAAATACACAAGACCGCTCCAGGAGCCCCTCTCCCCCTCTTACCAGAGACATCACCATGAGTAACAACTACATCAACATCAACAACAGTTAAATTCCAGACAGCAACAACACCTACAACAGAACAGGGCCCCAAACACAAAAGATGGAGCCCATCACAACACAGATAAAGACAGCAGCAACAAACAACAAAGACAACAACAACACTTACAAAACCACTGCTGACAACAACAGCAAAGGTTATCAGCAGTACATTCAGTGGGGATATTTCAGTCACCTGTAACAACTGCTGCTGGATAACCTATGCTGGCTGCCAGCTCCCATCTTCAATGGTCACTGGGGACAGCAACATGGCCAGCAACAACAATGACAACACTACATATGAGGAGGTCAGGGGATTGAACATCCAGGTGCATGTACACGCTAGGTTCAGACCTGGTATAGTACTAGACTGTGTTCTGTAAGATGTCCCTTCCCACCCACCCTCCCATTCCAAACATCAAGAATGACAGCATTAACATCAACTAGAGCTTTAGCCCATGTACTACTAGACAAAAGCCCGTCTTTGATGGACAGACATGATTTTAGCAATTGTCAAGCAAACTGCAAACTCTACAAAAATACAATGTTTCATCAACAGAAAACAATTGACAACAGTAACACAGGAAATATACAGCAACAACCTTCATAACACGGACAACAAAACTGTCAATGCTACAGGCACAAAATACAGGAAAAGAGCTAAAGTCTCTACAGGAACAAAAGCTACACCTTTCAATGCCACAGACGCAAGACACAAGAAACATAGAATACACATAACAGGAACACAACTCAACTGGGAGGGGGGATACCAAACTATAACAGTCACAATGAAAAGCAAGCACCAGGAAAAAGAAATACAACATCTACCCAACACAATACCAGCCACCCTCTTTAGAACAAAGTGAGAAGAGAAAGGCTGAACAGGAATCCACCTAAAACTGAGAATGTCTAAAGAAGATGGAAAGTGTTCATGCAATCCCTGTGGAGCAAAAAAATTAACAAGATAACAACTATTCTTCACTTTGCAAAACAACTCTTTGGGTGAGCATTGAGACTGGGTCTCTTCTTATCTCGTTGTATATGGAACAGGAGACCCTGAGCTAGATAAGGATTTTTCCTTCTTTGTTCATTTTCTAATTTATTCTGAAATCTTCAATGTGGGCTTTGGGTGTCTGATTCTGATATTTTTCATGACATATCCTTTTGATCATCTACCAGCATGACGTATCTTGTGCTAGCACATTAAACTGAAGTTCAGTCTTAATTGTGAACAGTGACTAGAGTGCAGCTTGAACTTGATCTTACTTAGTTTGAACTGCCATATGATAAGAAACTAGGGCATATTGTATTCTGCTTATTATTTTTAAATATTGTTAAACTTTTCTTTTTATTAAACTTTTATTAATTGTTCTGTCTCGCTTATCTGTTAGTGTAATGTTACTATTTTTATTATATATATATATATATATATATATATATATATATTGTTATTATAACTTGTAGTGATAGTCTAATGATTGTTCTCTGTCCATCTATACATCTGTTTGTATATCTATTTTATATCTTTATCTCGGTTTAAATAACTGAATCAGGGCCATGAGTCTTGCTTGTTTCGTTGCAGAGTATAAGGATATCATTCCAGAGAATGGTGAGGCATGTAATTTCCAACTTATCCATCTTTTTGCTTATAGCTGCTGCTTCATGGAAAGCATCTCTAGATTGGTCTTTGTCCAGTGCAATCCCATTAAGAACTGCTTGAAATTCTTTGTACCCATGACACAGAACCTTCACAACATCATCATGAATGGGCCATCGCATATCTGATAAGCGTTTCACTGCTTTGTGTTCATGTCATGAACATGTCTCTGGGACATGCCAAAGTTGCGTTGATGCCACGAAAAAGGCATATAGTTTTTGAAGAAAGTCGAAGCAGGCTACGACTTGTGTGCAATATTCAACAACCCTCATGCCAACTAAATTCAGGGAATGGCCCGCACATGGAACGTAGACATCTAATACATTTATTCCTTTTATTCTAGCATGCACGCCTGAGTACTGACCAGACATGCTGGAGGCATTATCATATGATTGTGCACGGCAATCTGATGTGTTCATGTTGTTTTCTTCCAGAAAGTTCATGATGGTGTCCACAAGATATTCTGCTCCATGACCAAGGATACATACAAATCCTAAGAACTGTCCCACCTATGATATATCTTTCACATATCTCACGGTAAATGCTCATTGATTGGTGCAACTCACATCCGGGGTGGAGAAAGAGAAATATTTTTTTGTCTTAGGTCTGAAAGTACTGAGCAAACAACTTTATTGCCCATCAATATGATACTCTCTGCATAAATTTGCAATAGATAGGAGGATTACCGGCAATGCCATCCCTCTTTAAAAGTTAAAAATGGGTCGAATTTACTAATTAATTCCAAGCTTCTCAAATCATTTCGTTTGTGCTGTTAAACTAGAATCTAAGTGTCACCTTTAAAAGACAAAGTCCTGGATGCCAAAAAACATTATTACAGCCACAACCTGCTTCAGTACATCACGCCAATATTGTTGTTCCACTTATAATTGTTTCATTAATTGTGTATCAATGTGTGCCACTTAGTTAATGGGTATGATTATTATTAAATAATTAATTATCCAAAACTAATTACAAGTGATGAGAATTTTAATTTATTTTATTAATGATCTTCCAATAGATACCATTAGCCACTCTCATTTGGCGGTGTCACAGTCTGATAAAAATGTCATGACTTCTTGACCCACTTGTTTGTTTTCAAACATCAAAATTTGAAATTCCTTTGTTTAGAGTTCTCCCATGATACTTCAGTATCGAGAAGCTTCTAACAAAGAGGTCAGAGACATTATGTAACTTTAGGCCATTGTCTAAACTCTCGAACCAACTACATACCACGTGACCAGTCACGTGATGCGTCCTATACATTCTGATAAATAGGCGAACGCGTTTCTGTAGAGTCACTCCGAGAACCAGAAGCATTGACGTAGTACAGTACCGTCGCTTAATTCGTTGAGTCAGAGGACAGCCGACGCGATTGCTGAGATAACATTTCGACTTCTCACTAAAGGTACCACTTTTATTGATTGTATTTTGCATTCTTGAACTATGTATGTAATTTTTGTGCTATGTATTGCTACTGAGCTTAAACACGGTTCGTTGATAAATGACAGAAACCTATAAGTTATTGTATATAAATCATTGTAACTCTTTTCCCATTGTAACTTTAATTTATATAACTTTAAATTCACTAGAGCCAGGAGTGCCTGAGCCAGACATGAATTTCTATTGTAATTCAAATTATTGCGTGTGAATTTTAATGTAAATTGTAAAGCACTTTGCTTAGTTTGAATTGTCCCTTTTGTATGAACTCTAAATTTCAACGTTGTAAATATTTGGTAATTCATACGTCATGCTTGTTAAAGGCAACATGCGTGAGATTAAATTTTTGATCTAAATTGTAAACCACGCGTTATGTCGAATTTCTAGCCCGAGCATTTAAAAACCAATCGTGCTTAGGTGGCGAACTTAAACGCAAGACGATTACGAAAACATTCTTGTTTTCAGGTCGGCTTTTTATCCTTGTTCTACAAAGCCCTGTTCAAGCTCTATGAGTGAGCTGAATCCACTATTGTCCTATCACCATATTGAGACAGTGCCGACGTGCAGGTTTGCACGTCTGTCTATACTTACCATTCCATTCAGCGTGATACTGAAAGACAGTTCCATTGTTATGCTGTATGCATCCTTGCTGAGGGAAGACAAGTGAGGTAGACTGGTCTGGACTGGATTCGAACACTTTCACAAGCTAAGTCATTGCTTGGTGTACCGAAATCAAATGAACTTTGTTTTCAAGGCAATTCTCTCGTTGACATTTAGCACGTTAAATAGTCGAGGCTTAGAATCAGACTTCGCGCTCGTATTAACTATTTGTTAAATTGTTAAACTTATTAAATCTTATTTTTTATTGTTAATCCTCTTTGTAGTATATTTTTATGCATGATAGACCTATAGATATTCTTGGTTTGGATGGGGGCGAATGAGCTGAATGACATAACGAATGCATATTAATTTAGAGGAATTTAACGACTCCAAGCCAGCTTTGTACGCAAATTGTCAGTTTGTAAATCTGTTGTCCGCACTACACGACACATTTTTAAGTTAGTCAAATGATGATTTGGGCAACCAGTCTGTTTAGGTTAAACGAGAAGGAATTAATTTAAATAGTAAATTAAAGTTTCCATAATTTCCTAAGCAGGGTCTCTAAATAAATACTGGAAACGTAACAGGCGGATATGCGGGTGCTGTAAATATTTTCTATCTCCCACAACATTAAAGATAAACATTTATGGTCACACAATCTTTCCATAGGTAGAAAACATCTTACTATAGGAGAAGACAAATCTGTCTTTAATTTATATTTAGTGAGCCCCCATCCACCCACTTTCTTCAATTAAATTATCAATATGCATAAGATGGTCAATAAATTTAATGAATCAACAATCAAACATACATATGACAAATTCAATTAAATAGATTACTTGACATCATTTATTTCCATGAAACCTTATTCAAATAATTTCTTTATTTAATCCTTTATTTAAAAGATATACATTTCAACAATTCAATACAAATCACAAGATAGATCTTATCAGAGAACAGAAATGGAATTATGGAGAAATAAGCAGTAATATGTTTTACATAACCTGAATTAAACGCGGTCTCAATAGTCTTTCTGCATGTCTTTGCAACAGTGTCACACAAGTTTATTGTCTGCCATCAACTCCACTTTGTGTTTCTCTTGCAGATTCACTGCTTGCTCTCTCAAAGTGACCCTAGGCTTTTTCAACTGTACCAGTTTTTTTCAAGCAGAACAGCAATTGTAGTAATTTCTAGTACTTCCCCATATTAGAAATTTTCTCATTGTAGTCAGCATTATTTTGCCACCATACATCAAAGGGATGTAGTGTATTCCTTTACACTTACACACACTGCTTCCCACCTCTACTATAGTTGGTTGGGGCAGGTTGTGGCAGTTTACAATCAGTGAATCAGAAGATTCATATCACACACAGAAAAAGGGTTGCTTGCTCTGAAAAATATAATCAAGGAGCAACACTAAGTTTCCAGTTTATCGCTTAATATCTCCATTCTTTCTTACATTCCAATCTCAACTAACAATTTCCTGCAATGGTATTTTGAGCCCAATACATGCACACAGCATAATAAATACAACATATTATGACAATGTCAAATATTTAGCATACTATATGTGAGCAGTTAATTCAAACATTTGCAAAAATAATAGTCTACTCACATAATGCATCTTATTAAAACACAAATATTTCATATCAATAGCAAAATGCACAAAATATTTCTAAGTCATTCTCTCTCTCAACCATCAGTTAACTCACCATCAAGATAACAGTCAACTTTCAAGGCCAGACTTCTTTGCCACTTCAAATTCAAGTGATCAGACAATAGATTTCTCTACAGCATGCACACTTTTAGATCTCAGCCCATTGGCTGGTCTCGTCCTTGTAAATCATAACCATTGGATAATAAAAACTACTCACCCACTTGGGATGGTTTGCATTACATCGACAATTTCTAGTATATTCTCAACTCGGGTTGTTTACTTCCAACTCTGACACTTTAAAAAATACCGTCATAAGGAATGCACAACGTCAGGTTACTCTGACAGTTTAACAATTTATAAAACAATTACATTTAAAAATTGGGAGAGGCAAATTTACTCCACCACACAATGTGACCAGCAGCTCTAGCATTGCTCATTGTAAATAAGCATGCACTTTCAATGACCCTCACCATTTTCATATTCACTGAGACATGTTATTATATTCTGCCAATGTTAAAGCCAGTAGTGCTTAGAGCAGAATGATGACCCATTATATTTATAGCTGTTGAAAAAAGTGACAAACAAAGCAATACACAGACTTCTGAGATGGAGAATAGAGTAGCCACTTGTGACAAACCAATTCACCATTTTGTAGTTGATGATGGAAACAGGAATCAGTTAAGTAACTTATCTCTAGTTCCATACATGTGTTGAGTCGTACTAAAGTCAGACTCTTTAAGTTGGCAAATAACAGGACCTTTACGAATCAATAAGATCATAATTCCTCAGTGATTGGACTTCATAAGGCTGCATCAGTCGGATAGTCCACCGAGTTTATATCTTGTGAAAGTTTTTTAAATGTTGATTTTATGACAGCATCTGAACTTTTGACTGGTAGACAATCATCTTGCAGCGACACTAACCATTCATCTTTATCACAGCCAATGACATCAGCAGATGAGTAAGGTGACATAAGAGAATCTTGTGCCTCAACAATGTCGGACTGCAATGATTATTGTGCTTACTGTCCTTGAAAGATAAAAGATACTTTCGGATGTTTGCCAACATTTCCAATTCAGCTGCTTCCTTCTTTCTATTCACAGTGTCACTCATATAATTTCTACGCATTCGTGGTGGGTTGTCTGATGGTTCATTTAATAGATCATAGTTAGTGACAATTGGCAAAAAAAAGGCAAATCTGTGAATAATGACAATCACAACATTATTAAAATAAAGGGTAGATACTATCAAAATAACTTAATGTTAATGTATTGGAGGTGGAAATGAAGTGACAAGAGCAGTTTTTGATTTTGTTAAGTTAAATAAGTTTGCCATGTTCACTACTGAGTACTTTGCAACTTATGTCACTTTACAATTTCAAAAATTTATTACAAAGACAACTGATGAGATCTCTTCATCAGATTTGTTCTATGTATTCAGTGGTTACCAAAGTTTGTAATTGTGACACAAGGAATTCATCCCCAATGGGTCTGGACTTAGAACTGACTAATATTAATTATTTACACTCTCCATTGATGGGAAGGAGGACCATCTGAATCAAACGGATAGTTCAGTCATGCTTGATTGACAGTCGCCAGCAAGAGCTACCTGGTCAGTCCTCTTAATTGTAATCAGGTAGAAGCTGCAAACTACCTTTGGGCTAGAGACAGAGGGGAAGACTGTCAGTTCTTTGTAGTAGGGTAGTTCCGCTAAAGAGCAGGTGTAAAACAGGCCCAGATGGATGGTTTCGACCCACCGAAGCCCAAAGTCCATAAATACCCCATCGTGCCTTGTGCCAGCCACTGTGACAATATTCTCTATGATATTCGAGTCCAGCTTTGAAAGGTGGCAGTGAGGACATGTGGTAAACTATCTGTTTGAATTTAGAATAATGTTAAACTATTGTTCATATATTGTAATATATGTTACAATTCTTTATTAATTGAGATGTTAGAATGTTGTTGATTAAGATGCATTAGAATTGTTTATTGATTCATCGATATGTATCATTCATGTTTGAAATGTTGTATTAATGAATGAAGGATATATGGGGCCAAACAATTCTATTGCAGATAAAATGTAAGTTGAATGATGGGGAGAGGATGAGAGAGGACCAAAAGTTATGAATTGTCTCTAAAGCACTACATTCTCATGTGTTGCAATGAGTGTGCATTTGTTTTTACGTTCTTCACCTAAGTGCTGTTTGGAAGAGAACCAGCTAAGCCCAGGGATAGTGTTTTTCTTTATTATCTATTCGAGTCCTGGTTGGAAAGACAAAAACCAAAGCCCAAGGGACTGAACACAAGGCTTCAGTTGGAGGACTGGTTCAACTAAGCCTCCAGACTTCGCCCGGTCATCATTTGCAGTACATTCAACTGTAATTCGATTCTTTGTCTAGCTACAACTCACTATGGAAAGGCAGGATAGTGAAAAGAATTGACATTGACTGTTATTATCCTCCCAGTGGGTCCTACTGTATCATCAGAACAGAGAGACAACCCATCATTGATAACTCATCCTCACATCTACACTCAGGTCAAGCAAATTGTTCATTGTTAACTCTCACTCTTTCTATCCAACCGCATGAAAAGATCATAAGAATTGGCAACTTCATAGAATACTAAATATTAATTGTCTAGGTTAGAACATCAGGTATCGGACATTAATACAAGAACTGTTTCTTCCTAAATTATTGTGTACTGTTATGTTAGATATTATTTTATAATAAATCTTTATTTTATGTTAATATTTCTTATGCGTGCCTTGATGCACATCTGGGGTAGTTAGTGGGTGGATGGGGGTTCAGGAGCTAGACTAATGAATGAAAGTAAATTTATGTTGTTGTTTTTAGATTACTCTTTAAGTAAGAAATTCCACCTGTGAAGAAGTTATGTACCAGTGGTGTATAAGCTTATAGCGATAAATAATTCATAAATTTATCCTTGATAAATGATTATGATAAACTAATTCATAAATATAATTATTAATTAGCATTAACACACCAGGCGTGTCACAGTAATCATATGGCATTTGTGTATTTCAGGTACCATATTGATGAATGAGGTTGTTACGTTCCAGTATTTATTTATAGACCCTGTCTCAGCAAGAGGATTTAGATTCATTTAATTTCAATGCTCTCCTATGCTGACAACAGACTGGTTGCCTAGATACATCCTTCAGTCGATCTAAATGTGATGGGGGTGTGGTGTTGTTATTATGGGTCACCCTAGGTTGCGAGGAGATGATGAGACAATCAGACAATACAGCTACGGCAACCACAGCAGAAGAGGCAGAAGACGCAACACGCGTTTACATTTTCATCTGATCTTTATTTAGGCGACACACCGCCAACCACGCTCCTCTCTTGACCACTCTCCAAAAGACAAACCAAAGACGACTAAAGACCACGAAAGACAACCTTCTCACACACAATATATCTAAACAGCCTGGGCGGCAAAGGGGACTCCACTAAACAATTCTAGAACTGATACTAAAACTAATGCTAAACGGGTTTTTCTGTGCTAACATACTTTCGTCCTAACATAAATTCCTTCTAAACTACCTAGAGTTATATCACACTTTAACTATCAAAAAATAGTACACTATTTCCTCTCTAAATACAATACTTCCTTACAATATAATTCACAAAATAAATTATGAGATAAAATAATTAACTATTTTCCTGTGCCAGGGGAAAACCATGTACACATACATAAATCATAGAATACACTTAGAACACAATATAAACTAACTTACAAAATTTTATAAATATAAACTACATCCCACTAACTATTAGAATGTCTAAACATCAACTTTATTAAATAAATATATAATATGATAAGTGGCGATTAACCACGTACACAATGGCACAGCCATAGACATTATATAGCAGACCGCGCCGCGCGATTCAAACTAGCGATTCAAACTAGCGGCCGATGACTTACTTTGCTGTCCAGCAAAACAAGCGCTACGCACACACCCCTCCGTACACACGTACATCCACCCTTCCACATACATTTAACTCTTGTAGTTTTAGACAACAAATTTAGTGACAGCTAGCGTTGATTTCTACCTGCTAATCTATGCCTTGGGACATAATCCGTCCCTTGTTTCGACTATTGTTTCATAGTCTCGCTTCAGTGACTATGCTCAAAGACTAGGCTGTTAGTGCAACGCGGGTGTCCCTTGGAAGCTGCCCGACCCTGAGCTACAATGGCTTCTATCCCCTTTGTGATGCGTACCCGTTACGTAACGCATGCGTCTCCCTTCTCAGTGCGTATCTGAACACCTGACTGTGTGACTGCATAGATGGTTTGGTTTGGCTTTGAATATCGGTTATGCAGTCCACAAAAAGCTAATCATAACAATGCAGACTAATTACGGGTTAGGAGGTCAAGTATAATTTGGCCTCGACTCCATTATAGAGGTACTGTGAAATGAACCCTGTACAAAACTAACTTTCCTCAGATGTTCTTAGTCGTCCACTCCTCCCTTTATGGAGCACTGTCCCCGTCTCCATAAATTTCTTGTGCCATGCACGAATTGATGTATGTGTCGGTGGATCTCTTTCCTACTTAGTTCTGAAGTTTTGCTGAGTCTGCATATCCGATTTTGTTTCAATAAACCATGATACACACTGTCTTCTCTTGAGGAGTAGCCATTTTGTACGGGGTTCATTTCACAGTAGGCCTACCTCATTCATCAATAGGGTACCTGAAATACACAAATGCCATGTGATTACAAACTTTGATAAAACTGAGTACATAGAACAAATCTGATGAAGATATCTCATCAATTGCCTTTGTTATACATTTTTGAAATTGTAAAGAGACTTTATGGACACCCAGTACTATTACTGTGTGAAATTCGGTTATGTTTTCTTAATAATTTAAATTTTAAAACAATTTCGAAAATGACTAGATTATATAGGATTGAGAGAGATTTCATATTATTAACTTAACAAGACTAATATTAACTTACCAAGACAAAAACATTTCTTTGATAGCTACAGTGTTAAGCGTTGTAAAAATGAAAACAAAATATACGAAGTAGTGCAGCCTGCGCCATGCGTTAAAATTATTGATTTATTTCAGTCTAACTTCTATAGCGTTCTGCGCTTATTACCAATAGTATTATTTAACTAAAGATGCACATAGCAGACGTCTGCTTAAATTGTTTTTACTCTGCAGAATTGTTAGAACTTATAATATTGCTAAGCAATATTATCGTATTATTATTACGGGATCGCGATGTAGGTTTTGTTTTGGGCCGCGGGACCCTAGGCCTTAGACGGCACTGAACATATATTACATTAAGAATCAAAAACAAGCAAAATGTACCCCACAACCCAACTGCAAAATTCATTTAATTGCTGTTTTATACACAAATTCCACGACGAGCCTTCAGATTTATCGATGCCACCTGTCTTACCGAAATTGCTCAAAAATCGTCTGCTTGGTTCTTGGGGACTTGTTCCGAAGCGATATCCGGAAACATACGATTATTGCCGAATTGTTGTACCTGATTAACATATATTTTAATTATTGCAGTTTCACTACAGATTTAGTGGGCTAATACTTTAGTTTACTTCGCATTTAAGCTGACTTACTATGGAAATGTGTATAGAATCCGTGCTGATAATGGAAAAATGTGCACGATCTGTATTGTCGGCAAGGCCAGAGTTTTGTTTACCTCTACGATGTTGACAACCCGCAAAACTATTTATATTGAACAGCTTTAGTTACAATCCCACTGTGAATGCTAAGCGTATTTTAGAGTGTTTCCATCGCATGAAAGTATAGCTTGGTGTTTTTAACCTGTCTTAAAAATTGTCATCAACATGATTGAGTAACGAGGGTATCGTCCGTAACTTCCCTCGCTATTGCTGTCAAAATGGGCGCTCGCAATTCATGCTCAACGCCAACAATAATTGTATGGATTTGGGTTAACTTAGTTTTAATTTCAAAAGGTGAGTTATATTTGAAAGTAAATATTGAATAATTATTACATACTTCTTATAGATTTTAACTAATTTATTTGACAAATATATCTAGCAAAATATAGTGTGTATCCAGAGTACGTACGGTAATGGGAGTAGCCGGAAGTACATTATTGAAACTAAAAATGTAAAATATATATACATTGCTAATTTTATTATTGCCACTGATAATACACTTTGAAAAAATACATTTGATTCCATGTTAGCTTCATCATTTTAAAGTACGATTATAACTTTTAGTTGAGTGTCAAAACAAAACAAAAATAAGAGTAGGGCCTATGAGAATTTGCAGCATTCAACTGGAACTGGAAGCTGATTTCTCAGTTTTCTACTGCAGATGAGCCGAAGACATTTTATTTTTAATATAATATAAGTAAGATTGTTAATAAAACCCATGTTAATATTTTTAATATAATATAAGTTAAAATATAAAATTGTTAATAAAACCCTTGTTAATATTTTTAATATAATATAAGTAAAATTGTAAATAAAACCCTTGTTGCAGGTTGATCTGTGTGGCGCTCATAGTCATACTCATAGGTTATTTAATTATTTTCTCATAATTTATTAATTATTCGTAACAGTATTCTTAACACAACTTTGATGTTTTGTGACTTTTCTTCTTTCTCTTGATAATGGAGTATTGTGTGAATATAGGCAAACTTGATGTTTTCATAAACTATAATTTTATAAAGGCTTTTGCCAACCTGCACAAAACCATACTGGTCTGAGTTTGACATTAACTTGCTTTGAATTTGCCACCATGAATTAGAATTAAGATAATTTGATCTGTGAAGTTTGAAAGCTGTGTCTTTGGCACAGCACAATTTAGAAATTATGTGGAATTATATATTACTAGTTATTACAGTAAAGTGTAAGAAAACCTACAAAATGGAAGCCTTAGACAAGAGTTAGAATCACATAATCAATGAATCATTGAATGTCATTTTAAACACAAGTTATTTACACAGTATAATTTATTTCTAGATCATACATTGAATACTTGTGATGCTATCCAATGAATTGCCTAATGCAATATCTCAATAATAATAATATTAATAATAATAATGTATTTGTGCTTAATCTTAAAAAGATCTCTAAATCAGATTCTTGTATTTACAATCATGGTAGTTATGCTCAACACACATGAGCTAGGGAGTGGGTAAGGAGAATTTGACGTTTGGTCTGCATTCAAGGATATCAATGAATCATATTTATTTAACTATCTGTCTCCCACTAAAGTTCCACACTCAGGATAAAGATTATAATTATTTCCAATGTTAATGCAATAGGCCTAGTAATGTTTTAATTAAAAAGAACTATCTTGAATGAGGTAATACTATAGTATTTTGAGTTGTATTTCTTTCCAAGTGGTTGGAGTGCAGGAACACAGATAATGAGGTATGACTATGAGTCCTTAGGTTATTATTAAATTAATGTACTTCCTTAAAATGTAAAGTATATAATAAAAGGAAGTATAATGAATGTGTGTTTACATTGAAATTATACAGAAATACAATCCAGTGGAAATACAAAATAGATAACTTACATGATGACATAATATATAATTATAAATGAATGTCCATTGTCTACAGTAGAATTTGGTTCACTGGGCTACCAGTTAATTGGGACAACCACTTAAGTTGAAAATATCTTAAAGAACGAAAACAAATTAAAAAATAAGCACAAATTACTTCGCTTATTTGGGGCATGATGCTGCTTAATCAGGACAGGAATTGCTAGATGATGTGTTTGTGGTGTGTTGCTTGATGGCCTTTACTGTGTTCATTGCTGAATCATCACTGTTTCACTCAGTAATACACTTCTACTTGTAAAACATCAGACCCTTTCCAAAATGCTACAAAAAAGATTTGACATTAGGTAAGAGAATTGCTTTACTTGACCAAATTAAAAACCAGTGGCCTGATATAAGTCATCGTCAGCTGGCAGAGATGATTCAAGTGCCTAAATCTTTTCAGTAAAATCTTTGACATCATATTGAAAGTGCAGCATCACAAACTACAAAGGGTTTGCATACATCAATGATAATATTCAAATTCAATGCTACTAATTGCAGCAAAAGACCTAAAGACTTCTGAAGACCAGGAAAGTAAGGATGATATTGTGCCAGAGCCTCAAATCGAAACTAATAAGAATGCAAGAAAAAAATATTGTTGAATTACACTACTTCATGCAGGAACTGAGGAAGGCATTGAAGGCAGCCAAATATCTGTATGAGATACATGCACTGATTTTGTTCTGTTAACAGCTATTGAAGGAAATATGGCAAGAGACACTTGATAAATTCCTCCATTATATTTTCAGCATTTGGTGCATACATTAAATTGAAGATGCTTTAGCCTAAATATTTTTCTCTGATTTGTACCATTTATTTCCAGAATTAATTGACCATATTACAGTAATTTTGTTGCTCAGCAAATGATATTTTGTGTTTTGTTTTATACATTTTTATACAGTTCATATATAAGTTTACCATTTTAATTACTTCACTTAATTGGGTCACAACATTTTGGTTTGGATGTGTCCCAATTAACCAGAATCCAATGTGTATGTACTACATACCTGTGACATTTTGCTGGACTTAATGTAGCCAGGTTACTGTTTCATCATATTCATTTCTCTCACTCTGTAGATGGTACAAGCACAGTTAAAAAAAAATAAAAATAAATATATGATCTGCTGGCAGCTGCTACATTGTATGCAGTAGCTCATTTCCCCTCTTAAACTCAGTCATACAAGAAAATGGATGGATAATGAAATAGTAGAAAATCAGTCATTTGAATATTCTGATGACTCTTAGTCTTACAATTATACAACAGAGAGGAAATATATAAGATTCAGATGCACTTAAATACCAGTAGTATTACTAGTACCAGAATAATGTTACAATTTACTAATCAGTATTGGAGTACTACTACTACTGTAGTACTACTATATCAGCCAACCCTCACACATCTAGTGTGTTACATTTCCAGTATTTGTTTATAGACCCTGCTTCAGCATGGGGATCTAGATTATTTAATTTCCACGCTCACCCACGCTGACAACAGACTGGCTGCCTAGATTTATCATTCAGTCTGAACAAATTTACTCTCGTAGTTAAAGACACAAAATTTAAAAACAGATAAACCTATGTAATAAGGCATGAACTGGGACACATTATTCAATTACAACTAATTATGCTTGCATACATCTCATTCTTGACTCTATCCCCCACCCAGTCCTAATTGGTCTTCTCGCAATAATTAGTCAACCACTATAATTTATAAATAAAAATAAAAAGATTTAATAAAATTTAACAAATACAAGTAATCAAAAATCAGATACACGGTCACACAAGACTACTTATTATCTAGCTCTACGAATCGCCTAAAATGTCAATTATAGATTCCAGTTTATATTATCAACACTTAGCTGGTTTCTCCATCCATAGAGTACGGCAGCGCTCGCATCCCCAATGGTACGATAGCTGGATAACGGATTTCAGCAGCGGTCCGTACCCTCAGTTGCTGATTCCCAACCTGCGGTCGTGAGATCCGTGTCCAGTAATTCGGTATGTAGACACCATCAAGTTAAAGCAGAACTTAAATCAAAACAGTCTCAGAACTCCCCAAGAAGTCTCAGGACTCAGAGATTCAGAAATCTCAAGAACCAGAAATAAGAACCCGCTCTGAAAATATAATGATTTCTTATGAGCAACAGTTCCTACGGATTTGCAATCCGCACATGTGGCATCGATAATAGCGTAGCTTATTTACAATTGACCTTCCTGTATCTTTGCATTTAGTAATTAAATATAATAGTAAAAATACAATCCAAATCATGTTCATGCATGTTACAATTAAAATGCAACATCATGCACGCAAGAGAATTTAAATCATTTCAAAGAAAACATTTATATCTTACAATGAAAATAGATAAGTGAAGAATTAATACATTTTTAAAATCACACACAATACATGTTACAATTATAACTGCAATTATACATGCAAGTGAATCAAAATTGTTTACATAAAAAAAATCATATGAACGTGCACAACATTCCGTGATTACATTTCAGTTATTTTAGCTTTACAATGAACAAATTCAGTGTTCTACAGTTCAGCAATTAATTTGGAAGTGTAAATATTCTAGTTTAGCCATACTGTCATCAAACCACATGTTTAGAGAAAATTGCAACAAAAAAAAATATAATCTCTACAATAATAGATAGCAAATTCACACAATGATATCTTAAATAAAATGCAAGCAATAATTCAAGAAATCGATGTGTTACCTTTCTCAATATACAACTGTTAGCATAACGGGTTTCCAGCTGACTGATCTGCAGTATATTCGATGCCACTGACAAGTGTTTTCCAGACGGTCCTTTCCTCGCGAATGCCGGTCGGCAGTCGGATATGGTTTATAAAGGCTTACATGAATTTGGCGGGAATCAATTAATTATGCGTCAGGCTTGGGTGTGACCTACTATTGGCTATTGTTCCAAAATATTACTTAACTGGAGTGAGCTCCCTTAATAGGAGTGAATTTCCCTCTGACTGTAAATACAGCAAATATAAACATGCAAACTGATGGCGGGTCAAGAGGTCAAGTATAATTTGCCTTGACTCCATTAATACTAAAAGTCATTCACTTTCAGGCCTCATAAACAAAATTAACAAATTTCTAGAAGAAAAAGAAATTATTTAAAAAAAGAATTATAACTTATTTCTTAACTGACTGCTAGGGGGAATGGGAGATAGGCCTACTACTGGCTGAAGTAATTTTACACTTGGTCAAGGGTTTTTTGGGAGACAGGATGGAGTTCCCTGCTTATCCTGGCTTTTCATTCAAATCCTCCTTTCTGCAGGTGGAGCTGAGGTGATCTAGGTTCTATAGAACACTCACCTGGTAGGTGGGAGGACGGTTTATTACAGTGCTTGGACTAGTATAGTACTAAGTCGGTATCTGATAGGTTCATATGCCAGGATGTGTTATCCATCACCGATTTTCACTATTAACTCTTCTTATCCTTCTTTTTTTTTCTGGAGTATTTAGACTGACTTTGAGATTTCCTTTGGACCTGCAGTTTACATTGTTCCTTCATAGTGGTGGTGGAGGAAAATATAAATGGTAATTTAGCAATTGCAGCAAAGGATTGGTTGAAATATCACTAGAGATTTTCTGACCAATATTGTTGACACTTGTTTGGCTGGATTCTAGCTTGGTTTCCTGTTTTCTTGTTATTTTTTGATAGGTGTTTATCAATGTTTTAATGCTTTCCTGGTTGTTAGTGTTTTCTCAGGTTGGTACTTGTTGTGTTTTTAATTGAGTCTTGGAAAGGGGATTGGGGGTGGTGGTGGAGAGTAGGGATAAAGGAGGTGTTAACACTATTACTATTAGTAGGTAGTCCCAGCATCACTGTTTTGAAGGAATAAGTAGCATTTAGGGCTCACATTTTGGTGATTTTCTGTAGCAAATTATGATACTCTAATATAGTTGTGGTAGAGTAAATTTGCCTATCCCTATTTTAAAATTTAATTGTTTTATAAATTGCTAATTGTCAGAGTAACCTGCCCTTGAACACTCCTTATGATGGTATTTTTGAAAGTGTCTGAGTTGGAAGTAAACTTTTGAGGCAAGAATATGCTAGAAAATGCTGATGTAATGCAAACCAGAGAATAGTTTTATTTATCCAATGGTTATGTTTTACGAGAACGAGACTAGCCAATGGGCTGAGGTCAAAAAAGTTTACTTGCTGAAGAAAATTATATTCTCTGATCACTTTGAATTTGGAGTGGCAAGAAGAAGTCTGGTTTTGAAAGATGGCCATTAGCTTGATGGTGAGTTAGCTGACTGGTTGAGTGAGAAAGGACATCAAAATATTTTGGATACTTTTGTTATTGATATGTTATGCTTGTGTAGAGAAGTACTATGTGAGCTGACTTTTATTTCTACAAATGTTTGAACTAAGCTGCTTGCATTTAGTGTGCTAACACTTGACATTGTTTTGATATGCTGTATATATTATGCCATGCGCATGTATTGGGCTAATGAATACCGTAGCAGGAAACTGTAAGTTGAGAATAGAATGTAAGAATAATTGGATTTATAAAGCAATAAACTGGAAGCTTAGCGTTTGCTCCTTAATTTTATTTTGCACTGAGCAAGCAGCCTTTCTAATTGCTTATTTTCATGTGTTGTTTGAGTCTACTGTTTCACTGGCTGTGGGCCACTGTGACCGGGGAGATGCAGGAATCATCTACCACAGTGTGTATAAGTGTAAAGAGGATACATTACAGTCTATTTGATGCATAGTGGCAAAGTTTGGTCATCAAATTGAGAAAATGTTTGGTACAGAGTACTAGAAATTACTACAATTGCTGTTCTGCTTGAACGAACTGATAAGGCAGAAAAAGGCCCAGGTTGACTTTGGGAGAATGAACAGCGAATTCTGTTTCAACATGAGAACAGAAACACTGAAATTGAACTGAACTGTAATTTATTACCCTGTGGCAATGCATTTGAAGGACTGTTGAATCAGGACTGCTGAATCTGGTTATGTAAATACTATTATTGCATATCTCAAATAACTGCATTTCTGTTCTCTGATAAGACTATCCTGTGATTTGTAATGACTCTATTGTTAAATTGTACTTTATCCATAAGACATTGAATTGTAGAAATTATATGAACATGGGTTCATGGAAATATTGATGTCAAGTAATCTATTTCATTGTATTTGTCATATATATATATATATATTGTTGATTTAATAAATTTATTGTTGAATTTATTGACCTTCTTATGCATATTGATAACCCTATGTTGGAGGAGAGAGTGGGTGGATGTTGGGTGTGTGTCGCTAAATATAGATTAAAGTTGGATTTGTCTTCTCCTTTAGTAAGAAGTTTTCCACCTATGATGCAGTGTGTGACAGTAAATATTTATCTTTAATGTTGTGGAGCTGGAAGAGAGAAAACATTTACAGCGCCTGTATATCAACCAAGGGAGAGAGACAAGTGGTGTCTGATGGAGGATCATTAATAAAATAAATTAAGATTCTCATCACTTGTAATTAGTTACAAAAGATTAATCAATAATAATAATGATTTTCATTAACTAAGTGGCATTAGTGTCACAATAATCATTTGTTGATGCAACTTGGATACAATTAAAGATGATTTCTTTATGTAACGTACTATTGTATGTGACTTAAACCCTGTTTGAAAGAAAAATACTTACACTTGGGTGCATTTTTGCTTAAAATGGGGCCTAGCAGCTGAATGTCAACGTGATCAAAAAATTTGCCTTGTTATAATTATTTCTTCTTTAATAATTATTTTGTTAGAGTTAATATTTAACATTTAATATAATGCTCTGAACAATTTGGATTATAGTTTTGGTTAATAAATTTATTATTACTTATGATTGAGTGTTGGACTTAATTCTAGTTCAAAGGATACATCTATCATTCCAGACATGCTTTAATATATTGACTATCATTTACCTCATCTTCATTCAGCAGATTGCTTGGGATGATGCCTCTATAACAGGATGGACCAACTTATTCAACTCCAAGGGTCAGAAATCCCCAAAATTCAAGTTTGCAGGCCATTCATGAATTTTAAAAAAATGAATTTTGCCAATTGCCATGTCATTAAAGAAATATTTTTTAGTATGAGTGCAGGCCATGTTAACTACAGGACTGTAGAGGACTACCCCCTCCAAAAAGAAATCCCAGTAACAATACTTCAAATTAAAACATGAGAGTGAAAATTTATTGAATTTTCAACTTATGCTTATGAGTGAACTCATACACTATTACTTTGAGCATAGTATTATTTACATAGATTCTATATGTTTCTTGTGCCAACTGAAGCAGTTTTACCCTAATTTTAACATCTTTAAACAGCCAGTAGTTTTTAATTTATCCTTTTATTAGATATGAAACTATCTACACCTATCTTACTTTACTTGACAGTGTTGCTGAGGTGAGCCAGTATCTGTCAGTCACTTTGTTGTGTGACCATGTAAGTTACTTTGTGATTGTACATGCCTAAACCTGCAAGTGAAATGAGTGTGAATCGTGACCCCATAATTTGTAGCCACATTCACCCACTTACACATCAAATTTCTCTTTTTCTCTCTGAACATTTGCAAATGGGAAATCAATGTAAAATGATTGAAAAGTTTTTCTTCTTCACACAAACAGAATTTAACTCCTGTCCCTTAGAAAATGAAATCAGCAAGTAAGTCATCAGAAGTGACATACAAGATGAAATATAATTCCTTCAGACTTTTAATTTTAAAGATTAAAAGTGAATCAAGAAATAGTAAGTAGGAGAATAAACATTGTACAAAGAAAGGTATTCCACATTGGACAAGATGGTGACTTGGTATGATTTTGTATTGCAGCAGTTCTTTTTCCAGTATCACTTAATGCATTGAAGCAATTTATTTTCCAAAGTGATACATGATTTTTATGTGTTTTTCTTATGCATTCAAATAATTAATAGCATGCATGTGTGCACCTTATCATAAATTTTGCTAATTTTAATTTTTAAGTTTATTAGCATTATATTTATTAAGCCGTGAGGTAATTTATTTATATTTTGTTTTGCATTTTCTTCTTCCAGTTGACACAGTATACGTTGAGCTAGAATGCCCTGTGGACTTTAAGGAGGGAAGTAATTCAATCACATGTAAAGTTGATCAAGCTCTTCTGTCCTCAAAATGTTCACGTACTTTGAATGTTATACAGTTCATTTACACAAAACCTGATCTAACGCAAGTAAATGAATGTGAAACCCCCAATGTTCAATCCACCAACACAAATTGTCCTTCTTCAATTTCTACAGGAACAAAATCAAACTCAACATGTCAATGTGGAGAAATAAATGGCAACTTGGTTAAATATCAGCTCAATTTCCAAGCAAACCAAACCTTACATGCAGGCATAACATGGATCTGCAATGTTTGTAGTTCCCAGGATCCGGTGGACCAGAACTTTATTTCATGCAGCAATATCAAGTTTGGTAATATGATAAAATATTTTAATAATGTACTTCTACTAGTTAGCTGTAGTTGTGGAACAATTTGTATTGCACATAATGTGAACAAAACATAAAGCAACACATTTGCATTAATTATAAATATTTATTTATTTAATTGCTTCATTCATTACACTGGAGACTTTTAGATATTTTTATTTTTTTATAAGCATGCATGTATACAGTATTAATACTTCAGAAAAGCTAATACTATACAGTTAGTTTTATTTTACTTCAGTGTCTTTGTTGCGTTTAAAAAAAAAAATCAGTTCTGATTTTATGACAACATATTAATTATTATTATATACTTGACTTGTTTTTAAATAGTTTTCATTGAACCAGTTAGATGAAGATGCTGGTAAATAGAACATCAACATCTTTTTATCCATTGCAAATATTCTGATATTCTCATTTTAAGCCCAACATATCCTCAGAAGCTTGAACTGGGATTTTAGGCTTGCATCCCCCACAAAAAACAAAACAAAACAAAAAACTGTAGTGAATTTTTCACTCATGAAGCATGTATTTCATTTTGCACAGTTGTATCCCTTTAGAAGGTCTGCTGATGCTCAGCTTAAAAAGCAGGTGATTGCCAAACATTTTGCATGTGAAGGACATTTCACTGTATGGCCCAGATTGTTCAATCATCAATGACAAAAGAGCTCTGGCCACAGAGCATGTTTGTGGAGGTGAAGGGGAGAGGTGTGGATGATTGGACAGACATTTTGCACCTTAGTTATGAACCTTTCATAAAGGACATTTCACCATTTGTATGAGTATATAAATAATATGTCAGTGTTGTTGCCCTGAAGTCAACAAATCAAACTGCCCCAGGGGGAAAACATCATCCTGTAGAGTGAACAAATGTCAGCCTTTTATTTTGAGTTAGACATATATTTACAGAAAACCAATACAACTACCTTCATCTGCCATGTTTGTTTAGGATTGTAAAAATGAAATATTTACTCAATGTGTCATTTACGAGATTTCAGATTTTGTTGAGGTGGCCCCATAGGGGCATCTTATAATAATGTTCCCCTTGAATTAAACTTGAAGGACCTGCTCTCTATTTCAGGTAACTTTGAGTAATTTAGTTTTCTGTCTTCACTAGTTCTAGTTGGGACCTCAAAGTATGGTTTTTAGAAATATCTTTCTGATTTGTCTATTACTTAAAAATATGAATTTAACCAGATCTTTCAGCTCATAAACACATTGTAGGAAAATAATTTTTAGTACTCACTGTTGTGCATCAGTTTGAAAAAAGCACGATACATTCATCCTTGATATAGTTATTCTGCTGATCATGGCTGTACCAAGAGCACCAAAACTAAAGAGAGGAATACCATCTACACAAAGAATGGAATTTTGTTTCAAGAAGAATGGCTGACAGAGCTACTCTTTGTCAAGATTTCTTTCCCTCCTGAAGCACAATGAGAACATATAATGGACTGTCACTCGCAACTTATCTAGAAAGTAGAGATCTGGATATAAATTAAAAAAGACTGGTATTTGCAGTATGAAAAACCAAAGTGTTTTGATAACTGCTTAACAGTACCAACTGCCAGACCACAAAGAAAGACATTCTTATGGTGCAAGGAGACTGGAATGCCAAAATAGGAGAACATGCCATTGAGAGCTGGAAAGACACATATGGTCGCTACTGAAATACAGAGACAAACGACAGAGGTTTAAAGCTCCTGGAATTTGCCAGCTCTAATGATCTGAAACTGATGAACACATTTGATCCACGCAAAGCATCCAGAAGGTGGACATGACATAGCCCAAATGTAGAATACAATAACCAGATTGATTATATCATGGTGAGGAGGCATTTTTATAAACATTGCCAAGACAAGAAGCTTCCCAGAAGCAGACATTGGAAGTGATGATCTTCCAACTATGTCTAAAGAAAGTCAAAAAGAATCAAGTTCAACCTTGACAAGCTAAAAGACCCAGAGGTATCAGAAACCTTCCAAACAAAGATAGGAGGACAATTTGCACCACTGTTACATTTTAGTGCAGAGAACACAGATGCAGACACATTGATTGACATACTTAACACCTCAGTGACCCAAGCAGCCAATGATGTCCAAGGCAAACATTGATGAGCAAAGAAAACTTGGGTTACATCTGACATCTTTGATCTGTGAGACAAGCGTCAAGAGCTAAAGAAGAAGTTAGAGGAGCAAGACAATACAAAAAAATCAACCAGGTTACGAAGAAAAGCATGATAAAGGCAAAGGAGACCGGGATTGAAGACCATTATAAAGATATAGAAAATAATAAAAATGCATACCATCTGGTAAAATACCTGATCAGTGTAAAACAAAGATGCTCCTCCATCATTCAAGATAGTGGAGGATATTGTCTTACAGAAGATCAAGATATTCTTAAGGGATGGACAGAATACTGCTCAAACTAAGCAACCACAGACCTATAGGGCAGTGGTCCCCAACCCCCGGTCCATGGACCAAATGGTACCGGGCCGCCCAATTTTATTTTTACTCTGGTGTATTTCTCTCGGGTTTGTGCGACTTTCCATGGACGAGTTTGAGTCTGAGCATTCATTCTCCCAGTTGGTGCATGATCATCTGTCTTTGCTTTTAAAGAATTCGAGCTCTACTTCCCAACCACACCAACACATTTCACTTCGGACCACCGACGAACGCACTCCATCCATTGGACTGCCGGGAGGAGAGTCATGTCAAAGCGCCACACCAGAGAAACCAGCACTAAGACTCAGCCCTTTTCAGGGCTGGCAAAAATGCCACTACTGCCCACTCCACCAAGTGACATTTTATGCGATTCTGAGTCAGTCACAGAAGATGCGGACAGCCCTTTCTGTTTCACAAACGAGCGCAACGGCAAAAGAGGCTTGAAGATGTGCAAACATTAAGAAGTACAAAGGAGAAGACTGGACAAAATACTGCTGTGAAATCAGCAAACCAACCAAAAATGAGGGCATACGAAAAGTTACCCCCTTCACCTTCACACTAGAAACTAAAAACGTTGAACTAAAAAATGCATTCACTAATTTGCTGTTGACCCTCTTCCACACAAAAACAGAATATGAACTTACACTAGACAACAAGCTATCTTAACCGCAATTGGTCTTCATAAGATTTTAAACAAGCATCTGACAAGACAACCCGAAAAAAAACTACATCAACAGACTTTGAAACACAGACAGACATCATCTGGAAAATAACGCCGACAACAAAAACACGCTCTTCACAAATGGAAAAGGAGGAAACAACGCGAAAACTCACACAGGAAGACGGCACAACTCAAACAGTCAAAGGAAAAAGCCACGTTTCTACCCAAACTCTACAAGCCACTACATGAGAAAGTGGAATAAACACCATCATCTGGAAAATTCCACCTACGGCCAAAGTGAATTCAACTCAAACAGCAAAACAAAAAATCAGCCAGGCATTCTCGCAAACTCCAAAACCCACAACAGATAATAAAGAAACTCAGACTACAAGCTCTATCAGCAAAGAAACAGAAATTAAAACAACTACCACCGAAAATAAGAAGAAACGCCAAAAAATCTCCATCACAAAAACGGTACATATCAAGATGCAAGAAAGAAAAATACAAACAGAAAAAGAAGTGAAGACAACTGATGCACAGACCGAAACAGAAGTCGACAATGCTCCAACTACACCACAAGAAACAACAACAACGACTAAACCAACTGCCCCCAATCCACAGCCAGAGTCACCACCAGGGACTGCAACAAAGACAACCACAACAGACACACGAGGAAACACTACAGAACGGAGCCCCAAATCAAAAAGAAGGCGCCCGCCACAACACATCAGACGACAACAACAGTATCATCTGCTACAGCCACAACAACAATGGCAGCGCTGCGACAACCACCACCGACAACAACAACAACGGTGGCAGCACAGGGAGCAACATCACATGCAGTGGGGATATTACAACCACCCCATTGCGGATCTAATTCAACTAATGCTTGCCGCCAACACCCACCTTCATACAGCCCAACAGATACCGGTGACATCAACAACAACAACACCACTGGTGAACATTACAGGGTGGGGAGTGAACATCCTGGGCGCACATACACACTAAGTACAGATGATGTGGTATTATCCTGGGCTCTGTAAACCCCCTCACCTGCCAATACAACAACGGCCACCAAAGCACTTAAATCCCTATTGCCATTTCCGAATCCTATTTGTGTGAAGCGGGGTTTTCTGCAGTGACAGCAACCAAAACAAAACAACGGATGGACATAAGCAACTCACTTCGGGTGTAATTGTCTCCTATTACCTGTTGCAAAGAAACAAGCTCAGGGTTCTCGCTGATTTAGCATTCTAGTGAGTTAAAATGTTAAATCACTTTATATTCATTTTTTGGTGTAACTGTATTTTAATTTGAAGGCACGTTTAAATACAATTAAATTAAAATTATTAAATCAAAACAATCTAAAATATTAACAATCAACGTCCCCCCACATCATCGGGCCGCGGTAAAATTATCAAGCGTTGACCGGTCCATGGCAAAATTATCACGCATTGACTGGTTCGGAGTGATGAAAAGGTTGGGGACCACTGCTATAGGGGACCCAGACATACTTAACACCTTACCAGTGACCAACAATGACAACTACCCCATCCTCTAAGAAGAGGTAGAAACTGCAGTGAAATCATTGAAAAAGGTAAGGCAACAGGAGTAGACAACATCCCTGCAGAAATAGTCCAAGAAAGGGGAGAAGCCATGATACAGACCCTACTAACAATCTGCAATAAGATCTGGCAGATGGGGGAATGGCCAACACCATGAACTCAGTCAGTCATAAATGTACAATCAGTCTTACCCAAACAAAGTCATGCTAAAGATCATATTAAACAGACTAAACCTGCAGGCAGAGGAAATAGCTAAAGAACAGGCAGGCTTCAGACCAGGGTGAAGCACAACTGAACAGACTTTTAATCTGAGATTACTATGTGAAAAGTACGTCCATCACCAACATGACCTCTATCATGTCGTTGTAGATTTTAAGAAGGCATTTGATATGATGTGGCATGTAGCCCTTTGTCCACCATGAAGCTGTATGACATCAGTGCCAACCTGTCAAAGTCATAGAAAGCCTTTACAGCAAAGCCACCACTGCAGTCTGCTTCAATGGCAAAATAGGAGATTGTTTCAAGACAACAGTGGGAGTCAGACAAGGCTGCTTGCTTTCACCTACTCTCTTCAACATCTTCTTTGAAAGAATCATGACAGATGCTCTGGAAGACCATGAAGGAACTGTCAGTATTGAAGATAGAACAATAATGAAAATTATGCTTTGCTGATGACATCGATGGCCTTGCAGGAAATGAGGAGGAGCTAGCTCAGTTCGTGTCAAAACTGGACAGGACAGCTACTGCTTTTGGTATGGAAATCAGTGCAGAGAAGGCCATATTGATGACCAACAACAACAGTGGCATCGGCACTGACATCATAATTGGTGATCAGAAACTGGAAACAATAAATTCAAGTACTTTGGAGTCATCATGACTGACAAGGGATCAGAACCAGAAATACTGTCCAGGATTGAGCTGACAATAACAGCAATTGCAAGGATGAAGACAATTTGGAAAGATAGAAACACCTTAGTCAGTTCAAAGATCAGACTGATGCTTTCCTTGTTTGTATATGTATATGTGAGTCATGGGACCTCACAGTGGATCTCAAAAGGAGGATACAAGCTACTGAAATGAGATGCTTTCAGAGGTTGCTTGGCATTTCACATAGAGATCCTGTCACAAATGAGAAAATGAGAAACAGAATTAGGCAAAATTGTGAAAATTACAAAAAGAAATTGTATGCGCATGTCATACGGACTTACCAAGACAATCATGCCGGATTCTGTGCAAGGAGGGTGAAGGAGAGCTTTGAGGTCATGTCATTTAGAAAATAACTTTCGAAAATTATCTAAAAGTGACAGAACTTAATGCAGATGGAAAACAAACCATACACTATGGTGATGTAAACATTGTGAAAGGACATTGTATATCAACCATCAGATTAGAAATGTAAGCATCACTGTACCTGTCCCCACTCCCAATCCCCAATGCAAAATCAATCTGAGCCAGAAGTGCTCTCCATAAATTTAGTAACTAAACATCACTGTAACTAATATTTTTGTCTGGTACACAAACCTTCCACTTCATTTTTAATGGATAGTGTTGTGTTTTACAATGTAATTTACAATCAATATAAAAATGTTAATGGCAGTTATTCATACTGCCTTTTCCAGTTTGTAGTATATTAAAATTATTGGAAAGTTTGATATCACTATGTAAGTTAAAACAATGACAGGCATTCATAGAAAAGTTTTATTCAAACCTAGTATTCTAATGAGAAGGCTTAGTGACAGAAATCAAACAGATATAGTATAAATGAATTCAACATATTTATTCAATGTATACTATAAGTGATATTTTATAAATGTTTATTAGTTGCAATTGCATTAGACTTGTACCTATAGTCATTGTGAGCAATCAGGCTTCAGAAAATAAGTAGAAATATTATTTTCTGTTCTCAAAAGAGCTCCTGGTTATTATTTTAGAAGTGAGTGCTACCACCAAGTACTTATTTAATTAGTTTGAATGATGGACAGCTGTTCATATCCACTCTTGCTCCTGGAAGTGTAAAGATATGTGATTGTTTCAGTTACCTGAGAGCAGAACTGCCTACCTTCCAATTTTAGCAGAAGAATCTTCCGGTCTTACCTCTGATCTTCCCACACTTCTGCCTATGGAAGTGATTTTCTGATTTCAATTTCATTTTCAATAATTTTCTGATCAGTTATGACAGGACGGAAAACCTGCTTGTCTTGTATATAACCACCTGCTCTGTGTTGGCTAGCTGTCCATGTCGGCCAATGATAGTTGTTATGTAAAATACTAGTGGTCTCCAGCCACCCTACAACAAACTGCCAGCCAAAGATACTAAAATAATCATTGACAATTTACTTCTCCGGTTGACCAGTTGTATCTGTCGAAATGCACTTGGTGTTCAGAAGTGTGCCTGTTTTTAACTTTTTAAACTTAGCACTTACAAAATGTCTATAAATCGGCTCTTTGTAAAATAAGAAAAGATGGCGGATGCAGAGTACAAAATTGTTGAGTTCAAAAAAGAATTAGAGAGACTTTCATTAGAAAATCAAGTTGAAGAGAAAAAACCAATAGTGAAAAAAGAACTAGGAACAAAAATACCAATTAGACTATTGCAGAAAGTGTAACTATTTATTCCCTAGCAGAAAAAAGGAAACCTTTGTTTTCTGCACAGCATGCAGATTAGATTAGACTTTAAAATTGCACATAGTGGACTGCACGATGTCAGTAGACATCTTGAAACCGCATCATATGAGAGCAACATGACTTCGTGCAAGGGAGAAAGACAGCTTAAGCCTTTTTATCAGCCAAGACATTCTGAAACAGATGAACTTCAGCTACAAATCACAAGGGTTGAAGCAACTATGTGTCATTTGATAAATAAAAAATTGGAATGTAGACAAAAAGGTAGACAAATGTTGTGCTTTACATAAATCATTAGAGTATTGGTAAGTTCATTTATAAAAATTAACATTATTTGTTATTATATTGCATTTATTTCATATTATTGGTATTTCTATTAAAATGCCTGATTCCATGTAGAATCTTCTGCTTTTCATAAAAATCTTCTGGCTTTGGATCATTGATCTTATGGTCTGCTGAGGAGGAGGGTAGGCAGGTCTGTCAATACTTGACAACAACTATAGAGATTGTATTTTCCGAAAATGTGTATTACTATTACTAGCTTTTAGCTTCAGAAAGAATTTTATATATATAATAATATAGCTCATCCTCTGGGCAAGTGTACCATTTTGTGACATGAAGTGCAAAAAATAAAGTGGATTAACTCAAATTATTTTACATGTTATTTTCTACAACTGGGCATAATGCTCACAAGAAAGCATAAGAAATGATAAAAATTATAAAAATGTTGATGTTAATGGAGTTTGAAATATGTAAAAAGCACAAATTATGTTTCTGTTAGTAGAGACTTAGAAAGTAAGGTTGAAACATATTTTACCAGAAAAATATTTTAAAATAAACAGTATAATTATCTCATTACAACAAATATATTTACTTTATTAAATATTAACCTAAATCATTAACTTAATCTGGATATATTTTTATTTAAAATAGGATATAAAACTATAACTTCATAATGTGGAAACCATATTAACAAAATTATCAGCCATCATAAAAGAAGCTCTATTTTCCTCAACTAAATGGATTAAGATATTATGCTGCAAAGATAATATTAAGTAATAAACAGAGTTTCTATTAGGCTTATTAAATATTAAAAACTTTATATTTAATCATGATGTTTATATTCTTGAATATAATTCACAGGATTTTCTATCCTTACTACTTACTAGCTCAGTTTTCAAACATACAAAAGCTATGTAAACTATAAATGTTAAAGAAACCACATGGATATGTACATAAATATGTAAGCTATTTACAGTATTATGAATTTAACCAAAATCTATCAAGATTAATAGAAATCTTTAAAGTTTGAAATGTCGATGATTCCAAAAATTTTCTTGCCTTTACTGTTGCAACAATGTGATCTTAATGGAAATGAAAGTTACTTTTCTTATTTGGTATTTAAACTCATCACACCAAGACAAAATAATATGAGAGTTATCTTTCTTGAATGTTGGCACCTTCAAAAATTGTAAGACTAAAGAAGTAGTTCACGATATTTCTTGTCATTTGATATTTGCACATGTATTAATTCTATTGTAACTTGTTAAAGAGGAAACAAAGTCAAATTAGTTTCCTAAAGCTGAACATTTTTTTAATATAATGAATAAATTTGAAAACCCTTAACATTTGAAAACTTTTGATAAATGAATTATTTAAAAAGTGTATGACATTTATGTCTAACCTGTCAATATTTGGTAAAAGAATACAAGTTTTGGATCTGATTTATGTGGAAACTAAGTGTTACAAAAAATGTGCCTTTTAAAAAATATTATTTCTTCACAAAATTCGTTTTTGAGGATAAGAGGAATAAATATATTATCACTTTTTAAGAAAACCTTGATACATTATGTTTCCTGGATTATTTATAACAATAAAGATTTTTTAAAATGGCTGTATGTAGGCATGTCACAAAAAGAGATGCCATTTTTCAGTTCAAAAAAATAATTACAAAATAAATAAACACAAGTTCACACAACTATTTTATGAATCTCTCACATCAATTCTGAATATATAGAATGTAAACACATGACATTTCAATGCTTTATTTTTAAGAAAACATATTTCAAATGGACCCACCCTTTGTGGTACACTTGCCCAGAGAATGAGCCATAGTTTATGTTGTGTGTGGTGTTTGAACTACTATTAGTATTATACTAGTATTAGTGAATAAACCATGTGTATGCTTGTTAGATTAAACAAAGTAATTGTGTTTTTTTAAAAATTTCTTTTGGGACATTGTTAAGTTTCGTGGAATTTATAATAGATGTTATCTGTCTGGAAACAAAGGAACAGAGATCAAGATGTTGGATCTAAACAGTGGGTTCATCTCTTCATCTGTTAGAAGATAATTCCATTTTAACTATCTGGCTATAGTAAAGTTCCATTTTGTTAGACAAGTCAGGTACTTAGGTAGGTAGAAACAGACAGATAGATCTGATAGTCATATTTGTAATGAGTTTGCAGTTAATGTTAAAATTATTACACTTATTAATTTCCTCAGAATTGTAAAATATTACCTTAATGCTATGCACTTGCACTATGCATATGTACTTGTGCTCTTTACAAATGAATATTTACACAGTGGTGTCACAGTTTACTTGCTTGCAGAAGGTGGTTGGGTGGATGTCGGAATGAGCAATAAGATGAAAGACTTTAATCTGTTGTTCTCTTAGTCAGTTTCAGCTCTGTGTGCCTATCATAGTGTCAACATTTCAAAACACTGAGTATAATTCTTTTACATTTTGTTTAAAGATTCATGTATTTTACATACATTGATTGCTCTTAAATGCAAACCAATTAAAAAATATATATATTTAATCAACAAAAGAAGCAGAAACACTTGAATGATTTAACTTCTTAAGTATTAAAAAGTATTATGGAATGAAATCTTACAAAATCAAACAAAGTATTATAAACAATGAGACTTTACTAAGAAATGTTTGAGCAGTTCAAAAGACAGCAAAGACTGTTGCTCATCGCCATGTTTTTCAAGAAACATACGCAACTCACTCTGTCACAGAAATCTGGTCCATCATTCTTGGATGGACATCAACCTCTGATGACGCTCCAATCATGTCAGGTGAAGAGGAAAATTAATTATCACAGTATGCCCATTTACAACACCAATATTCATTGTCTCATAGTTTATCATATGGGCACTATACTAATTATCATCATAATTTTGACTATATGCAATTTTTGCTTTTATGCGCTAAGTCAGAATGTAGCCCGCATATAAGATGTGACATCACTGAACTTTAAGATTCCATTTCATTATATCGATTGCATTGCAAAGACTTACATAATGTTTGTTTTTGTTCTCTTCAGGTAATGAGAATGGTAATGGATCTAGTTCAGGTAAGAAAATATTTTTTTTACTGGTGAATTATTTAAGTTTTTTGTTTAAATTTTTAGTGAAGGTCGACTCGGTGACATTGGTTGTCATTATTAATTGAGTGTGCTGGAGTAGTGGTGCCAACGAGTGCCTGGGTACCCATTCTCATGCTAATACCCGGGTAGTAAAATTGAGAACGGCTACCTATGGTAATGCAGTCTATATATGATTTAGCACACTCCCCCTCTGGTCACACTCGCCTTCCGCCCGTAGATGGCAGCTGCTAAAACGTGTCTGCCGTGGGTTGGCTTATGCACTGAACTGCCCGTTACCTAGATCTAATTATTTAAAACATAGATCACCAATCATCATAGCTTGCGCCCTTTCTTTTCGCTTGTAGTTGTTGTGCTCTTTAACAAGTGTAGCATATAATTGATGTTAATAAGACTTCAGTAAACAAATTTGTCAATTAATTAAATAATAATGTAATGTTTTTAGTATGGGGAAGACATCATCTGTTTGGAGTCAATGCCAAGCGCTTGGATAGTGACACTATGAAATTCTATCAGCGAAGGGCGATTGAACTTGATGCCCTATTTTTAAATACATTATTGTTGTTGACATTTTATTTAGTTTTAGTTTACTTTAGTTTATGTAATGATTGATAATTAATATTAAAAATAAAAGTTTGCATTAACGTGTTTAGAAATAGTACTGCATGAAGAATCTTGAATTTTGTACTTCATTATTTCATCATTCATCATTCTTTTTTCTTTCTTTCTTTCTTCCCCCCTACCCTTGGGTGTGAATGTGGATGGCTGACTAGCCAACATGTGAGAGGAAACCCATAGACCAATAAATTTGAATTTATACTCTGACATTGATACTTTCTCCTGTCTATGGTTTTGAAAGAGTGGTTGTTGTCATTGTTATACATTGTGTCATCTGTGCTGTCTACACTTCACCCCTATCCGTATGCAAGCACACATGCAAACATGTCGACAATACGTAACCTACACGCAGAATAAAATTCGAGCCAAACAACCATCTTGGTATTCTGTGTGCGGATTTGTAATAATATTTATGCAAGTCCTACGTGGAGTTTACTAGCCACCACCCTCTTGTCAGAGAGAAGGTGGCCGGTGACAATGGTTAAGTAGCTTTGTGTAGAGATCGGGAGTTGTGATGGAGATTTTGAACAGGTATTATTATATCAGTCAATATGTAAATTACTATTTATACCTCAAATAGTTTAGCTCAGATCACTTCTACATAAAATGAGATAGTGAGTGTCAGGACAGAAGTAAAGTTTTCCAGAGTTTGAAATTACTGCTAAAGAAATATCTTTTGGAAATGTGTTAGTTCTTCCGAAGGGAATGTAATATTTTCAGTAGATTGTGTATGACCTTTGATGTCCAGAAATGTTTACTAAATGTCAATTAGTTCCAGGCTTTGTCCATGGTTGTGGCCTTTGCTTTAGCTCTTTTTCTCTGGTAAGGACTTATGGGCCTAGCGAATAGGTGTTTCTTTCTTGTATCCATGATGATTTGCAGGCTTCAAATCAAACTGCTCATCTTTGCACAGTTTTCAGATTTTCTTTAGGTCTTTTACTGTGAAGTGTTCCCTAATTCAGTTACCTTATTCAAACTGTGAATGTGATGTCTTTTGTGCTAATTAGTCAACAGGTTCATTCCATGATAACTTGAAGTTTATGCAATTGTGCTAATTTGTCAACAGATCATTCCATGTGTAGAGTTGGAAATGCAAACACACTGAGAAAATCTTCCTAATTAAAGTTGAAACACACATAATTCTTTGATGCTTTAACTTTAATTGTAAGCCACTGCAAGGCCAGTCAGACATTTTTGCGGTGTAGAAAATCATATTCAGAATCTTAGGCAATTGAACTTTGATCTCAACGTAGGATTAGAGATTCAAAGCCGGGTTGAAGCTACCGAAGCAATCACACGGCCAGGTGCTCGAACAGACATACCAAGAGAGAACATGTGGGTTACCTAACAATACACATTTCATAGGGACATGACGTCACTGGAACTCAGGGTTGGGCAGCTTCTAAAGGCACCAGACTTGCGCTCACATGACAGCCTTTGAGTAGAGTCACACGACCAAGACTACAGCACAATAGGAGGGATTATGTCCAGAAGGGGAGATTAGAGCATAGAACCCAACTTTCGCATAAATACACCACTAAGTTGGAAACACTAGCCTTAAGTTCGTGCCAGACAATGGAAAAAGTATAATTAACTTGAGGGAGAATGCTGGGTGACCCTCTGTGGTCAGGACGCCATGCCCATAAATCTATCATGTCAGTGTACAGGCAGATAGGCCAGAGACAATTTTGTCTGTGAGAAGGTAGACTTTGAGTTTTGCAAATGTAAACAACTTTTAAGAATCACCACTATAAAATGTTTGGTAGTTTAAGTTGATACTGTATTGTGAAACTACTTATTGAAATAGAATTTTGAGATTATTGGAAAGTTAATATTTATATTACTATAGTTAAATGTGTTGGTTTGTGTGTCAACCATTTCTTGCTGTGAATTAATGTACGGCTAGCCAGGTGGCCATGAGTTGCCATAGTAAATGTAGTCTTAAAATAAAATAAGAGTAGGATCATTACTCTGAGATGTGCTCTGAGAGTTAGTTAGGTAGGGCAAATGGAGATGTAAATCACAGGTGCCAACTGGGAACTTGATACTTGGCACTAATAGAAAGTGGACGGCCAGAGTGGTCAGAATATTCATCAGCACGTACAGTGCTGTGCTGGTTGTATGGTGTGGTGCTGGATGGGGGTACCATTTGTGCTGGAGGGGGTGTGTTCTACTCAACTCAGGAAAGTGATGTACAAGAACTTTGTGTATAAAAGAGGATATGGAGCCAGGAATGGACGAGAAACGTCGAGAATGTAGCATGTTGTAGAGAGGGTGGCAAATGCCCTCAGAGTTTATCCCTGCTTTTTTGTACTAGGAACTGTCTACGAGGCTGGGAGGCAAACAGCTGGAGAGTTCTTGGACACTGCAACAGAGTGCCAGACGTCTACCCAGCTGTATTTGAAGGCGCGCCATTCAGGGCCGTCATAGTTCAAGATGAACTAGTCATCTGTGGGTTTTTCAAAGACTCTGTGCAAAGACCACGGGTGATCGATTATTTCCCAATAGAAGTGATGAATTGGCAGTATAATGTCACCGCGCACGGGATATGTGGCAGAGCGAAATATTACATAAGAGGTATTATTATCGCTGAAAGCAGTCAGCAGTCATGCGTGTGGCATGCCGCCGAAGAACGGCAAGGTTGGCCGTTACGTAATGAGAAGAGAAGAGACGGAAACGTGAGAGAAGAGGAGAAATGAAGTAAGAGAAGAGGAGAGACACGATGAAATAAGGAGAAATGGAAGAATAGAGAACGTAACAAGAGTTGAGAAATTAGGCCTAATGAAGAGCGCAGCGAGAGCGTGAAATTGTAGCAGCCGTCGTAGCAGTGGAGACGGCCGTATTTGAGTTCCAGGGAGCGGACCTGTATCAAGACATTGATGGTGTTTTTTTGTGTATCATCAAAACCCCCCAGCACAAGAAGAAAGTGACGATAACTATGTGAGCAGAGAACAAGAAGAAAGTGATGATAACTATGTGAACTCAGCACAAGGAGAAAATGAAAATAACTATGTGAGTAAAAGAAAATTCTAATTAGGGTAGGAATCTCAGAGCACGTAAATGTAAACATAAACCTAAACCTAAAACTAAAAGCTTAGAATCTTAATTAAGCATTAAACCTAAAATTAAAAATAAACGTTAAGTTTAAATCATTGTCTATAAGTAAAGGATGGTTTTAAGATTAATAAAAGAAAATATTGATGGAACTGATTGAAGAGGACTTGCAAGTCAAATGACATTTGTTTATTGTTGAATTATTGAATTTTGATATAAGAGAAGTGGATCCAGAACTTTGAAATAATGACTGTTATATTATGTTGTAAAATGCTTAGGCAATTCTAGAAGTAGTACTGCATGGAGAAATTGAATTTCATATTTTTTAAATTTTATTCATCATTCATCATTTTTTCTTTCTTTCTTCCCCCTTACCCATGGGTGCGAGTGTGGATGGCTGACTGACTAACCAACATGTGAGAGGAAACCCATAGACCAATAAATTTGAATTTGTACTCTGACATTGAGGCTTTCTCCTGTCTATGGTTTTGAAAGAGTGGTTTTTGTCGTTATATGTTGTGTCGTCTGTGCCGTCTACACTTCACCCTTACCCGTATGCAAGCACACATGCAAACATGTCGGCAATACATAACCTACAAGCAGAATAAAATTTGAGCCAAACAACCATCTTGGTATTCTGTGTGCGGATTTGTAATAATATTTATGCAAGTCCTACGCGAAGTCGACAAGCCACCACCCTCCCCTCGTCAGAGAGAAGGTGGGTGGCGACAATTCATGACTTGACTTGTATTACATGTATTTTAGAAACATAAAAAATGGTAGTGTACATAAAGTGTTCTTTACCATGTAGTTTAAAATGTAGCCTGAATATTGTACAAATGATAGATCAAATAAGAAATTGTTTTTGCAGTTAATGAGTTATAACTGTAAATAAATAGCACACAAATTAAGAATAAGATATATGTTAGTGGAAAATTAAATGATGAAGAAAATCTGTAAGTTAAATGATTATTTTATTATGTTAATGCATTGAACTTATATTGTTAACTCTAAGCACAGGAAACAATTTTAGGAAGTTGATGTATATTTAAATTTTATTTCTAAAGCCCTCATCAAAATTCACAATAAAAGCTGATTAACAAAACTGCACCACTTTGGTTCCTCAATGTTACAATCATCCTTGATTAGGATCAGTGTTTTTTTTTGTTGCTTAGGTTTGTGCATGGACTCTATTCAGATGTCCTGTATTTTTTTATATATTTTTTTTTACCCTGAGCTTATTTACAATTTTATATTCCATAATTAATATGTAATGTTGATACTTATACCATGTTGGGTTAATGAATTAATTCTCTAACTAATTAGGTCACATAAATCCACCCTAAAGGACTTTATAATGTGTAGACAAAAATCTCAGTCAGGTATCGGTACTTTCTTAAATTATCTGCACTATATTACTATCAACATTATGCTCATTCATTCATTTTTAGGACATTTACTAAAGATGTCTTAACTGTCCCACTTTACAATTTCACAATAATCATTATTTTCCAAGTACTTATTAATATACCATATTTTTAAAAATACATTTTGCAAGCATAAATTTTAACAGTAATGTACAATTTATTTAAAATTAAAATTAACAAATTATCATTTCAGTGTACAAATGAGTATTCTTTAGGCAAAATCATAGATTACTCAAGTTAATAATTAAATGGTTATTAACTAGCAGAATCATTTCAGGCCATGCACAGAACTTATTATAAATGTAAAATAACAAAATATCCAAAACAGTTTCTTGTATTTTTAGGGTGGATTTAATGGAAGAAGTTTACCCTTTGTGTGTCTTACAAGCTTCTGTCAAATCACAACAAAGTTTGGATCCATTCATTCACTGAATACAAGTCAATCTATTATCTGGTGGACCTGTTCACTTTTAAGTCATGTATTGTCTTTGCAAGAGAACCATTTGCCTACAGTTAAAGAGTGCCATGTCTTCTGTGAAGGCCTTGGTCAATCTTGCCCTCCGGGTTATGACTCTTGCTTTCTGGTTTTGACAATTATAGTAAAATAATGCAGGCTCAGCACTTTCATGCCGAAACCACTATCATTAATTAACTCTGACACCAAATGTTAATAATGTTGAATAATTTGAAATCAGAAATAGACTCTTTATAAGTTTGGATGTGTGATTTCAGTAATTGTTCTGAAAGTGTCTGAGCAAAGAAAATGAAGTATGAATAACTTGTTTGCCAATTATACATGCAGAATGTTACTAGACAGTCCCACTGTCACTGTTTTGCAGGAATAAGTAGCATTTAGTACACAAATTTGGTGACTTTGTAGCAAATTGTGATACTTTAATACAATTATTTGTTGATGCAACTTAGATAAAATTGAAAAGATAATTTCTTTTTCTAGCACTGTTGTATTTTATTTAATGTGACTTAAACCATGTTTGAAAGAAAAATAATTACTCTTACTAAGTGTTGGGTATGTTTTGCTAAAAATGGAGCCTTACAGCCATATGTCAACATGGTCGAAAAATTTGCCTTGGTCCAACGTCTTCAGAATAACTTATTAACTAGAATATTACAGAGAAATCAACTATTTACAGGTACATTTATTTGCTAATGATTGACATTTAATTCAGAGTTAATTGCTATAAACAGGCCTAGGGCATCTTGTTTATCTACCGTACATGCAATCAAAACCAGACTGTGGATGCTCTGCAGTAGTGACACTACATATTTGTGCAAGTTCAAAATTTACCTTGGCTGTGAAAATTCCCAGCCACTGTCTAATGGACTTGATCATTATTTGTCACACATCTGTCAGCTGATTTAGACGTCACACAATTATTATTTTTTGTTGTTGCATCTCTCCCAAATTTATGGAAGATTTTCTTGAGGAAGTTGGAACTATAAGACAGCAGAGAAAAGGTTTTCCAAACTGCAGAAGCGGGTGCCAAATCTACAGTGAGGTGAAAGCTGAATTCTGAGGAAGGGAAACAGTAATCTGACAGCAGTGTTGTGGCAGGATAAAAAACAAGTGTCCATTCTACCTTCAATGACCCAACCTCCATGTGCCGAGCTTACCAAAGCATTGGACTGAATAGTGTTCATTAACCTGTTCTACAGCTGCAAGCTCTCTTTAACTACATTGCTCACATGAATGAGGTGAACATTCATGACCAGAGTAGAATTGAATATGTGGAATTTCTAAGAAGGCCTGGAAAATAACATATTCTGGTTTCTAGTAAATTCTGCCATCACAAACTCTTTCATACTTTATGACCAGACTTTAACTGCAGTCCGTTGAGGTAAACGTTTTGCTTATCTTGATTTTCATCATGAACTTGCCACAGCTCATTGCTGTATTCAATGCCAGAAAACGATGACATCTTGAAGTTGTGAGAGCGCTGCCCTGTGATGTTAAAATGTCCAAGGTCACATCAACATCAAGATAGATGCCCAAGAGAAAGAGCTGCTGTTATCATCCCAAGCAACAAGTCTGCAAAGATACAATTTTTGGTTGTGCTCAGTGTAACATAAATTTATACAAGGAATGTCATGCCCCATAACACCAGTAAACTGTGAAGTTTACACTAATAGATATCAGTCCCACATAACCACCCCAAAAGTAAAGGTGTTTTGTTTGTTTTGCAAGCATTTCTTTGTTTTACAAACAGTCACAAGATTATAATTACATTTAAAGCAGCGTTAGTGGTTAATGCAACAACAAAGAAATACAAACATCTGTTTATTTATTTATAGCTTAGATCCAAATTAAGTGTAAGAATACATTTCTTTTTTTTTCTTTTTTAAATAGTCATGTATCTTTAGATTGTTTGTTTTTAAATATGCAAAGTTAATTATTAATTAGTTCCATCATCAAAGTGTGGAAGCTTCACAATTTTCAGGATGAAGTACACAAATTTCTAAATATCTTTTATTTAGTTTTTACTTTAAAAAGTATAATTTATTCCTTATTATCAGTTTCAGATTTAAATTTTAAAATTTATATTAGTTTTGTAACTATTTCATTGAACAATGATATTTTTTAAATACATTTTTGAATGATAAAATAATTTTTATTTACTATTATAAATTATTAGGACTTGTTTTGTGGGTGATTTAATAGTTCAAAATGATAACCCACTTTTGCTCATAAAAACCCACTGTAGGATGTCAGCTCTAAACATTTTGACTGGTCAATAGGAAGCTGCTGTGGTCTAAATGAGAGTCATTAAGAAAGTTGCTCTGTAAATATGGCTGTCAGGGAAAGAATTAAAAATGTTGGTAACATTTTAAATTTAAGGTGGACCTAAGCTTAGTTTAAGTAAAATATAGAAATGATTATGTACTTAATTAGGTAGAGGTCAGTTGTGGTTTATTTATATGAAACACTATTGCAAATAAAATTTAAATGAATAAGCATATCACTATGCTTATCAATTGTTACAATACATATAAATGTAATAATCAGTTCATGTCTACAATCCAATGTAATACATGAAATTAAAATATATAAATATTGTATAACAGGGTGCTGTGCACAAGTATCAAAGTTTGGATAACTGAATAATTATGAGTAACTAGTTCATTCTTTAAAAAAATGATTAACTAAGAAATGTTCTGTTATGGGAATTTTCCCCAAATATTTTAAAACAAATTTTAATGTATGATGTTAAGATAATATATTACTTGTAAATTTTATAATTCAGAATGTTATGTTTATTTATAAAGTGAAAGCCTATATAGTTAGGAGAGAAAAATAGGTTGATTTGATAGAACATGTGTGAGTTGAGATCAATAGAGTTTAGCAGCAAGCAGAAGTGAGTATATTGCTATTGTTGTTTGGAACCACTAATCTAACATACTGCATACTTTGAAGTACAACCATGCAGAGATCACCTTTGATCAAGACTTATGCAGTTATCTAACTTTTAGACTTATGTAACTTGTTTATGAATAGGTGACATATGTTGAGAGAATATGGGTGTAGTAGATGTGAGAAAGTCATAAATATTAATTAGTTCTAGATGTATTTTTGAATCCTGTTGATTAATAAAATTAGTCAAGGTAGAGGTGGGTGGAACATCTAGGTTGATAAAACATGTAGACTTCACTCTTTAACAAACAGACTCTTCATTTGAGATGCCCTGCATAGAATCCCTCCTGCTACAGCTTGTAAATGATAAATTTCTTAAGGAACTAAAATGACGAACCAAAATGGCTAGAAAAGGGATTTTAGTTTATCTTTCTTTGATTGGCTTTGGGAGCTGATATCAAATTAGTCCATATGAAGCATTGTGCCTGCTGTTGTTCTAATTGTTGCCAATTGTTTTTCAAGTTAAGTGCATAGGGAATGATGACAACTGATTCTAAATCTAACAAAAACGTTTGTGAAAATCACATAGAGGGGTTATGAAGAACATTTAAAATTTGTGCTAAAAATCTGAGGGCTTAAAAGATTTTACACATTGAAGGTGAGCAATACATATATTTGTACAACATTTGATCATACTAATCCTATCAAGGTTTCCTTTTGTGGCATATGTGTATGGAGGGAAAGACAGAAGGATAGGTGAGTCCCTCTTTATTTCTTCACTTTTTGAAGCTTTAACCTGATCTTCCAGTTCACATGCACACCATCTTCTGTTCTCAGGTACAAGAAATGAACAATATATAAATATGCCACAAATGTCTGACCTATGCCTAGAAACATTAACATTAATTGACTTTTAAGCCCCTAAAATTCCCCCTTAATAAGATCACTATAACATGAATAGATGATTGGTGGGACTAAGGAAAATTTATTTGTCTATAACAAAAGGGAATTTAATAACAATAGCAAATGGTTAAAATTAAATAGTGTCTAGGTAAAATTTGATTGAGCCATATATAGATTATCATTATGAAGCTTGCTTTCATAAATATTATGCACAATACATTGTGCTTTTGTTTAGCCTTTACATTTGAGTTTTTAACTCAACTTTCATTCGTAGTGAATTGAACTGGACCGTGGAGACAGGCATGTTAATCATTTGGTCAGCAAATGTGGTTTTCCTTTTCACCACTGGTGACTCAGAGTAAAATAAAGAGCACTGGTCTTCCAGTGTTGGTATCAAACTAATTGTTTGAAGTCTACTGCTCACATATTCCACATAGAAAGCTGGTCTAGAATAGTATGGAATGCCCATATTAGGTATTGTTACTATCAACCATGGAAACCAGCTTGTGCCGTTCATTCAGACTTGTTCATTCAGACCCATAGCTTAGAAGCGAGAAGAAAAGTGATGGATAGACTTTCTCATTCATTCTCAAACTAATTAATCATGAAGTCTGCCCTTAGTTTTTATTGACTGCACTTCTAAAACTTTTCCCAGGCTGTATATCTTTAAATAAGGGGTCAGAACTCTGCAACAGACTGGACAGAAAATACAGACAAGAAAGACAAAGGACTAACTATGTAGGTTATGGAATCAACAGAATACCTAGACTCTGAGGGCTATGTTAAATTAGGTTTGAGCAGGAGTTATTATTTAGATAGAGTGTTGTCAGGCGGTTAGAAAGAAATAAAGAAATGTGTGAAGTAATTGGAACAGATGTAGGAAGCATTAGTATTTATGATGTTTTTTTAAGGGATGTAACTAGTGTGTACATTTTACTACTGTGTATGGTGTCACAGACATTCACTTTGAAATTTGCTGTTTATATTTATCATTTGCTGCCCTGGTCTTATCAGTGTATGTACTGCATTTATAATATAAAAATAAATGATCACTATTGAAAAGAACCTGTGCATCATCTTGTGATATTGTTTATGATAATGTGATAATCAATTATAATTATAAATACTAATTACTATCAACATCATCACCACCTGCATCCACTCCTCTCCATTTCATATTTGGCAGCGGCAGCAGGATGTCATCATCAATCATCTATCAGCACCAGGCTACCTTAATACATACCTCATGACACTAGTACTGTCATCTTCTTCAATTATATCATTTTGATTCTTATGGTATTCTTCAGTAAGGTATACTTCAACATTATGCTGAAATAAATTAATTACTGCAGACTCATACTAAACAGTCCATAGATCTATATAACTATTGATAGTGGCTTGCTGCTTTGAGTGAAAGTTTCCCTTGAGTTGTTAGGCATTTAGTTAAAGTCTGAATTCTGATTGGTGGGTCAGAAAATGTGTGTTTGGCCAGTCAGACCGAAAGAAGCACATACAATACTCCATCAATTCAAATTTAAGAGCTACAGGATAATGGTCATTGATATGAGGCCTCTTGAAAGATGTAACACATAGAATTTAGGGACAATTTATGACAAAAATTAGCAGGTCTGCTGCTAAATTAAAGATTCTAGCACATATAGAATGCATGTATGTCTTTAAGCATTAAATATTAGATAAATAAATGTTTTTAATTTTATAACAAAAAAAAAAGCACTATCATCTTTGAGAATGCAGAGTGCAAACATGCTTTTGTTTGTATGAGTACAGATAAAAATGTGCTTATGTCAGGGAATGATTTAAACAATAAGCAATGAATTACTGTGTTACAGTTCATTTAAACTAATATTTTTCTATACAATTTTAGTAGCAATGGTTAGTTGCATTTATAATGATGAATGTTGTCATATAAATTATTATGATATTGGTAAGCTGCATTATATTTTTCTTTTGGAGTTTTTTTCATTAATTCATTATTTATAACTGATGTGTGGAATGTCAAAATATGCATGTCAAAATAAAATTTTTAGCTTCCCTTTGAAATTTGGAACACTTTCTCCTGCTTATGGACTTTCATACTTCATTTCACTGTGTTTAATTTGAAAGCAAAGATTAGTGACTCCATTCTAGCAGTGGAGTTCCATTGATTCATTGTTCTTTATATTTAATAAATATCTATTTAAAATAAAATTTACTACTTTTAACTGAATTTCCTTTTTGGCAATATTTTAAAAATAAAAGTAATATTTTCCTTTAAACTGAAATATGTTTTAATATGATGAAATGCTTAGATTTATTTTCATTTACAAAAGTTAAAATGTTTTTATACCAATGTATATAATTTTTTAATTTTTATTTAGTAATAGATTTAACTACTTTTCTTTATCTTCTCTACATTGCAGTAAGCTTTTACTACACATTTTTGTAATAATGTTCAAATAACAGTTAATTTTGTGGCATTTCAATAATCTATTTTTTGGTTTATGAATTATAGTCATATGTATAATAAATTAAGTATCCTTGAATAATCTATGTCGACTTTATAATAAAATGAAAGTAAATGCACTTTTAAAATTATAATAATACTGCTTCTAACATTAAAATATTCTCCTACCTATATTAATCTTTATATTTTGTAAAATATTTTTTTTAAGTAGAAGACAAAAATTGTATCGAGGTAAGTCTAAACAGGAATATATTTTATGTCTTAAAATATCTTAGTTGTATTTATTTTTTCTTTTGGTAATTCAGATATCACATTGCTGCTGATATATTTCTTTACTTAATATATGGTGTGTCATTACTTGTTTTATTTTAAGTTTGTGTTCAAGCAAAATAATTTATTTATATTTTTTCACTGGACCAGAATTCCCACCATGGGCAATAGCTCTCATTGTTATCGGTGCAACTGCCATCATAGGCATTAGTATTGGTGTTCTCATCTATATTTTCAAAAGTAAGTATAACTCTACGAACATATCTGATTTATATTACTGATAAGATTTTTTTCCTTCTGATATATTTGTAAATGAATATGACATTAAATGTTATCATTTGCTTCCCCCTTGCATTGCAGCATAGAATCAGGCCAAGGGTCAAAATTGTTATTTGGATAGTTTTAAAATAGAACCTAGAAATAATTAGCAGAAACAGTAAATCCTGAAGAATTAATATTTCCTTTAATTAGTAACAAAAGGGTTAATACACTTAGAAATATTTGTGGATATGATCCCCTTTGTTGCATGTGTCGTATCTTTCCATCTTGCAAACATATTTGCCTTAAAACTCACCCACATATCATATTTTCAATCCCTGCAAATATTCATCACAAAAATATATTTGTAATATAAATATAAAAGGTTATATATTAATATAGATGTGCATATAAGATCCAGATATTTTATTTACAGGCAAAATAAAGCTTTAATATATTCTAACATTGTATCACCTTTTGGGGTTATTTTTGCAGGTGAATGAAAACATAATGATTTTGTTAATAAGTTTTAAAATGTCTGTTTTCAAATATAAAATTAGATTGATTTAGAATTTATTGTAAATTTTAAAAAAATAAATTGTATTTAACTAAACTTTAAAAAAGAAAATTTTTTAGGGATTGGCATAATCACTTCTTCTGATGAAGAGGAAGATGAACTAGAGTCATGGTAATCTGATCCAAGCAGTGTGTATGTATTCCCCTTTTGTATGTCCACTGTGCAGATAATGTGTGCAGGTAAAGTTTCCTCTAATTTTGTAATGAGAACAATCTGCCCTTTACAGTTGCTAATCACTTCACAGTGCTATCAAAGGTGTTTTTTCCAAACAGCAGCACTGCATGCAACTTTGGAAAAATCAAATAGAGACAACTTTGAATATCAAGAACTTCAATGCTCCACAGTTGCAATAAAAAAAAAATCTTCTAATTTTAACTATTATTAATACAGCTTGGTTTGTTATAAATCCAAAAGTAAGTATTTAATTTATATTTTTTCATGATGGAATGTCATATGTGCATATTATAAAATGTACTGTCAGAGTACATGAACAAACTCCTGCTTACAAAAAATAAAATTAGTCTTTAAAATCTTCCCAAATACGCATTTGCTCATAATGTGCTGTTGCTCTGAATAACTTTGTTGACTCTCAGAATGTTTGAAATTTAGCTGACTTGTGTTGGAGATTAAAAGTTGTTTTTAACCAATTATCTAGTCTTATCTCTTTTCTCCAATAGTATATATGTGTATTTTTGTTCTTGCATTTTTATATTCAGAAAATAAAATATTACATTCTTTTAAGTTACTATGATAAAACTGGTGCTTTAAGCTTTGGCTCTTATTCAGAATATTTCCACTGTAAGTAATAAATATTTGTTTAATTTAGTGCCTGCTCTTTTATATGGTTTATTTTTATTCTTTACAATAAATAGAAAATCAAAATGTAAAAGAAAATTGTTTTATATATTAATTCATAATTGTTATGATGGAATACTTGCTTTACATGCATTTTTCATTCTTATTTCATTGCTTACTTATCTCTTACTGAATTGTTTTCTTTCTAACATTAGTATGTTTTAACATTGTAGATGGGAAAAAAGGTTAGGCTGTATACCCTGTTGGTAAGTTGGAAAATTTCTTAAACATCTTATGTAATATGAATATTTTTTCTTTTTAAATAAAATTGAAGATTAATAATTAAATATTGCATTCATTTAAATGCAAGTGCATTCTTTAAGATATTTGATTATTGCTTAATTGTTATTAGATATAATTTTTAAGAAATCTAGTTTATTCATATATTTTAGTGTACTGTATCACTATTAGCATTTGGATACCAACAATTCAGATATATATCTTATTTTTTATTTCTCTAAAAAGGAATCAGTGCATTAACCCATTCCCTGACAGAATCACTGCACTGTAAATTACAGAAGGGTGTTTTGCCACACTGCACTGTAGATTACAGAAACATGTTAGAGCACACTATTCTCTCTATGGCATAAGCACATCTATGTACAGAAGCAGACCTTTTTTTTGCATGATGCCAAATTGAGCTGAATTTGAAGCTAATCGGAACTTTGTTCATTTTCAAATCAGTTTATGATGTAAACCAGCATTGCTTGTTAAATTTTTTTTTTTTAAGTTGTTACCCAGGCTGATCTTATTTACGCCAGAAATGGCTGACACATATACCAGTTATGAATCAGGAAATGTCAGTGTTTATTTCCATTGATTTTTCTTCATTCCAGTGAAGAAGGATTATTTTATTGGTTTCAGATGCAGGCAGATCATGATTTGAATGCAGATGATAGTGGAATGAAAGTTATATTTTTTAAAATCAGGACAGCAATAGTAGCAAGTTAGACTTGGACATAGAAGTAGATCCATACCTGCTGATTCAAACTGACAATGAATGAATAGACTGCACTGTGCACATCTTCATACATCATTTATTGTCAATGGTTTTAATGCAGCTAGTACAGAGCTGTGTTTCCAGATAGATTTGATGTTATAAATGCATCAGCATTGGGTTATTTTTCTTTGTTATTTTCTGAAGCACTATTGGTAGACATTATCTGTAATACCAATAGAAACACTGTATTTTGACAAGGTGCCCATACTTGTGCAAACTTTGAGCAGACAACATTAGCAGAAATGAAAGTTTATATTGCATGCATATTTTGATGGACTTGTCTCTAGACTGATCTCAACTGGTCTGAAGATCCTTTTTATCAGGAATGTGGGCAGGCATAAAGTCGATTTTTGCCAGAAATTGTTTGAGTAGCTTGACTTCATACCTTCACGCCGGCAAGAGATGGGCTGAACCAACCAGAGGAGATCTGAACTTTCACCATTTATGCAAAGTGAAAGGAGTGATGGATACTCTTGCATCTACATTTGCTGCTACATTCATACTTGGATGTCATTTGGCAATAGATGAATTTACTGGTCGTCTTGTGTATCTACAGTATATGCCATCAAAACCAGTCAAGTATGGTATCAACGTGTGGATGCTTTGTGATAGTGAAACTGCATATTTGTGTATGTTCAAAATTTACCTTGGCCATTAAAATCCCCAGCCAATGCCTAATTATGTTGTCACAAAGCTGTTGGCACTATAAGGAAGGGAAACAGTAATCTGACAGCAGTGGTGTGGCAGGATAAAAAAACAAGTGGCTGTCCTGTCAACCTTCAGTGACCCAACCTCCATGTAACAAGCTTACCAATGCATTAGCCAAAATGGTGCTCATCGACCTGTTCTCCAGCCGCAATCCCTCAAATTGACTGCAGTGCTCATTAATGAGGTGGACATTCATGACCAGAAGAGAATGAAGTATGATTGTGGGCAGAATTCTAAGAAGGCCTGGAAATAATTTTTTTGGTTTCTAGTAAATTCTGCCATCACAAATGATTTCATATTTTATGACCAAACTTTATCTGCAGTCCACCAATGCAAACGTTTTTCTTGATTTTCTTTGTGAACTTGCCACTCATTGCTGGATTCAGTGCCAGAAAACGATATCCTGAAGTTGTGAGAGTGAGGTCACATCAACATCAAGATGCCCAAGAGAAACTGCTGCTGATATCATCTCAAGCAACTAGTCCGCAAGGATACGATTTTTGTTTATGCTCAGTGTAACATTAATTTTTGCAAGGAATATCATGCCCCATACCACCAATAAACTGTAAAGTGTTACAATGCTTTTGTTTTGCAAGCATTTCTTTTGTTTTACAAGCAGTCACAATAATATAATAATTACATTTACAGCAAAATATGTAATAAAATGCAACAACATGAAAATACAAATATCAATTTTATTTATTTACAGTGTATATCCAAATTAAGTATATGTTTCTGTTTATTTTCTTTTTTACAAAGCATTGCCCCTCTAAACTGTTTTTGTTGTATTTGCATGTATGTTTGTTCTTGAATGTGCAAAGTTAATTGTTAATTAGTTTCTTCATCAAAGCAACGAATCCACAGTTTGGGGATGAGTACAAAATTTCTAAGTATAGTAAACTCCTGTTTATCTAGCACTTTATCTAGTGGAACTCTTCATCCAATAGCATGTTTCTCGTAATCTTATTATAATTTACCATCTCATCTGACAGCATGTTTTCGCCATTATCGTATGTCATGTGCTGTCTTCAGAGTTGTTCATAATCTTGTGACTGATGATTTGCAAACATGGATCATCTAAGACTTAGCAACCTTGCTTAATTTTTACTTTGCAATTGCAGCCATTGTGGTGCATTGCTCTGCATTCATAAATTGTTTTAATTTTTGTATGGTAAGACACTATGAAAGTTTTGGTTATAACTTATAAGTCACATTTCTAATGACATTCATTTTCATGGCATACCACAGTCATCATGTGTGCTGGATAAACAAGATTATAGACTATACATATGAAAATATTTCATTATACTTTTATTCTTTCTAGCAGTCTGTTCTCTCTGAACAATAAAACAAATCTCAGTTCTCTTTAGTTTATCTTGAACTTTAAGATGACAAAGTAATTTTTAGTTGTATATACCAGGGCTGTTAACGATTAATGATTTTTTTGCCGATTAATCTTTAAACAATTAAAGATTAATTAATAGATAAAAAAACAACTAAATTTATAACAAAATGACATTCACATTTAATCTTACTGTTATTGTTCAATTCACTCCATAGATTTTGTCCAAACTTTTAAAAATACTAATTTCTTCACACTGTCAGGAGTTAAAGATGCATGCAGTTAATTCACAATATAACTGGATGTGCTGAACAGTCTCTCACATGGGAACAGATGTGGCTGGTAGGCATAATACTTTAGGAACAAAAGATGCCAATTTCGGAAAATGTCAGGCGTTAACTTTCCACCAGAGCAGAGGATCTTGTGACTCTGGAATTTGGGGTTTTTCTCTGTACTTCTGCAATTCACTGTCAACAATGGAACCTACTGTCATGTTGTCTTCAGACTCAGATTCTGAATCATTACAAGTCAGCATCATTCATGGTTTCTTTTGTGGATGTTTTCCTCATCACTTTACTCATCTGCATCATTCTGCTTATTACAATACTGTTAACTGCACAACGAATAAACTTCCACACATCCTCTCTCAACTTTTTACTTATGCTTATCAGAATTTTAAACCATGGATCGAGTGGCGTTGAAGCTTTCAAGATGTCGAGTGATTTCATATTCTCAACTCTGCATTGAAAGTCATTAAGTGATGCCGCTTTGAAGCTTTGAAGCATGTGCTTGAAGCTATACAACCAGCGTCATCATCATTAACATTCAAACTCTTTGCTATAGTCATCAACAGTGGTAGCACACAGCTGCAGATAACGTATTTTTCTACACCAAGGAACTATGTTGCCAGGGCAAATATCTCCAACACTGAAACATATTTCTCCATCGTCTCCCAGTCATTTTCCGTCAACTCGGGTCCAGAATAATTACAAGGATGATACTTGGAGTAGTTAATAATGTCATTCTTTGTTTCTACTAGCATTAAGTACTGTTCCAATGAGTAGGAACATCCTGCTGCAACTTTCTAAGAGGTTCTTGGTTCCCAGCTTGCTCATGGCACACTTGAAGTTCATGTGTGTTTGCAGCACTGTTTGAAGTGGCCTACTAGTTTTCTGCATTTTGAGAACAGAATTTTAGTGTCTGCAATCTTAAGTCCATGCAACACACTTAATTACAGTGTGCAATACATGGTATGTGATGAAATGGTGTCTTCGCTACCACAGCAACCATATTACGAGTACTATTGGTAACAGTGGCTTGTAACTTGTCAGTAAACTGCCATTTTACTGCCAGGTTTATGTATATTTCAGCAACATTTTCTGCTAAATGATGTTCCATTACTCCAATACAGTCCAATGTAAGTGATTGTAGTGACCAATCACTGTCAATCCAATGTTCTGTATGCACATAAAATAGGACTCATTTCCAAGAGAGGTCCAAAAGTCACTCATAATTGCAATCACACTGGCTCTGCTGACCTTCACTTTCAGTCCAAAGCTTTTCTCTTGAAACAATCTATCAATAATGCTGTTTATGTTTTGTCTGGTGGGCAACTTGTATTCATCATTCTGAAGTGTGACGCATAACTTCTGTTGAAGACCAGAAGCATTAACTATGGATATTGGTCGACCATTACTGACAGTCCAATGGGCAATATTATTTGTAATATCTGTTTGGAGCTTGGCACTAACTGTTTGTCATGCCTTAATACAAATTGGCTTAATGATATTTTCTTTGAGTTTTCTGTTTGTCCACCAACAGTCTTAGACAATAATGTGTTATATTTTGCCAGATGTGTATGCTGTAAATGGTATGTCATCGGCATATTTGAGCCACAAAAGGCAAATACTTTATCACAGTGAAAACAGTATACCTTCTCACCGTTAATAACTTTGTTGTTTTTGTCTACTTTAAAACCAAAATGGACATGCAATTTACCTTTAACTGGTTTATAATCTTTCATCTTAGAATTGTCCGTTTTGGCAGTAAAAACTTCCATTGTAACTAAATATCGGCTTTGCTTTAGTAAGCAAGAAAATTAGTTGAAATTTAATCATCATGAAATAAATTAATCAATAAAATTTCTTAGCAATTAATCAGAAAATTAATCATTAAAATGGGCAGCCCTAGTATGTGTGTACACACACACACACACTTGTGGCTCCTTCTCAGAGCAAGTATACCACGCAAGGTGGGTCCATTTCAAATGTGTTTTCTTAAAAATAAAGCATTGAAATATTGTGTTAATATTCTATATATTCAAAATTTATGTGAGAGATACATAAGATAGTTGCATGAATATGTGTTTATTTGTTTTCTAATTTTTTTGTAATACAAATTCATTTTTTAACTGAAAAATGGCATCTCTTTTTGTGACATGCATGCTTAAGGCCATTTAAATTTCATTGTTATAAATAATTCAACAAACTTACTGTATCAAGATTTTCTTATTACAACAGAAATGGCAGAATTATTTTGTTGTTGTATCATTGATATTGTAAAATGGCTAAAATTTCTGATAATCTTGATATATTTTGATTAAATTGATTAACATTGTAAATAGCTTTCATAGTCATGTCCATGTCCATGTGGTTTCACTTGCATTTAAAGTTTCACATATATATGTGTATGTTTTAAACCTGAGCTAGTAAAGGTAGAAAAACCTGTGAATTGCATTCAGGAGTCACAATTTGGCTTATATATTTAGAAAACATTATATTTAAATAGATACTTAATGTTATCGTCACAGCATAATAAATTATCCCATTTTATGTTTAGTTGAGAAAAATAGAGCTTAGTTTATGATAGTTGCTAATTTTGTCACTGGAAGACAAATACTTTATATGTTGTACTTCATGTCACAAAATGGTACACTTGCCCATAGAATGAGTCACAGAGTTGTATAATTTTCTGAAGAATGCCATGTGAGGAGATATCAACATTTTGCTATCATTGTTATCATTACATAATCTTAATATGATTTCTTAGCAACTGGTCTGTAAATTATAGTAAATACAGGTAATTGTAAATACTTGGGAGATACTCATTTACTGTGGTTTTACCTGCTACCTTCATTTGCTGATTTCTCTCATTGTAATTACTGCTCCAAGCTCTGGAATATTCATTACCTTAATTTCTGCCACAATTAAAAAATGTTTAAAATTGTGACTTTGTGAATAAATATTAAGTGTCAGGTTTTATAATTTTATATTTTCCCCTTCTTACAGTTAAGCAAAGCATATTGAATTTTTGCAGTTGATTTTTATACCTATATCCATTGTCATTACTTACAAAGTATTTCATAACAAAGCTTGTCTTTATATTATATATGTGCATAGAACAGTCTCTGTGATGTTGGTTTTGTATGCTACATTCATTCCATTCACACTTGCAGTTTAGACACGTGCAGTCATAAAGTGGCATAATTGATCACTCTCCAGATTGATTGACAGGTGAAGGTTTGCCCCCAGTCACATTTATTCAGTCATAAATAAATAGGTGTAGACAGTTGATAAAATAAACAAAAGAGTCTAATCACTCTAATGCATGAACTGGTCTAACAAAAAGGCTTCTTAAAGCTTCTTTCTGCTTAAAGACAAGATAATCTCTTTTACTTGAGCACAAGTTGTTGAGAGGCAATAAGTTTACAATCTCCATTAATTGCTTGCAGTTTTAACCCCACTGGTGATGATGATTGTGCAGTATGCAGGGGAAGATATTTCTCAGCTCACTGTAGTCAAATAGAGGATGTCTTCCCAGACGGGATTGGTGACTTAATATAAGTCACAGAAAGCTAGGTCTAGGATGAGGAGGTAGACTGATAGCCAGAATGATATCACAGTTCTGGAATGTAGCAGATAGCCTTTATCAGAACTGATCCAAGCAAAAGTCAAATTCTATATACACTTATATAAAAGTATTTCTGTAGTAAGATCTCCAGGTCAAAAGCATTTACAGTAACATATTAATAAGTGATGTGGCTTTTAATGCTGTACTCAGTTGTTATACTGTATAGTCAGCTAAGGACTGTAATGTTATCCTGACATAACAGGCTTGCACACTGTCATATTCATATATAACACTGATTGACAATAAAATTCTTAGCAAAGCTTCATGCATGTGGCTTATTACATTATCTACTCAACCTGTGCACTACACACCTGCAACTGCCAATACAATTAGTAAGACATTGTTTTTATAGGATGACGGCCCTGATATATAGATCAGGTTTTTGGTTAGTTACTTGTCTGTCAGTAAATTGTTGGCATTTTTAACCCCTTTGAATGAAATCTATGAATTAAAATTATTTCCAAAATAATAAAATGTACTAATACTAAATTAAACAATATAAAGTAGAAGATTCCCCCAAAATCAAATCCTATTTCATTAGATGAAAATTATTTTCAAATGCATTATCATAAATAACAATAAATAATCAGATATCATGCCCTATTGAAAATGATCAAGTGACTTGTGTAAGATTAATAATGTAAATAAAACAAAGAAATACAATGAATTGGTCAATAAGATCGTTCTAGTACATAAACTGACATGATTAAGCACTTACAACATTAGATCTGATTAAGAATTGTTTTTTCCAAAGCTGACAATATCCCTTGACTTTGGACACAAATCAATTGAGAATTTTTAATTTTTCAGAAGTTTGGTTATTCTAATGTAGCTATAGTTTCAGTTTGGTAATCTATTTCTTTTCTTTTTTTTTCGTCTATACTTTTTCAGTGTGTGCCAGTCATTAGCTTTTTATTTCTTTTTTCTTATAATGGAGAACAGATTAAAAATTAAATCTGCATTTAATTTTATTCATTTTCATGGAAAGTTATTAAAGGCAACATTTTACATTACTAATTTTGTTTCTGATCTTGCAGCAAAGACAGGTAGTATACATAAATTTCAAATGCTTCAGATTCCTTAACTTGTAATAGATATGAGCATGCCTATGACCTGCACATGTATTTTGCTCTTTTATTTTTATTTTCCAATATGTAATATAAATATTATATGCATGAAAAACCTTCTTTAATTGCTAAAGTGTATATGCTGTATAGTGTTCATTTGTTTTGACAAACCTGCCATTATCATAAAACTACATACTAAAACTTACTAACAAAAATAACTGATAGCAATATTTAATTCCTGGTGTCAGATTGCCATCACTTGTCGACTTAAGATTATGATAGATGTGCTAACTGATGTGTTTCCGTACTTTCAGGGTGTTGATACTATATCAGTATATGCAGTAAGCCACATTTATCTGTGATTGGCACTCTTGATTTTGCACTCTGCCCCTAATGAACTGAGACTGCATCATCTTGCACTTTTAGTTATCTGCACATTTTTTTCGAGTATTACTGAGGTTTTTGTTGCTGCTGTTGAAAGCATGGATGTTGTGTAATTTATCCATTTTTTTTTTATATCTATCTCCACACTCTGTGCCTGTATCTCTGCATCTGTTGTTCCTTTCTCATTTGTTTGCACTCGGTGTGACTTTGTTTATATTAAGTATTCATTTAAATAATATTTAAATTTTGCAAATATCAGCACTCAGAGAGTCTGGGGTTAGTCTCTAGAGTCAACTGGTAAAGCCAACAGAAGTTGGACATGGTAATTACACAAATCTCTGAGGATTCTACATGTATTAGGAAATTGCACCGGGAATGAATTGTGTTAGAGTAGGATTTCTGTGTGCGGCAAATTACTGGGAGTGTATTTCATAAGTTGGATTACTTTCTGTAAAGTTGGAATTCTGTCCTGGCCATTAATTCACTGGGAATAAATTCTTGTGCTTAGTTGGAGTTCAGTAACTGCTTGTTAATCTATTGGAGAATAGTCTATATCCATTTCTTTCCCATCACCTGTAAAGCCCTAGGTGGATGGTTGGTGAGCATGATGATAATTTTAATGACATAGTTGATCTTTAGTTATTAAGAATGCCTGAGACAAGTGGGCTATCATTTATTTGTACTTTCCTTTGTGCTTGAATGCCGAGAGCAGCAAAGACCAGAACTTGTACATGGGTTATGGAACTTTAAATTAGACAAAATACACTTATATTTATATTAAATTATATTTTAATATATGTAATTACAATTATTAAATTCGTATTGTTATACTATTTGTGCATTTATTGTATTAAATTAAAGTATTGATTTTGTACTCTTTGGTTATTATGCTCTGTATTGTAACTGTTTCGTGTGTGCAGTTCATGTGACTTGTTCACTGATATGTCATCTTTATCTTGGTATTGTTTTATAATCTTCCTAGTATCCTTGCCTAGTTAGAGGGGTTGGGGGCCTGAGCCACATGAGACTTAGATAGGCATAGGAATAGATGTTTCCTCTAGACAGTGGCTGGCCTGTAAGTCTTGGATTTTTTAAATTGTAATTATTAAATACAATAATTAATTTTACATAGTGAAAAACTGATTTTACAGAGGGAAAAACCCCTTTGCACCAGGACCAGCATGGAGCTAGTATTATAACATTGCTTAGGCTTACACTATCTGTATTGTCATGGCTTCTAATTTCTGGAGCTGGCACCCATATTTTCTCAATATCTGTAAACTCTGGTATGCTTATACATTTTTGTGTGCATGCATGCGTACATGCTTTACTATTTCACAGAACATGTTTGAGTCAATTGCTCTGATATTAAGAGCTACTTTGTGTATTAAAATTAAAATCATCTATTTATTAATAATCATTGTCACTGTATTTTCAGCATGATTCATTCAGTTTGATTATCCTACATACCAGATTTGTTAATTTTGTTTTATTTCTTCTTCTATGATTTTAGAACTGTTAATCATTTACTGAGTTTCTTTCTCCTTTATATACAACACTCTTGTTTGAATTTGAAATCTTGCTCACCTCATGTCCCTATCCCAACTTATTCAAGGGAAACTGTTGCAGAAACGTATAGAAAATTCAAAAGAAAGTTGCTTGGATCACTCTAAAATCCCTTAAACTCAACATACTATATCTCTTCTTCATTCATAGCACTGATCATCGATTGCCAGTTCACTACAGATTTAAGCACAATTCTTTACTGTTTCACTGATTAATTCCATCTCAAAGTTGTCAAAATTCAACCATGCATTCCACCATTTTCTTGTTGTTGCTCTCTTTATCTGACACTCATCCCTTGCTGTATCCATCATTAAACCAAACCTACAGTCAACAGTTTTCCCCATATGAACTCACTGCATAACATCTTTCAGAAAGGCCCTAAAGCACATCTTTTTCACTCATACACCAGCCTTTACTTTCATTTTCTTCTCTATTTATTATTTACTATTTTATATTTGGTTCACTTTTTTTTTTGTTTTCTATTCAGACTTAAAAACAGTCTTTAATAGTTACATTATATTCATAGTCCTCTAACATTTGGATGATAAAGTCACAATTGACTCATTTGTGACCTCCATGGCAATAATTAATCACCAAACAAATAATATGAATTTTACGTAAGTTAAAATAAGAAAAAATTAACAGATATGTACGAAAAATTAATAAAAAGTATATAATAAAAATTTTAATTATCAGTCAAATAGATGCAGCTCAGTTATCTTAATCCTCAGGATATTAGTCTTGAATCTGATACCTACTTCATTCATTTCATTGATATACTGTAATTATGCAAACCACAGTCTTTCAGGATTTCAATAGTTCAGTCTTGTTTTGCTTTTTAATTCTAACTAAATTAACATTATTTTTATATTAATAATAAAATAAAACAAAGAATCACACTGCTACAGTCAGTAAACATTTACTTATTCTTGGCTGTAATGTTACTTGAGATGATAATGGCATACATTGACATCCATTCCTTGGTCTCAACTCTCACTCATAGATTAGTCTTTCTACAACAATAAAATACTTACATAATCTTGCATTGCAGAATACTGAGATGCTTTTCTTCAAATTTACAAGTTTACTCTCAACTAATATTTTGTTCCAAACATCATAATGTCAAAACTGCAGTTATTTATTTAATAAATTGAATATGAAACATTGAACTAATTCTTGGGTTACATATTCGGATCTTTTCCAGATAAGCCCCGCCACTAATGCAAAATGTGCACGCGCGAAAAGTTAAGCCCCACCACTTTTTGCCAGCTCCAATTTAATGCATGCATGCAACCTTGACCTATTTCTGATGTCTAGACATTTGAATATTTAAACGTACACCAGGGTTAAGGTTACGGTGTCCCAATTTCACCCTCTTCAATAAAAACTAAAAGTACAAGTTTCATATCCTCTTTTTTTATAATCTTTTTTGGGTGGCTGGGGTTAACTTTTTGGCGGGGCTTATCTGGAAAAGATCCACATATTCACTACTTTGCAAAGAAATCTTATATTAAAATCATTTAACAATTTCTTTTACATCTAGCAAATACTTGAAATAGTCATATACCTTTCTCCTAAAGGTTTGACACAAAATCTTTCAATTGAAGACTTAGAATCTTAACATTTCAATCCTTTTTCTCAATGTCATTTTGACTTACATTCACACAAGACTGATTTTGTTGTCTCTTCCGTCATGAGGTGTCCTGAACAGTAATTTTATTTTAATTCATGGTTTGCAGAATTACCTTGCATCATGTTACTTGTGCATAATTTCCCCTTTATTTCTTAAGGTGACAAGCTCTTACCCTGACTTCATTCATACCTTTTTGCCCCTGTGTATTGAATATTTAATGCCTTCTTTTTGAAGCTGCTTAGCTGATATGTGCTACTGTATTTTCTCTCATTCAATTTCTGATTCCTATTGATAAATCACACTGGATGTTAATGATCATTCTGTGAACTTGGACAGGATATATATACATTGTCTTCTTTACCTTCAAAATCTATCTGTAACTTCTCTTTTAGTACACATTTATGTCTTTAGCTTAACTCTCATAAAAAATAAAAAATAAGACATTAAAATATGAGTGATATTTCCATTTATTTTATTTACAGGTGCTCAGTCATTTCAGTTATTTCTATATCTGGATATAAGTAATTTCTTGATTGATCCTGGTGACCACGACCATCTCATATGAAGATATTTTAGGTTTTATAAATGCAAATACAGTAGATACAGCAAATTGACACTGCTTTAAAAATTGCATGCAATGTTTTTGTATGATAGAAAACTGCTTAATCTAATATATTTATATGCAGATAGTCTTTTGTAGTTTAAATTCTCAATAATTAAGAACTATAATTATTCATAATTATCTTTATTCAATCTCCTGCAACCAAGCTAAACTTGCTCAAATGAATTGTAAAGGGATCTTTGAAATGTTCAAATTTGTTAACATATTCTATTCTAACAAACTCTAATTAATCTTAGGGTTAATCACTTAGGCTGTTCCATATATTCCACACTTATGAATTCACACATTTGTTTCTGTACCTATCTAACAATGTTTGTAACATAAAATATATACTAACTAAAGTTTGTATCAACTGAATCTGAAGCCTAAAACACATATCTATATATATCTGGTCTTCAAATATATTCCTAATTAACCCAGAGCTCTTTTCACTCTTTTCATAATTACACTGGCCTCAGTATGAGCCTTTCATCAATGCAGAACTCTTCCCAGTACAAACCTCCTTGTCTCACTCTGGAATTCACAATTTTCAGCTTGTCTTCATCCATATGTAAACTTCACAGGGTGAAAAACTTTAGGCACATTTCTAGAGAAACCAGAATCAGGAATTGACTTCAGTAGAGTAAAGATCCCACAATATATTCCTGCAGTTACATTATCAGCATAATCTTAAATCTTCAGTCATGTATGTACACACACAGTTGTGAAGCACTAAGCAACATAATCACTTATTATTCACCAGTACCAACATTAGAGTCTGTTACACCTCTTCAGTAAAGTTATACTATGATCCCATAGCATATATTATTATTTTGATGATGATTAATTAAAGTGTGCACAAAGAAAGATTCACTACTGATTATGTATGTTTTGCATTGAAAAACTCTGTCAGTGTGTTGCAAAATTGGAAAAATGACCACAACTGATTTAATTAATGTTAATATAAATTTCAGTAAAACTATTTTTAATTGTTATTGGTTAGATTTTTTAATGTGAGTATCATTGTGATTTTAAAAGTACATATATATCATTTTAATCTTCATTGGTTAACCAGTCTGATTTAATCATTCATGTTATAAAATAAATCAAGTCATCTTGTGTTACTTGCAGGGTAACAAAGTGTATTATTTGCACAACATATCTGGGAATATTGGAAATGAAGATGTCCATTTAATTAGCATCAGAATCAGATTTCAAATATATTTACACATAGCATGGCAATGCATTGTTTTTTTATTTAAACGTTTGAAGAAAAATGTATGTAAGCAGTACTGCATATAATAAAAATGTCATGGTAAACAATGAAAACCTGACCTTGACACAAAGTTAATGAAATGTAATTCAAAATTAGACAATTGAATATACATTAATTTGTATTTCTAATATGTAATAGTTTAACCTGCCTGCCTTGAAAATAATCATTACAGATCACCTAGCAACTGATAATACATGTAGATCAGAAATATTAACAGATAATATTTTGAGAAGTGGGATGAAGTAATGTTGGTGTCTTATTACCCTATTGCTGAATATTTCTTAGTACTATTCTCATTAGATCTACATGTTGTTTTTGGTCCATAGTCAGAATTTAAAGGTAAGTAATTTATACATGAAATTCTGATTTTTCACTTGACAAATAACACCAAGGGTGTAAATGATAGACAAAGTTGAGATTGATTATGAATTAAAAACTGGGACATATTATATAAAATGTTTCACAACTGGTTGCAAAGAAATCCAAAAGTTAAAACGATTTTCTTCTACTATCTGTCATGAACATTGACCTCACTCTATCAGTAAATGACATACAATTATGAAGCACATTATTATGGTAGATTGTAATTAAATCTCTGGTTAAATTAAAAATTACCATTTATCGCAGGTAAAGTTTAATGAGTTTTATTACACCCTAAATAAACATATAGTACAGTACATGTTATTTTATCAGAGTATTGTTATCAGAACTTTTAACTCCATTATGACTCTCTATGAAAGAATATAATTTTCGCAAATTAGCCAGCATATTTCTGTGAAGGTTGATCACATTTTACTGAATGATCTGATGATCCATAATTGTTGATAGTAGTGAGTTTATGTGACCACTGGTTCCAGGCTATCACTTATATCATTAACTTTTTACCAGTTATTGCATTAACTTCATGTAACTATCGTATATCGAATTATTTCATGAACTTCATATACCAATCATTTCATTAACTCAGATACAATTCAGTAGCAATTTTTCTAATTTGGTTAAGTCATCAGTTGTAGATATTCTACAACTGCTACAACCTCACTGACTGTTTCATTGTGTTGCATAAACTATGCATAAGCCTGAGACAGTATAAGTGTTCAGAGATGGTTACATATGGGCACTTATACTGCTGTTGTATGTTGTTGTTACAGTAATGAACTAAATTGGTAAAACAAAATAAAATTTTGTAAAGATTTTTTAAGTATTAGAAAGTATAAGAAAATTTTGAATGAAATGCACACTTTTTTCTTTAAAAATGTTTGTCAGAGTTGGGGTTTATGTTTTTATAGAATTAAATTTGATGTATTTTAAATAGCAGTATAAGGTGTTGGTGCTAAGACACTAGCTCCAATCAAATTTATATGTCAGTAATAGAAGCATATGGACAAATCTAAAGCATGTAAATGTGGCAAAGGTTTAACTCATAACAATAAATAATAGGCAAAATGTGGAGTTTATGTTGTATGAAATTATGATAAAATTCAAAAGTCAGTGTGTGCATCATGTAAAGGAGTGCATTGTTCTCAAAGTTTTGCAACATGAAATAGTTATAACTGTAGTGTTTAATTTTTCCAGTTGTTTTTTGCTATTTGCTTAATTACAAGGATTATATTTAATTTCAGTGATACATTGTTAGTTGCTGCTTTTATTGTACTCTTACCAGTCAAGCAATTGAAATACTTTTTAACATTGTTTTATGAACCTTTACAGATAAGCGTGCAGAGTATGTCAGCTGTCAGCAACCCCCAAGCCTTAACATAGCATGAAGCCTTCAGTCCTAAAACCATGATGTGAATTCAACCAGAATTGGAGAAAAAACATCAGTTCTTTTTATGTTGTTAACTCATGTATTCTAATAGCTCATTAATAATTAAATATTAAATATTAAATAATTAATAATTAACAATATTAATTAACAATAAATAATTAATTGTAATCTGGTTTAAGTAAATACACTATACTCTCAATTTTACAGACTAATATAGGAGGGGAGGGGGTGCAGTAATAATTGAAAAGCATTGATAAGCTGAACTTCATACTTGATTGTAATTTACAAATAAATATATATGTATAACAGCTATTATAGTGGACCTTACTTTTCATTTGTACACATTTAATCAATTATGCACTTTTTCCTTGTTTTCAAGAATATGTTCCAAAAATTAAAATTGTACATAAGAAATTGTCTCTAAATTGTCATGCTTACAAATAAATCAGCCACTCACTCCTTGTGGCTAAACATTGACTGCAATATTATACTCCCTGTGCCTGTGCACAGGCCAGGAAATAAGTTACAAAGTACAAATATATTCATAATGCATAATTTTATAAATCAGATACTTATTAAATTAATGAAAGAATTCTGCATGGATAATTCACAAACCAGATAATCTGCACCTGAATAATCAAGAGTGTTTTTTATGCATATCCTTTTTTCCCTGTAAAGTGGCCAGCCAGTTTAGGAAATATCAGTCATTTTGGATTGAAAAGTAATCCTGTCATGTCTATTATACACAGTAATACATGTAAAAAATTAATCATCTGAGTCTTCAGATTTATACAGTCGTTTATTCAGGGTACAAATAAGTGTTATTTAACAAAATAACAAGATAGTACATTTGAACTGTCAGGACACATAAAACACAACTAAAAATCCAGCTGTGACTCTGAGCCTTTTCTGCAAACAGTTGTTGTGTTGATCGCACAATAAAACTGGAATCACCCTTGTTGCAAGTACATTTAAAAATCTTAATGTGAACTTTCACCTTACTCACTCAACCCCTCACAACAACAAAAAAATAATATATAAAAGGGTGGATTGGTTGAGGGAATGGGATTTTGTCTTTCACACTTATTTACCTTATTTTACAAGTTTATCACATTGTGAAATCATTTGCTACACTGGACAGTTTAAAATATTATCTTTTAAAAATAAAATTCTTATCCCTCTAAGAAAATGAAATGATAAATAAATTATTATATAGACAAGCATTTGACATATTTTTACCTTGAAAATCATTAAAATATACATGATCATACATGCTCAGTAATAGACAGAAATCTTTATGACTTGTACATTATGACCGAAAAAAGTTTGTTTCTGAAACTCTCTTTTGGTTGTGGATTGTTTATTATGCACTGGGACATGAATTTATTTTCTTTTTAGAGTTGTAAAATTTAAATATAATTTATTATGAGTGCTTCATAATTCTCTTTGTTGGAGATTATCAGTGTATCTTTTTTGTCTTGGAAAACTAAATTTATTTTTCTTATGTAAGAGTTTGATATATCATAGTGCCTGTTTTGTATTCTTAAGTGTTTACAATATAATACAATACAATGTTTACTAATGATAACAATACATTAACCCTTAATGAAGCATACCTTATTTGTAAATGGTTAAATGCTGTGTGCACTGGTAGCATTTGTACACACTCAATTAGAATTGTTAAACATGATTTTTATTAATATCATAAATTTATACAAACAACTAATAAGTTTAAATTTGTATTCTTTAAATAATGCAATGCACATTTCATATTGTAAAGAATTTAATTTTATGAGATATGATACAATGTTCTAAGGTTATAAAGGTTAATTGCAGACTGATAAATATGTCCAGCAGTAGCTTATTCAAATGTTTTTTGTTTCACTAGCATTGTGCACCATCCAATGATAATAATATACACTGGCATAGTCAGTAGTAATATTATTACATATATTGTTAATTATATAATATTATTTAACTACTGCCCAAATATAATTAAATATTGAACAGTTATGCTATCATTTCTACACAAATTTATTATAATTAATAATATAATTATGTATATTATTAATTATATAGTTCTACCTAAATATAATTAATATTCTACAGTTATGCTATCATTTCTACACAAATTTAATATAAGTTTAATCATTCTGCATTCCATCTGATTGGCATCACTAACTCACAAACAATAAGGCAGTATTAATGATGGTATTTGACAGTTTTTGAAAATACATATATAGGCTATTAGGTTTTTGCATAAGAATTGCTAATAAGATATACTTTTAGTTATTGAATGTTTAAGCCAGTCAGATGAACAAAAAAGAAAACATTATTTATATGGATTTTCTTAAAAATCTTATACAGCTAACACTAGGACACCTTAACATATTTTCCTTAAGATATCACCTTGGCAAAATCAATTTTGTTAGATTTGAGTGTTAAACAGAAACAAATTAATCTGTCAATATACTTAAATAGGTAGGTCTTAGATATTTTGAGGATTGATAGAAATGTATAATTTTGATGTTTAAAACAATATGAACTGAAGATTGAAGAATTTGCATTGTTCTTGTTACAAGGCCAACTGTTTTGCATATTTTTGTTGAGAATGTGCTTTGTGTTTTAAATTATATGTATAAAATTCCAAGAGTTTCTTTTATATACTGTTTTCATCTTAATCAGAAAATAAGACCTTAATATTTTAATACTATAAAATTATTTTGAAGGGGAAAGAATAAGTAATTTTACAAGTGTAACAGTTTGAAGGTGTGTTGATGATGAATTAAATAAACGAAAGACAGTCAATACTGGTCCTTTTCATTAGCATTCATTTTATTTTTATAAAATGCCATCTACTGACTGAAGGGATCAGGACAGCAAACAGTACAAAACATGACTGGTAAAGCAAGGTCAGCAAGTGATCATTGAAACCTATCAACATTGATAGCTAGCTATACAATAGAGTTTAATTATACACCCTTAGAATACTGCAAGGATTACATAAGCAGGCAGCACACAAATAAATAAAAAAATATTAAATTCATAGTAAAAGGTTTTAAACAAGTTTACCATTATAGCTGATAAGCAGACTTGTAATGTTCATGTATATTGAATTTTGTATTTACTAATTGTTTAAATGTACCATTATTTTTTACTCTTCTGATTGATATGTGCACATCTGTATATAATTTTTTCAGTTGCAAGATTTCTAGATTTCAAGATTTATTTTTATTCCTTTCTTTTTTATATTTTATTGTTATTTGTATTCTTGGGAATGCTTCAACAATTAAAGCAACCAAAACCAATGATTGGAGTAGAGGACATAACATTTAAAGAAAATGCAAATGCATGAAAGATAATGTGTGCCTACTTTTAAACTGTCTTAGAACTTTTTTTATTTTTCAAACAAAAAAATAGTTGGGGTTTTAGAACATTATATTATTTTGTGTATGTTTGTTTCAAATATTAATATCACTGATACTTATAAGAATAGTAAAGAATTTTGAACGTTTAATGCATAGTGAGTTTGAAGAGCATATTTATTTGCAATCTATTACTCTGCAATTTACTAAATTATGGTATTAACCCCAAATGGATTGTGCACTTTTTTATGCATGATTTACACAGTTAAAGACATTTTTTCTTTAAGCACTAATAAACCAACAGAATCCAAGAACATCAAAATTGTAATTTTAAAAAATAATAATAATTTAAATGCTTGATTGCCTAGCTATTGTCTTCATTGATCCTTCATTTAATGTTTTTAAAAAAGAAATGTGTACTGTGTATAATTTGTTTTTAAACTATGTTTCTTTTGTATTTTAATCTTGAGGTGTTGTTGTTTAGAAATTAATTGAGGTGTTGTAGTTTAGAAATTAATTGATGTATGTGAATTTTAAGAGTTTTAGTTTGTCAGTTTCATATAATTTTAATGAAAATTCACCTGTAAGCATTATTCTGTAGTCTGAATAACAATGGAAAATTAATTTCTGTTTTGAAATTGGAGCAACCAGTTAGAAACAATCATGCTTTAAAAAAATTGAATTTATATGCAGTAATTCAGTATTAAGCATTCAGCAAAGCAAATCACTTTGAATTTTTATTTATCTGAAATTGCTTCTAGTTATTTAGCTTTTGCTGTTAGATTTTATTTCCAATATTTTTTTTAACTTTTGTTCTGACATTTAATAGAATTTTGAGCTTTTTGTTTTCATTGTTCTTAATCAAGAGTAAGTTTCAGCTATTTCTTGTCATTATTGTTCTTACTTTAATGTTGAGTTTCAGTTAGTTATTGTCATCATTCTTCTAAGGTGGGTTTCTTTGTTTAACTTTAAGTTACAGTTCTTGTTTCATTCTTTTAAAAATGTTAAATTTCAGCTGGTTTTTGTTACCATTCTACTTAATATATTTTATTAAGTTTCATCTTCACTATAATGCCCATGGAAAGATATTATTCTTTCTTTCCCAAATGTAGATTACTAGCAGCAGCTGTCAAAAGGCTTAATATCAAACAGGAAAATCAAGACAGCATATCACAAAGCTAACTAGAATACAAAACACATTCTGAAAAGAATTAAAACCTGAAAGTGCCACGCTACGACTTGGGTGTTTGAGCTAACAAATACTGTTAGATGTCTGGTCACTTAAATGACTGGTCTTCCTCACTGATGATGATGACTGATTTTTTTCCCCACCTCTCTCACCCCTAATGAACCTAGTTATGTGATTTTTCTGTTTAGCTTCTATCCATGATGAAAAAGGCAGATACCTATATTAATTATTGTGCCTGTGGGATGTGTAATATACAATTGTAGTTATATAATTAGATTGATTTTGTAATGGAAAGTCATGTAATATAGGAGAATCTGAAAATACAATACCAAAATCAGATTTTCCAAGAAAAATTCAGCCTATTCAAGCTTAACATTTATTTTTTGTTGGAGTAACAAGTGGTATCACTAACTGACAAAATATATTTTTGTAGTTGACTCCAGACAAAACATTAATTGATAATGTAAAAAAAATATAGCAAGATTTTTTTTTTTTAGTTGGTTCATTAATCTGATAGATTTTAATAGGTTTCTTAAAAGTCTAGTAGTATACAATATCAATTAATTAATAAATGCTTTATGTATATTGAAATATCATTCTTAAAATTTAATAATACCATAGTCTCTCAATTAATGAACAGTTCAGCTACTAAGTAATTTCCTGGAAGGACTTTCCATTCTGTGGATGAGAACAATTCTGTTAACAGTAGACTTGCATTAAAATTATCCCATCGAAATGATAGATTCATTTAATGAGATTTCCACTTAATAAGTGACTTAGTGGAACCAATTGTGCTCATTAATATAGGGTCCACTTTATTCGGACACATTTATTGATAAATATAGCTTGTTACAATTTTTTTCATTTTGTATTTATCATAAGGCTTTTTTCTTAATATAATAATGTAATTTTTCAAATGCATAGCAAGTTAAGATTTCAAATAAACACATTTTTTCTTTACTCTTTACTTAAATACCATAACATTTTAATTCAGAAATACTATTATACATCTTTCAGTTATACAAAATGTACTTCTTTTTAAATTAAAATCATCTGATTGCTTTTGTTAAATTTGTTGTTGAACTGGTTTAATATCTATTGTGGCATAGTTCATTTAAATTTTGGAAAGGTGCCCTTAGCCTTTCTGACACATGCAGATTTTATATTTTCTGTACAAAAATAAACTATTAATAATCATGTTGAAGTATGTTCTCACCTTTTACAGTAATAAGCAATGTTGTTTTTGTTTTTTGTATTCACGTCAGTGTGGCACACCAGCAATTTGTGTGACTTGCCAGGTAAATTTAAAAAAAAAACAATACAAAGTACAGGCAACTCTTTATGTTACAAAAAATCATACTAGTACTACATAGGAATCTGTTAACATGAACACAGTTGTGTTTTTATGGCATCAGCTGATAGAAAGGCATTTGTTAAATATGTAACTTTGTAAATGATTAAACCGGTGAATCAGCTGTTTTAAATTTTCTCTTATTTAAATAATTGTTGCATGCAAAACACTGTCATTGATATTTAATAAGTATTAGTAAATGTTTTGAAGTGATTTTCTTTTGCAATTAAAAAAAAAATACATTGAAGACTGTAATAATGTTTACAAAATTGTATTGTGTTGGTGGGGTGAGTGTCTGAATATGTGATGGCATTGTGTGTCAGTTACTTCCTAGAACCTTGTTAGGAATGGACTATTGTAAACTGATGTGATTGGATATACATCTGACATACATAGTCCAGCCCTGGTAACATTCACTTACACAAGATTAGATTTTTAAAAGAGAATCAATGGAATGAACACAAATTCAGGGGAATATGCGGGTGACATGAGTGGAACACTGATCCAAATAATGGGCATCATGCAAAAGAATCTTCTGACTATATGATGGCTGCTGCCATGGTCATTTCTGAGATGAGTTCAAACTCTGGAATTCTTTTAAAATATATCCAATTTGTCTACTTTTCAACATTGTTCCGTCAGTACCAACCAATATGATTTGCTGCTGATTGACTGGCAATGTTAAGCTTAAATGTGTTTTCAACATTTAGCTTCTATTAAATTGTTTAGAAGTAGAACTAATGTAACATGTTCACCCCAAGTCATTATATATATATATATAAAACCATAACTTTTTATAATGCCAAAACTGTTGTACCAAATGAGCTTAGCTTCCATTTGAAGTGGATAAAATATGTGCCATTTATCAAATTGACTTAATATAATTTGTATTTATTATTTCTGTTGTTTTGTTCAATGTACGGTCATTGAAAAAATATTTAATTATGCAACATAGAAAACTTTTACAAACCTGCAAAGGATAGATGAGGTAAACTTCATTGGTTGAATCCGATTTATTTATGTAATTATGGCAGTATTAATAAAACAAATTAACAAAAAATTACCCCTGGGCTAGAAGGGAGCCTAATTAGTATTCATATTTTGAACGGCATTCAGAGCATTACCTGACTGTGTGTGACAAATGTGTCATTAGAAACACTAGTAACCAGCAGACATCACAATCAACTGCAGAGGCAAAAGGTTGGTTCTCCTAATAACTATGAATAATACTGCATATCAGCTATCAACCTTAATTGCCAGTAACTGATGCAGCAAGAACCTATCCACTCTCTATTATACTGCTGAAGGGTTGTGTAAATATTATATCTATGTTTTACATCATATTCTCATATTTACTATACTATCTGCTTAGGACTTTGTATGCACATAGATTGTATGATTCTATGTGCATAAGAGTGTTCTGTTAAGGAACACAGGTTGACAAACTCTTTAAGTTTCTGTGCTTTTCATGGCAGATCAGTATATTCGACATTGAACTTCAACCAGCCTGAACCATGTAGGCAACTACAGAGCAGAATGACCACAGGTAAGAAAACAGTATGATTTGACCGTTGCAGTTCAGATGTCACGCAGCGAATATCTTCTAGCTGGCCTTTCCTCTGACAGTTTATGGCACTCAGCATAGACTTCGGACAATGTCTCCAGTATTTGAAGATGTCAGGTTGGAGTTCCTCTGGGTTTTAGTCTTTCTTAGGACTGCAGGTTCCCAGGCTCCCAGACTTCAGACCAGCTGTAAATTAATGATATCATCCTATAGTATCATGTAGGATTAAGCAATTATATTGGGCTTTGTGGTGACAGTGATAGATTAATCTTTGATTCAAATCAATGGAAGTCTTTAAATAAATGATTTATCTTTACAATATATATTTTCTCCATTACACTTACAAAAATATCATCATAAGGAGTGCCCAAGTTCTGGTCACAGCAACAATTTAAATAACAATTAAGTTTATAAATAGGGACAGGTAAATACTCCATCACACTCCTTTAGTAAGTTTCCCCCCTCTAGAAAACATGAGAGTCAAACATCTCATTATTGTGTAAAGAGCAGAGTTTTACAATACCCTTATAATCCGCCAAGTGAGAGACATGTTGGTCGTGTGGGAGAATTATTAATAACTATAAATTAAGATTCTCAATCACTTGTAATTAGTTATGTGGTGTTAATTAATAAATAATAATCATAATGAGTGAATGGAGCCCAGAGAGGTGTCACATAAAGTGGACTGTTCTGTCCAGTGATGAACTCAAATTTGTTTGAAATTGTTAAACTACTTGTCATAGTGATGAAATTAGTAAATGTGGAAAACAATTGTTGAAATATTTGTTGAGCTTATGAACCTAAACCGGGAAACCTAGATTAAATACAGAGGTAGAGAAGATATAGTTGACTAGTGAAATAGACATTTAGAAAACAGTCTTGTCTCACTCATTGTTTTTATAACACTATCTAGAACTTGTCTTGCTTTGTCTACCTTTTTTCTGTTTTGAAATGTTTTTGATTAGCCTTTTGACTTATTGATTGCATATTGTATTGATACATATTATCAATGTGTGAGAGTAAGATAAAAGAGATTTAAATTTAGGTAACATACATTAGTACCTGTTTGCTGATATTTTTCAAGTGTGATATAACCACGGAAGTTACCAGATGACTGTCTCTGGATCTCAAGTTCTCAGCATTTATAGAGATTCTAATTCTTTGTTTTTCTAGGCATACCTCCCGTGTTGTGTGGGTGCTCTAAAATCGTCTGGAAGTCGACATTCTCTTTATTTACTTTTAAAATTTTTGTACTGGAAACTGCAGCAACTCGAAGCATATCCTGATATAGTATGCATCTGACAAATTTTGTCTGCTACACTGGAAATTGAGAAAGAACTCTTCTTATTTGAAACATCCTTTTTTAAAAAAAAATTTTACGACCATCGGGTTACGACAAATTTGTTTGAATAACGTCAGGTTGTGTGTATTATATTTTTATTTCAAATCTCGTCACTACTCGGAATTTTTGTTTGCGATAGTGTCATTATTTTCTTTTGAACCTTTAGTATGTGAAGTTATAATTATTTATATCACACTCGAACTGTAAATGTGTTAAGTCCTTAGAATTATTACGCTTTGTTGTTTTTTTACCAGATGCAATTTGGCATTTTTAGAGCGTCAAGGTTTTATGTCTTGTTATGAGGGAGGAAATTAATTAGTTTCCATCACAATCTCTTTTTATTAAATTGTATTAAACTATCTATTGAAATGAAAAATATTTAGATTTTCCTGCACAAAATTCGGTTTCTTTTAGGCGATATGTTTGATATTCAGTGGGTGGGTGGGTTAAACGTCAGACTATTAAGAAGGAGAATTGTCAATGATGGCCAAGGTTAGGGTTATTGATGGTTTAGAACTTTAGATTTTAATTTTCACTTAAGAAACTCAATCTCGAGTCTAAAGATAACAGCAATACTAAAGAAATATTGAAGATTTCCCTTAGATTAGCACTGATCCGGTTGATCTGCAGTTATTTAATAACTTCCCTCCCTGATAATGTTATGGTAAGGCATTAAGCAGTAATCACACCAATCGCGTTGCAAGGTTTTTTTGGCTCTTGTGCAGAGCTTCGGTGGTGGGTTCCTTCGATTTCAAACGGGAAAAAAAACCCACGTTGCATGTAACAAATAGATAAATTCCGCTCCATCACACAATCCATTTCTACGCCACTGAACCACACATTAATTCTTCAACTAACATGGTAATTGGCATTATGACTTTTGTTCGAAAATCATGCAGAGACTAGTTAAAATCTTTCATACACAGCAAATGGAACCGTTTTAGAATGTCTGTCAATCTCAGAGACCAGCAAACAAATATCATTAACGTTCCACGCGCTAGCATTTATATGGATCTAGTTCCCATTATAATAGCCATGTTATTGATTTACATTGTGCGAATGTGTTTTCCCCTTTGCTCGACAGGCCTTGTGAATCAAACTTCATTGCAAGATAGGTAATGAGGTGGCGCTGGTGTCGGGACAAATTCATCTACAAAATTCACGAAGAAAACTTAAACGCAAATAGACAGAAAACTAAGAAACCACACCCAGTGTCAGTGCACTACGTGGAAGTCGAGTACCGCGCGGCGAGAAGTAAAGAGTTCTATTAGTAGTGTAGAATTTTCAGTACTATGAGTTACAGTTTATAATATATTTCTTGATGTGTGTGTGTGTGTGTGTGTGTGTGTGTGTGTGTGTGCGTGTGTGTGAGAGAGAGAGAGAGAGAGAGAGTGGCAGATTTGACGATAATGAACTCCTGACGGTCACATTATCCACTGAACTATCGTGGAACAATGCATTTGAGAAATCAACGATTTACTTCCTGGTGCAAACCAAATGCAAATAAAATCCCGGTCCGTGTGTATTAATTACACTGTATAAAAACATCCCGCTCTTATCGTATAGTGATGAAAACGTGGCACATATTTAAAGAGTTGGAGAGAGAAACTGATTAATATTTTTTTAACGCAGTTTTACCTAAGGTATGTATACGTACTGATACAAAGGTCAGCATTAATCAGGATTGGCTCTATCCTGAAAGCAACAGCGCACCGAGATACCACTCCTTACCACCCCACCCTCAGTCTACATATTTATTTATAAATTAATTATAAAACTGGCTTTGGAAGTTAAACACTACAACCGTACAAATTTCAAACACAAAACTTTAAGTGTACAACGTCGTATATTAAAGTGGTACATACATGGATGAAAAGGGCACATTATTATACTATATATACAATCGCTATACAGTCTTGCAGGCTAACGTGAAGCTAATGTTAATCTCTTATAGCTTTGCGGTTGTTACATATCAGCTCTTATTTAACGACCCTGTCTCAGTATCAGGATTTAAAGTTATTAATTTTAATATTCACACTTATACTGACAGCAGACCGGTTGCCTAATTCACCCTTCAGTCCTTAAGATTAGTGTCACAGTCTGATAAAAATGTCATGACTCCTTGACCCACTTGTTTGTTTTTCAAACATCAAAATTTGAAATTCCTTTGTTTAGAGTTCTCCCATAATATTTCAGTATCGAGAAGCTTCTAACAAAGAGGTCAGAGACATTATGTAACTTTAGGCCATTGTCTAAATCCTGGAACCAACTACATACCACGTGATGCGTCCTATACATTCTGATAAATAGGGGAACGCGTTTCTGTAGAGTCACTCCGAGAACCAGAAGCATTGACGTAGTACAGTACCGTCGCTTAATTCGTTGAGTCAGAGGACAGCCGACACGATTGCTGAGATAACATTTTGACTTCTCACTAAAGGTACCACTTTTATTGATTGTATTTTGCATTCTTGAACTATGTATGTAATTTTTGTGCTATGTATTGCTATTGAGCTTAAGCACGGTTCGTTGATAAATGACAAAAACCTATAAGTTATTGTATATAAATCATTGTAACTCTTTTCCCATTGTAACTTTAATTTATATAACTTTAAATTCACTAGAGCCAGGAGTGCCTGAGCCCGACATGAATTTCTATTGTAATTCAAATTATTGCGTGTGAATTTTAATGTAAATTGTAAAGCACTTTGCTTAGTTTGAATTGTCCCTTTTGTATGAACTCTAAATTTTAACGTTGTAAATATTTGGTAATTCATACATCATGCTTGTTAAATGCAACACGTGTGAGATTAAATTTTTGATCTAAATTGTAAACGACGAGTTATGTCGAATTTCTAGCCCGAACATTTAAAAACTAATCGTGCTTAGGTGGCGAACTTAAACGCAAGACGATTACGAAAACATTCTTGTTTTCAGGTCGGCTTTTTATCCTTGTTCTACAAAGCCCTGTTCAAGCTCTATGAGTGAGCTGAATCCACTATTGTCCTATTACCATATTGAGACAGTGCCGACGCGCAGGTTTGCACGTCTGTCTATACTTACCATTCCATTCAGCGTGATACTGAAAGACAGTTCCATTGTTATGCTGTATGCATCCTTGCTGAGGGAAGACAAGTGAGGTAGACTGGTATGGACTGGATTCGAACACGTGGCCACTTTCACAAGCTAAGTCATTGCTTGGTGTACCGAAATCAAATGAACTTTGTTTCCAAGGCAATTCTCTCGTTGACATTTAGCACGTTAAATAGTCGAGGCTTAGAATCAGACTTCGCGCTCGTATTAACTATTTGTTAAATTGTTAAACTTATTAAATCTTGTTTTTAATTGTTAATCCTCTTCGTAGTATATTTTTATGCATGATAGACCTATAGATATTCTTGGTTTGGATGGGGGCGAATGAGCTGAATGACATAATGAATGCATATTAATTTAGAGGAATTTAACGACTCCAAGCCAGCTTTGTACGCAAATTGTCAGTTTGTAAATCTGTTGTCCGCACTACACGACACATTTTTAAGTTAGTCAAATGATGATTTGGGCAACCAGTCTGTTTAGGTTAAACGAGAAGGAATTAATTTAAATAGTAAATTAAAGTTTCCATAATTTCCTAAACAGGGTCTCTAAATAAATACTGGAAACGTAACAATTAGATCGCCTTGAGTTCTGGCACCTAATATAATGACAGATAAATTCGTGTACATGCACGGGTTGGTGACACTTATCTCAATCTGAATGATTACAACATAAAAGATCATTCATATCACTTTCGGCTCTGCCCCCCCCCCCCCCCCCCGGGTCACACTTATAATAGAGTCAATTCATCATTTAAGATTTAAGATAACAAGAAAAAAAATAATAGTTTACAATAAAATAGAACAAGCAATCTGCTACAAAATTATATATATATATATATATATATGTGTGTGTGTGTGTGTGTGTGTGTGTGTTTCCGAGACCGCCTATTTGTCGATGATAAATTGTTCAATTGGAAGCCACTGAAATAGAGATGCTCCAGGGATAATAGACCTCAAAAAGGAGGGAGAGGCCTGCTGGAATAGAGTATGTTCTATCAGTAAGGTTTTACACAGTACCTATCATTTCTTTTTGTGACAAATAGAGGATCCGTTACAATTAGACCTTAATCGTTAATTTACAAATTCACAATATTTATGTGGGATAAAATGTCATAATCCATACTCATGCAAGTTACAATAATTACAAAAAGGTTTTACATTAGTGCAGACTGAATGAGCATTTCACTACATCCAATGTACACATTACAATGAATTGAAATAAACATGGCAAGTGCACAAAACATGTTTAAGTTTAATATCGCATAATTTTCTATTGCCACTGAACATTTCTGAAAGGAAAGGGCATTAGTTTACATGCAAACATCAATAAACAAATACATGAATATACCTAGAAGCATTCTTAATAAAATATACATATAACAGTTTTTGATAATTCAATATTTTTACGTCTCTGTTGTAACTGCGGGCTAAGGCCATTTCATTCACTTAATCATTGTCTACCCTTGGGTACAGGCGCTTTGTATCCTTTTGGCATGCTTTCAGTCCTACTTATAGACACCTACGTATACCCATGACTGACAGGAAAACATACCTCCATATACAGATATTGAGCATTCATCAACAAGCTACCTTCTCGCTACTCCCTCTTCACTCTCACCTTACTATGCCACCTATATCCCTGGTGCATAACAAATGGTGGCTATTGTAACATCGTTTGCAAGACTGGTTTCACGGTATGATACTTGTTATAGAAAAATGGAAATGAAATTAATAAGAACATTATTTAAATCAGGGCATACTTTGCTGATACCCATCTGACAGCAGTTATTAAAACAAACAAAATGAATAAATTAACTACACTTGATAATGCATCCAATAACCAGTTGTGTTCATCACTTATCGCATGAATGATGGTTGCGCACCACATTACTACCAGTCTCATCTGAGAAATCTACTTAAGGTGAATGTTAAAACCCAAATTGAACATACAGTCTATTTAAGGACAAACAAGACACAAGTGCTAGCCTCTTGCATATAAGATCAATGAGCCATAAACAAGAAACATCTTCTCGTAAAGACATAAACGGACTAATCTAGAATAATCTCGGGTTCATGGTCTGGGTGAAAACCTTGAGTGCCACTTTACTACTCTTAATTCAAGGTGTAAATATGTGCTGTCCACCATGTTTGCGTGCGTGTATGCAAGGACCTAAAACTGTTATCTACAAGACTTTATCTGCCTTAGCCCCATAATTATACATTCTGCAGTTGTTACTGGGTTGTTTTAAATGTACATGCATGCTCTGTGTACATTCGTTATAATAGAAAAAGCACAGACAATTCTCTTAATTATAATAAAACACAGGGTTTTGTTTGTTTGCAAGCAGAATGGCGATATGAACTATCGAAATATATGTAAGAGAGTACAACTATGAAAGAGTTAATGTGTATCACAAATACACACTACACGTTTTGAACTTTGTACAGATAGGAACGATCCAATTTCACAAACACCCCCTTGAAACTTCGACAGTTGGGACGATCCATATTAAAAAAAAAAAAGTTTGAGCCACACCTAACAATATTATGACCACTTAACGGTAGTACTGGCTGAGACTACAACAAGAACTTCTATACATTGAGCTACTGTGGAACACTAGCAGTGAGAACTTCCTGATTCGGTACACAACTGACAAATCAAGAACAGATAAAGACAGGAAATCCCTGGAATAACTGGCAGAATGTAGGGCTGTGCCAGGTCACTGTAGTTGTACAGTCTGCTATGGTAACAGTCCTACACGACAAACTTATTGCAAAGCTGCTACGGTAGTTCTTTAAATAGAATCGCGTCGCAACCTCTTTAACAGTAAATATAGGATTGGGAATATCCTAATCTACCGTACTTTTGAGTTGGCAGTTGCAATTAGAACCACTGTGCTATGAGAAAGGAGGAAGCCGCCCCCCTCCCCCCAGGAATCCACCAAAATCTGAAAACATCGCCAAGATGAATTTTTTTACAGCAATTCCTGCGGGGCGTATAGATAGCGGAATCATCATCATCATCATCATCATCATCATCATCAGCTCAGTGACTAGAACAGATCTCTATCACCTTGCTAGGCCAGATAGAAGTGTTACAATGGCGGAAAGAGACAAATAAACGGCGCAATATTAAACGTGGAGGGACCGACCACTCATCTAAAGTTTAAAAGAGCTTTGCCATTTAATACAATTTGTTTCTTTTTGTCACTGATTTTATTAAGCATTACTTAAACTGAAGCATAGGAATAACAATTTAAACATAACAAATAAAAGACCAACAGTACAGTTAATGAAAACAAAACTAAAGAATATTTCCAAAATCTAGTATTATTAATGGTATTAGCAAAAGAATTATTTGTAAATGAAAAGGAATTAAAGTAAAAGGATGATAAGGACATTTATAACAATACTTTCCAAAAGCTATTAAAATGAAACTGGACACCATGTACATGCAATAATTTCTTGTTTATTTTTCAAAGTTGAATTGGAAAAATAAAACATTAATCCCTTTCCTAAAGTCTTATTAAAAAGAAAACAGTTTAACATATTTCAGAAGTAAAAGCAAGATTGAACAACTGAAAATGCAACCGATTTCTAATTCTAAAACAAGTAAATTTGATTAAGCATTTATTAACGAAAATGAATGGGTACATGTAACCGCTTTCTATTAAACTTAAAAAATAATAATATAAAATATAATTATTAAAGTACAGGCAATTTGTGCACTAGTATAACTCTTGGTTTGAGGAAAAACAATGACAGGTAAGAAATCAGAAAAAAATATTGCAAGCTCAATTCAGTATTTATTTATTTGTTCAAAATATTTGGACAAAAAATAAATAAATAAGAATTTCAAACTGTACCAACAAAAAGCTATTTCATTTCAATTTTTAAACAATAAACAAATTAGGATAAAATAAAGACTGATAATAATCAAGAAGCCCATTGCAATAATTGTTCTATTTCGAACAACAATACTGTAGTGATGAGATGACTTTTTACCTGTGACCAAATAATCTAATTTTTTTTCTATTCCCTCAGTTAAAATGCCTTTGACTGGTTTGTAGATATTCTGATTTCCAGTGTTGCTATATAGATAAAATGACTCAATTTCTTACTTTTCTCTTTGTTTCTGTAAAGATAATACTAAACAATAATTCTTACCTATCAGCGATTAATACATTCAAATCAATAATATTTTCAACTTCTGTAACTATACCAATAACCATATAAAGTTCCATCTATATTCATGCCCCCACCCCTACCAAATTTGCCAAACAAAAAGTTTCACCACCATCCATTTTATTTTGCTTGGTTGCCATTTTGCTTTCCAAAGGTAATTTCAAGTTTAAATAATGGCTTTACTTATCAGGATCCAGGTTCTCCTATTTGAAAAAAATATAGTCTGTTTATTCACTTGATATATATTTTGTTCATTTTTTAAATGGTAAACTAAACAGAACAAATAAGCAGCTTTTAGTTTATTTTCCAAACTATTACTTCTGAACACAGCAAATCATGAAAATGTAGAGATGTAGTACTTTACGGAGATATATTTAAAATACATTTGAAAAGAGAGAGGGACAAGTTAACATCTTATTCATCTAGAAATATTTGGAAAAGAGCACACTTTAACAAAAGTCCACCAAACTAATGTATTAAAGAACAATATCAGTTAGTTTCATTAGTAACATATACTCTTATTTAGCTAATTTCTTTTGTTATAGTTAAAGCTATTTTAACATTTTCAAGACCATTTGACTTAATAAAAAAACTTTCTTTAATATAAAAAAAATATCCTTAAGAACTGATTAATTCCTGTATCATAAATTAAATGTCAAATGTACAGGAATCATAATTTAACATAATATATGGATACCAAAAGCAATTTAAGAGGAGAATTTCTGCCCTGAAAGGAATTATATAAATAGTTGCTAATAAGGGATGCAATATATCAGTTTGTACATGTGGGAGCATGCTGCTTTCTTATTTTGTTAAAGTAACATTATAAGATGTGAATTTGTTTTTAAAAAAGCATAATATGTATCAGTAATTTCTATTATCTACCCTTCAAAATAGAGGTATTTTGTGTATGACTGAATGGGTGTGTTTTCTTGATATGAATACTCAATCCATATTGTTAGCTGCCTTTCTGTAATCTCCATCATGCAATTTCCTTGTCATGTAATTTTCATCTTTGAGTACTTTTGTAATAGTGGAACCTTTGTTTCCATTCCTATATTGTGTTCTTTAAAATAACACAAAAGTTGTTTCAGGATTACGAAGGGCAAATGCATGCATATGCATGTTCACTTTGCCTGTTGATTTATATTTATAATTAATTATAATTCATGCACTTCCTCTTTATCATGGCGTTACTAGAACTTTCACATTTTATTCCAGTCTGTAACAATAACAAAATATTTTCAACAAATCTGTATCACCATAAAAATGAAACCCCACAACAATAGAGCTAACAAACGTGTAATGGATTGGCTATTGCCAACAACTGACTGGAGACACCTGGATGAACATATTTGAGTGCTTTTTTAATTTAAGAGCCTTTGTTTCAATTTCCTGTATATGCTTCATAACAGTATGAACAGTTGTTTCATGAATGTCAACAGCACATTACATGTATATGCATGCTCACTTCTTAGCATGCACTGATTTTCACAAGATCTTACACTTCCTCTTAGTCATGCCACTACTTGAGCTGTGCTTTTCACTCAGATCTCTAACAAAGGGAACACATTTTCTGAATCATCAACAGAACAAACATAATCAACAACAACAAAATGAATATATAGTGCACTGGCTGTTGCATACAATGGAATGGATACACTTGCTTGTCAGAATAAGCAGTTTGGCAGTGTGGGTGCATGAACAGAAAAAAGAGGACAATGGCAGTGCACTAATAGTGCACACCATTTTCTGATGGTAAATTTGTGGCTCATGGATGTGAACTGCATAAGTGCAGAGAATTTTATATAGAGTACCTAAAGCAATTTGGTTTAATAAGTGAAGAAAAGATAATGATGGTTCAAGAATAAAGAACCCAACTGTTTTATGATATCTGTGCTAAATATATCTACATTATATATTTATTGCATGACTTATCCATAGACTACTTTCAAACTTTATCAATATCATTTTTGGTAGGACTATTTTTTTTATTTTTAAGAAGTTTCAAGCAATAATTAACTGAGATCCTTAGTAAACTCGCAAAACCACCGTTTTTGTATCATAGATACTAAAATTGAATTACCCAGGCTATTACAATTTGGCCTTTACATTGAAAACATGCTTTGTTTGCACATGATAACTGATTGGATTGTATAAACTTTTTTTTTTAAATTTAAAGTCAGCATCTCAGTTTATGAAAATATAGAATTTAAATCTATTTAATGATCTAAGTAAAGGAATATATATCAGGTAATTTGATTGTACCACAAATCATTAATCACATTATTCTGTTGATATGAGACACAAACAAACAAAGTATAAAATACAACTATTTATCCTTTTGACATGCTATGATAATCTTCTGTTCTGTTCCAATATGAAGTCTTGAATGACAAGTTACAAACACAACAATGATTTAATTCTCTAATTTGTCTTAGTTTACATGTGACTTTATGACATTCTCACCCTTCTCACAATGAAGGAATCTACAGGTTACATGTTTGATTACCATTAGAAAAAAAAATCAAATAAGATTTATATGACTGTGTTTTTGAATTTTAAATTATTTCTCTGGATGTTTTCCAGTGTAAATATGATCATTTATGTTTTCTTATCTGTCGGTGGATAAAATCAATTGAAAATTACTGTTTATATTGTAAAACTGATTAAATACAACTGATTGTAAGTTTTTTCCTGTGTCTAACAGAGGGTAGTCCAACCTATTCAACCCTGAGGGACACGTGATAAATTTCAAAATTTAGTCTGAGGGCCATTCATGACAAAAAAAATAATTATACCATATACTTATTAAATATTTTTTGTATGAGCATGGGCCACATTTGGCTCTTGGGACTGTAGTTTGACCATATTAGTCTACATCATCTGAATGTAAATAATTGTTGTAGTCAGTGACCGAACAAACTGCAAATTACATTTGCTACATAGACTTTTTCTTTATTTAGATGCTGTGACCTATTTTAAAAAATCTGTTAATGGTAATGGACATATATTTAACTTGATCATTAAAAAAAATACAAAATAAATAATTTTATAAGAAATATTAAACCACATTCATCTTTAATCCTCAGAATGTTCTAATTTAAACAGTTACAGTAAAATACTGATTATCCAAACTGTCAATTATAATTATCTGAACCACCACTATACCTTGACCTGATGCCAGGCCCATCACCCTGATGTGTCATTGTTGTACCATGTTATTTTTTAAAATAAATTTTCCCAATATTCATTATAATCTTATTTGTCTCCAATTACTCGCTACTTAAGTATTTAAAAAAAAAGAGTAATTTATAGTTGAAATCATGTAAACAAGTTAAGAAGTTCAAAATAAACATAGCAATCATTGTTTCTTCAAAACATTTTGGTTATTATTTACAAACCATTTCTTAAATAATTTATTTCTTTTTATTTAATATTTCATATTTCAAAATGCATGAGTAATAAACTTGCATAGAATAATTTAATTATAGGTCTAATTACACTTTATTTCATTTAAACTGGGTATTCTCATGTACATCTGATTATCTGAACTATTTGATTAACCAAAACTACCTTGATCCCAATTCATCCTACTGTACCAGGATGGTTAACAAAAGCTAGTCATCATTGAATGCACAAACTGTAATGTTAAGGGAGATAATCATATAAAACTATATTGGTTAAATAGTGTGACATGGTATCAGTCACAAAATGAGAACATTATAATTTACAGAGGTCTAACTTAAGACAGATTTTTCTGAAAAGATATGCTCTTTAAGATATGCTCTTGATGAGTGCCAGAGGTAATATTACTTTACTAAAACTACAGACAACTATCTGAAAGATACAGTAGCCTTAGGGAACAACAATTAAAAGAAGAGTTAAGTGGTTAATAAGAAAGATTGCACATCATGCTCACTCTAAGTGTAGGAAAGATTACTTTAAAACAGAGACACTACTCATATGTACACATACATAGCATTCATACTTGTACAATATTTATCTTCAATACATTAAATCATCATTTTCTTCCATAAATTTGAAGTAGTTTTTCTTGTTATAAAAGATAAAATCAACAACAAAAGCCAACCCAAGAAAAGCAATAAGAATGGCTTCTAACTTTACATATATTTAATTGTGTTTATATAATATGCTCCGAAAACAAGACTTCTATAGCTTGCAGATCTTATCAATATCGAACAATGGAGACCAACTAGCAATCCATACAGGAGGAAGAAGGAAATTAGGGATAATTAGTTTTCCTCTGAAAATCCAATGCAAACAGGAAGTGTAAGAAAAGGAGTCATAACAATGGTGAGGGTAAAAATATGCCAAAAGTTATTTTATCTGCATTAGAACTCCCAATAAATGGATATTTTGTATTAAAGTTTAGTTAAATCTATAGATGCTTGAATGTTTTATGCCAAACTTCAATAGTACTATTACTTACTGTGACACATGAAACAATAACAGATGGACATAATCTATATATTAAAATAGGTCAAATGAACTTTAATGTTTAGACAGAGTATGTCCATTGTCAAAGCTTGAAAATCTTATCTGATATAAAGCACTAATAAAAATTCACATTTTCTTCTAATTTAAGTTGTTTTAGAACAACAATAAAGATATTTATTTTATTCACCCTGTTCCTTAATATTATTTATCTGGACAGTTTTAAATACATTATTTTTAGTTAATAGCATTTTAAAAAGTATCTTAATTATTTTCAATATAGAATCCGCAGAGCAATCCTTCCACGAACTTGGTGATTATGTTGAATATGATTTTAGTTGGAAAAATGTCACAAGCCTCTCTGTACAGAATACGTTCAACTAGAACTTGTAATGTAAAAGAAATCTCAAAAGAAATTATTGGAATCAACATGGACTACTTAAGACAGTGGAAATGTGTACAAGAAAAATATTATAATGAACATCCGTGATGTTTATTATTATGTTGCTTAAAACTAAAAAGTGATAAATGATAATACTACTTGCTAGTCCTAACATTAAATCACTTTGAATCTTAAGAAAACTTTTGTAGTCTGAAATTCTTCACCAAATATTTTCCTTTTCATAGCTTTAATATCACTGCAAATTGCCAACACTGGCTTATTAGTTCATGAAGTTAAGATTAAAAGGTGTCAGACTTTAAAAGTGGTGGTATCTTTCAATTTCTCGGCAGATTGTTCTGCAGCAATTGTGTTAAAAACTTTCATCAGGGAATTAGCTATTTTTATACAACCATATTTTACCCTGTTTTCTTGATTTATATATTCTCGACTCCTTTCATTAGTAAATATTAAACATTTTGTTTTAATTACAACTTTATTTTATGAATTGAAATATTAAGAGTAACTTAGAGTGAGTTTCATTTTCAGATTAATTTTAGTTTCATTTATAATGTATAATGACTGAAAAGCATTTACACAATTTAAACTACAGATCTTGTCGGATTACAAATCAAGACACCAATCTCTAACCACTTTCCAGAATATCAACAAGCTACATGTTCACAACATTCCAGTAATCAACTACTACTTTTTCCACTTAATATTTATAAATGAATAAGTTAATGTACAAGTTTCAGTTTACATTAGACATGGTATATATTTTTTATCTTAGTTTCAATTAATAAGTCTTTATGGAAAGCAGCAATCATATAATACAAAAACAGTAAAAACTAATTTTAAAAACCGTTAAAACATACCTTTGCAGGTAAAGGGAGATTACTCACTTTTTTTCTTGTAATATTTTGTGTGTGTCTGTGTATGGGGTGGGTGGGTTTGACAGTAAAAATGTTTCAAAATAAATACAATATTAATTAAATGAATGAATAAAGTATCAATAAAGATAAGATAAGTCTATATGTACTGTAACTAAACAAAAAGAACATTTTTTTTTATAAATTAAAAAATGTACTTTCTATAATAAAATAGTACCAGTATATAATTATAAAAAAATAAATCCACTTGTACTTTGGACAACAACAAAAAATGAAGATAGAGTTTTCTATATTATGTTTAATTATGTTTTCTATCTGCATTAGCTTTTGTTATAATGTATATAGAACAAGAAACAGTAATAATCATATGTACCCACTAGTTTTGAAATTTTAATGTCTGACATCTGTAAAAATATTAACTTACAAAGATTTATTAAGGCAGAATATACCTCTAGAATTTTATTTAATTTTATTTAAAATAATGAATAACAAAAATAACCCATATATTATCAGCAAGAAATGCACATTATAAAGAAAATGATTAATTGTTACTCTAAAAAATACCATAAAATATTTTATTTTTTCTTAATAAATTTAGAAACTGAAATATAGAAAGCATTATTTAAGAAAAAATATATTTAAGTAATATAACCAAATATAAACAATCAATACTAATAAAATATGAAGTAAATTTTGGAATAGGTAGAACACAAGCCAAAAATGTCAAAATATCCCCTATGGAGCTGCACCATAAATCAAAAATTGAACATTTTAACTGATTTAGTTTTTTTTTTTATTCACCATTAATCAACTTTTGTAGAAATAACTATTACAGGAATACCTTTAGCAACTTATATAAATACCTTGCCATAACTACTTATGGAATAAGTAGTTAAATAAACTTCTTATTTCATACTGGTTTAGATTCTGACTCACAAAGATAATATTCTCACTAACTACAGATTTATGTAACCCTCTCTTTCTAGTCTATTCTACGTCTTTTAGATATAAAATTATCAATAGGTTGCAATAAGTGCAAGCCAGCATGAAAAGTTATTTGTGAGAGAATTTTGATTTGATGGAATGCATTTTGTAAATTGTACATAACTTTTAGCATTTGTGTAAAGTATAATATTTTTTTTATTTTTGTTTTACTTTTCTTGATACTGTTATTAGTTACTTGTAAATGATATATTAAGAAACAGCCTAAACAGCCTATTAACTGATTAAAACATGTAAACAAACATATGCAAAATGAAAATAAAGAAAATAGCAAGAATAACATAAACAAATAAGATTTCTTTTTAAAGTACATCCATGTTTACCAATATTCTGGAGTTCTCATCTTCAATTTAATCACTGTTCAGTGATTGTAAGGAAAAAGATTTGGACAATAAGAAAACACCTTACAGAACACAGAAAATTTTGATATTCTGGTACAATATGAATCAGAATTGGAAAAAATTGATTACTCAGTTTTTAATTATTATGAGATTCTGATGTTGCTTGATACTTAGTCCCTGATATTCCTTGTCATGTTTAAATTAGAAAAATCCTGTGTTTCTGAGGTAATTCCAGGGTTTGTTACTGAATACCTTGCCAATGGCTTTACATATGGGATCATACTATATGTAGTAAATTTACCACTGAGGACTTAATGGCACACATATATTTCATACAGCTTCATATTTTTGAATCACAGTGATACTGCTTGCTGTCATTTTGGTCATTTCCAATATCACACTCACACTCCTTGTCACAATGAACTAGAGTTATGAACAGAATACCAGTGAATTAGTTTACAGAGAATTCTGGAAATTCAGTAATATGCACCTCATAAATATTTTTGTAAGGATGTGAAAATTTCAAAGGTTAGTATTGTTATTTAAAAATAATGCAATTAAGGTACCCTGAACAATCTGAAACTATTCTGAAAAAAAAACACCCCAGGTAAATAATTATTAGCAAAATTAAGTGTGTTAACAACAAGACAACTGTATATCTTCCAGGAAAGACCAACTGCCAAATGTAATTATCCAAATTTAAAGCCAGATTAAAACTGACATAGAATATAAAATTATGATTAAATTTCTAGGTGTTACATTTCTAAACAATCATTATGATAGATTAAGGGTATTACTATTAACTTAATGAAAGCAGTCAGTAAGCCTACCTGAGAAACCAAACTAAAATTATGCTTAGCCTGCATCAAGCCTTTGTTATGTCTTTGCTTTATGCAGTCTCATCACTTCTAAATATTAGCAATACCCTAGCAAACAATCTATGTAGCACTCAGACCAGATCACTAAAAGTTGTTTTGAAATTCTATTGAATAAATACCTCCAACATTAGCATTATAGATGAGATTGGTCAGAAAACAATACAATTAATTATCACATTACTACAACTCTCATTTTTTTTTCAATGGAATTAGGGGATCTCCAAACAAATCAACATATCATTTTTAAAATGTACTTAATTAGGATCAGAAAGTAAAAAGTTAACAAACTTTCTCAATAAAAGCAACATTCAGGCAATTATACCACATATACTTACACACACACACGGATAAAACTGGCATGAGTGGCTGAGTAGACTAAGTAAGCTGATAATTGCACACTGACTGCAAGAAAGATTATAATATAAATCATTGTTAAAGAATGGAAAATAATCCAATTAAAACTAAAAGGATGGGTGATTGATTGAGATTCATTCTACTCTGAACTAAGAAAATTGAAATTATTTACCAATTCCACCTATTACAAATGAATTAATTTAATTATTATATCAAGTACAAGTCAACATAACATAAAATAAAATAAAAATAAGTAACAAAGGGTGAAACAAGTAAAGGAAAATTTATTATATAACAGAATGTTAATATTAATAAATGTAATCATGACAGCATGATAACCTTAATAACAGTAATAGTAGTTCATAATTCTGATCCCACCCATCCCACAAACATCCCACCCAACTCCTATCTATTCTGTCATAAAATCATCATAAAGAAGAAGTATCCCCATTTAAATTTGAATGAATGTTTCAGTACTGTATTTGAGTACTTTCATGCTTGTGGAGTCAAACCACATTTTCTATATCACACAGTTCAATTACTATTTATAATAACAACAACTGTTTAATAAATTAATATATTGTTTTACAATCCGAAAGTGTTTATATTCCTTTCATTTACTCTAAATAGGAATAATAATTTAAAAAATACTAATTAGGAACTTTTGTTGACAAATGACTTGATTGTTATTTTTTAAAGTGGCTATCGATTTAAAAAAGAGTGCGCAGGCACAGACCTGAAAAGGTTGACCAACGGGTTAACAAACTTCATAGGGGAAGGGAGGTAACTCACTTTTGGGGATGTGAGAAACTTTCCAAGTGACTGAAATCATTACCAAAGATGAATCTTAAAGGCACCGTCTCAACTAAACAAACATTTATAACAGCGAATGAAATGAAAAGTATTTCTTTGTAATAATTACACATTTTTCTTATTTAATGAATAACACCATTCATAATCTGTTCAAATTTTAGCATCAATGCTAATTTATTTAATAAGCAGGTTGATGCATACTGACAAAACTTTTCTTCTCAACTAAACATCTGTCAAAAATGTGTCAGTGTGGTAGTAAAATTATATGAACTGTAAGTAAATTGAGTATTTTCATTTATATTTCGATTTCATTTTTAGCTTCAAGTAGGATGTATTAATATTTATTATAACATTATGAAGAAAAATATTATTATGCTTTATAAAATTATAACGCCCAGTAACTGCAGCAAAAAAAGCAATGTAATCAAATATGGAGCAGATGACTGAAGTACATCATTATTCATTGTTTAAATGTGTGTCAACAGATATAATGCCAACAGTACTTGTGCCAAACATGTTCTAGACATGACAAGTTATTGTATCTCTAGTAATTTAGTTTTGCAGCCAGAAGTGAGTTTCACTCTCTGTCTATTTTTTTCCATTTTACATCACCAACCTGTAGGATTCTGTGAATTTAACTTTCAACCTGATTTATTCTACAGCTTATAAAAATACATTCTTTCTACTGAAATAATACCTGTTGTTGTTGTTGTTGTTGTTACGTTAACTTCTTTACCCCACAGGAATTGCATGAACTTTTCATCTTCTTGATGTTCTCAGTTAATGGTGGATTCCTGTGGGGCTTTCCTCTTCTCTCTGTATTCTGAAGAGGGTGGCAGCCGTTGGGTGTTGTTTTTGTTGAGTTTTCTTTTCAGTTGGTGAGTGTTTTGTTTGGGCTGTAGCGGAATTATTTTTTTTTAATACCTGCATGTCTTTCCATGTTATATAGTTTATACCAACAGCTGTGATAGTTATACCCTTCTTCAGATACTCACATGCAGAGAATCTCTTCAGCCAAAACCACAAAATCATTCCTTTCAAAATCAGAATCATCTGGAACCCCAAAAACAAGATTGAAATTTTCTTTAAATTTGTAAGATTTAATACAATTTTACACTGTTAATCTTAGCATTTAAATTAAGTTTTTCAGTCTTTAAATAAGCCATTTTACTGTTATATATACATACTCTAAGGAGCATTAGAGATTCAAATTAATTAAAATAAGGTGTTTTCAGAATTAGAACATACTCAGATTTCTAGATTTGACACTAAACATTATAAATTTACTCATTTGTATGTGCATATATTTCTTTAAAGATTTTGCATTTGTAATTTTAAGTTACTCTTATGTTTTTTCTTTCAAAATTTTATTTTCATAAATCAAATATTTGCATCTATAAATAAACCTTCATAATGTAATACTTTCCAGATTTTTACAGTAACTATTTTCATAACTATTAAATATTGCATATGTAAATTCTAAGCGCCAAGACAAATAAAATTATGAAATTAATTAAAAAAACAATAATAAAATGTCTATAAAATGTTTTACTTAGTTGGTAAGATGGACACAGAAATTAATTTGATGACCCCATTTTTACTGGACATAATAACATTCGCCTATCACCTAGCAACCACAAGCCTCTGTCAAGTGTATTAAACACGCAGTTTACCATACCACTCATTAGAGACTGACAACCAGGATGCATCCCAATCAGTGATGAAGAGCATGCAGTATCGACCATCATGGAGGGCCCCAACAAGTATTTTCAGAAATGAAACAAGTGCTGCCAAAGCACAGTTACTGATTCCACTCATACTAGATGTCCAGATGACTTGTGAGCGTCGTGGAGTGTGATCGGTAATCAATGGTCATCGAACCTGTCAATTGAAAGGATTTCAAATAACGCAAAGTTTTAAAACATAAAATAAGCAAGCTTAGAGAGAGAGAGAGAGAGAGAGAGAGAGAGAGAGAGAGAGAACAGTTCTTCATCTTCCTAAAATTAATTAATATGCATATCACAAATGAAAGAAAAAAAACTGATGAATGGTGGATTTTGCTCCAAGAACAATAAATAAATCTTTTTTTGTTGTAATGTACATTTTGATAATGAAACAACAAATTTAAAAAGAAGCAGAACAGTTTGTCATCATCCAACAGCATAATGCATAACATAACCAAATTGATGAACATAAAAACAATAGTTCAATTACATAAAGCATCTCTAATTTAAATTACAGAATCATAAATCAGTAAGCAAAGAAATGTATTAAATATTTCCAAGTCCATTGTCTCTTTATCAGACAGTTAACTCAACATAAGCTAATGATTTAGCCTTTTATGATCAGACTTTATGACAAACACAATCAAAGTGATTAGAACAACCAATTCATTCAACAGGTAAATTTCGGTCCATTCCAATTGGTTGAAGATGTTATGAGTAGGTATCAAACCATTAATCAGCAAAACACATCCTTCTAGAACTGGTTTAGTTTATATCAGCAGACACAACTGCTCAGCATCGCATAAGAGTATTATTTGCCTCTGGCATTATACGACTGTCGTTATATGCCAATGCCCAAGGTCGGATCACATTAACATTGCAACATAATATAATAATTAAACCTCTGAAACAGGGACAGGCAACTTTATTATTGTCAACCCAAAACGCCCTCAGACACCTTCAACTGGAAACAAACACCGTATACCTACTCCAAAATAAAGAGGCAAGCTTACCCCCATCCTCTTAAATAATAATAATAAAAATAAAATTGTTTAACTTAAAGCTTCCAAACTGCTTTTACACTACTTCAACGAGACGCAAATACACTACATCAACCTGAAAACAAAAACCACCCGCACACACATTTTACTGGAAACAAAAACACGTACATCCACTTTTAACAAACATCCACCCTTACATACTTTCAACTGGAAAAAAGCACGCTATACCAATTCTAAAACAAAGAGGCAAGCTTACACATGTCTCCCCCCAAAAAAATATCTGGAAACAAACACACTACATTCATCTTATAACAAAAATCTGGCATTACATTTACACACTCTCAAATGCAGGGGTCACCAACACGGTGCCCGCGGGCACCAGGTCGCCCGCAAAGACCACGTGTCGCCCGCAAGCCTTTTCTTAAAATAGCACAACTCAGCTGCATATAAAATTGTATTTTATTCTGTTGCTATTCTTTTTTTTTTTAAATCACACTTGCATTTATATATATTTAAAAATGACAATATATTAAAAATATATTTCTTATACATGAAGTTTAGATAAGTTTAGGTGAACTCTGACGTACTCCAGTTCGAAGGTCAGTATTGTGCGTGTGACAATACAGTGTTCGTGGAGAGTAAGCTAGTGCGCGCAGCAAAGATTGGAGCTGAACGCAGTTTCTTACCCCCAAAAACATGGCAGAAAAAAGAAAGAAAACTTATCACTTTCACAACGAATGGGAGTCGGAGTTCTTTTTTACGACTGTGAAAGCTAACTTGCTAATGTAGGGGGCTACGCATTTAGAGCTACGCATTTCCTGATGAAGAAGAAGAAGGCATTTATAGACGGAGAAGTTGTCAAAGAAGCAATGATGATAATTGCTAACACTGTACTTAAAGACGAGAAATATGGAACCGATGTAATTGCCACTCTCTCCGACGTGCAACTGGGGGCACCTACGATGGCTAGACGAGTGTCAGCTTTGTCCAGTAACTTGGTCGATCAGCTGGACGGGATCTGGTGAGGTGCAGGTGGTTTAGCATCCAGTGCGACGAGTCCATGGACAGCAGTAGTAGGCCTACAGCGCAGCTGATGGTTTTTATCCGGATGGCATTTGAAGATTTCTCCACAAGAGAAGAACTCCTGACACTACTGCCCATAAAGACAAGTACGATGGGAGTTGACATTTATAACACAGTGAAGGAGTTTTTCGTGCAGAAAAAAGTACCATTGGAAAAGCTGGTAGCGGTGACTACAGATGGGGCTCCTGCTATGATTGGCCAACATGCAGGTTTCATCGCTCACTGTAAAGTTGACACAGACTTCCCAAAATTTCTGCATTACCACTGCATCATTCACCAGCAGGCATTGTGTGCCTAAGTGATAGGCTTTGGGCAATTGATGACTCCCATTGTGAAAATCATAAACAATATCCATTCCAAAGCAAAACAGCACAGGATTTTCAAAGTGCTATTGCAGGAGATGGAAGCTGAATATGGTGACCTGCTACTACACACAGAAATCAGATGGCTCAGCAGAGGACGAGTTTTACTTCGTTTTTCTGTCACTTTTGGGTGAAATCAAAGAGTTCATGCAGTCCAAAGGCGAAGACATCTCACTACTTGAGGGCACAGAGTGGACACTTGACCTTGCATTTTTGACGGACATTACTGGGAAACTAAACCACTTGAACTGCGAGCTGCAAGATAAAGGCAAGACTGTTGTTAATATGATAAGTGCTTTAAATGCATTTAAAGCCAAAATTAACATTTTCTTTGTGGATATACAGAGAAAAAAGGTGCTGCACTTTTCCTCTGTGCAGTCAGTGCCTAAAGACAATGCTTTTGCATCTGATACATTTGACAAAGTTGCAGACAAGTACTGTGAACTCATAAACAGACTTGGGCAAGAGTTTGAGAATAGGTTTTGTGACCTTGATCAGCTTGAGCTATGTGTATCATTCATTTCCAATCCTTTCATGAATGTGGAATTAAGCTTTGCTGAGCAACTAAGTACAACGTTCAACTTGGATGCTAGACAGGTGGAGATTGAAATCATAACATTGCAAAATGACCTCCACCTCAAAGCCTACCAGGCTGCACCAAACCTTTGGTGCCTTGTTGACACAGAGAAATACAGTGGTGTGTGTACAGCAGCTATGAAGGTTGCCAGCCTGTTTGGTTCTACTTATCTATGTATCAGCATTTTCTGACATGAACTTCATCAAGAACAAACACAGAACACGCCTCACTGATGCACATCTGAAAGAGTTACTTACAGTTGCAGTGTCAAGTTACACACCAAATTACAATACAATGGTAAATAGCATGCAACGCCAGATTTCCCACTAACAAAGAAAATGATACCATATGTCAGTGGCAACATATCAGTGCCATGGCAAAGATTAAACTATTGAAGAATTGTTCAATTTAAAATGTGTGTTCATGATACGTAACAGTTATTATTTTGTTAAAAGTACAGCAGATGTGGTCATTAGTTCAAAATGTGGCAAGATTTATTTTTAAAATATTTAGTTTTTTCCCACTACATTACAATGTACATAATTGATAACTTTTTGAAACATGGTGCAACATAACTCATGATTTGTTTAAAAGATTTGTCAGTGGCTAGTGAAAATTGGACATTTTTCCTAAGAAATGTAATGTAAGTGATGATCTGAAAACTTAACAATTACTGAGATAAATAGAAATAAAGTGCTGAATATTGATATCCGTTTCCCACTTGTTTTGAGAAATCATTAACATGATCAGAGTCTTCACATTATTAATAATGTATAAAGGCAAACTAAGTAAATTTGTTATTTCAGAAGAGTGTATCAAACTGGTAGCCCTTCGTATGACTCAGTACTCATGAAGTAGCTCTCAGTATCAAAAAGGTTGGTGACCCCTGCTCAAATGGAAGCAAATACACGATGTCTCCTTCAATACAGATGCAAGCTTATCCCCCAAAACAAACAAACAAACAAAAAGCAAAAATCCGCACAATGGCAGCTGTCATTCAGCAGCAAGCGACCAGAAACGACCACCACAAACTCAACATCATCCCACCTTCCCTTTCCAGAGAGCAATGAGGTGAGGATGTCACCACAGGAACCAGTCAAGACCGAGAACATCCACGGACGAAAAGTTTACTGCGGCTCCCGTGGGAAAAGACGGCGACAATAAAAAAATCTAAGTTCACTTGAGGGTACTTTTACGTCAGAAATGCATCTTGTATACTTCCAATAACCCCAATAGGTGTATGTTTCATTTAGGACAACAGTCTTAGGTTGCAGCAAAAGTGAGTAATTACTCAACTGATTTATGTAGGAAGAGTTACGTTAAGCATCTGGCATCATTTCGTTTTAAGAAGTTTGAATTGCTTCCTGCTTTTTAAAGAGAGCGCCAAGAGGGGACATCGTTGTCTTAGGGACAACAAGCATAGAATGTTGTTCTTGGGGAAAACCGGATTTTCTTTAAAATAAATAACAAGTACCTAAAGACAAGTACTTCAAGATAAAGAAACACATATTTTAAAGTTGTATTTAAAGTAATCGTGACACATGTCCTTTTAAGTGACGGCACAAAGATATTTTTCGGTATGTGGCAGGGTAAATTTGTCTATCCCTATTTCTAGCCTTAACTGTTATATAAATTGTTAAATTCTCAAAGTGACCCGAACTTGGGCACTCCTTATGATGGTATTTTCTGTATGTATGAGAGTTGGAGTAAATGACTTGAGTTGCGAATATGCTAAAAAATTGCTGATGCATTCCAAACCAGTCCCAAATAGATGAGTAGTTTTTTGTACTAATAGTCTCACATTTGTTCATATCAATTCCATCCAGTTGGGATGGACAGAAGTTTCTTTGTTGAAGTACTTTATTCTAATCATTGTGAACTTTAGCAGAACTCGAGTCTGGTCACAAAGGCATAAAGAAAGAATGAACTTAGAAATATTTCGTACATGATCTATGATTTGAATTGGACATTGCTTATGTAATTGAACCATTATTTCTTTGTTCACTGTCACGTGTCCGGTCTAGGTTTAACATTAATATGTCAATAAAGCCGCCATCCTTGAACAGGTTATTTGCATTGACTTTAACTTTTTCTCTAAATCTCCATTCTCGTTTCCGTGATGATATTCATGAAATAGATTATGTATTTATGTTATTGACTGCTTATGTCTATGCTAGGATAAACCGAATGATTGTCCAGCATTAATAGAACATTGTTGTGAAGTGATGTAAATGTCAACGCTCTTTGATTATATTCATATGTTATACATTTGATTGTTGATTTAATAAATTTATTGTTAAATGATTTGACCTTCTTACACATTTTGATAACCATATTTAGTTTATCTTACTGTTTCGTTTCATCTTACTGTTCAATCGTACTGTTTCATTTCATGTTGCTCTTTCATTTCATCTTACTGTTTATTGACATCTCACTGTTTCACTTCCTCTTACTATTTCATTTCATTTTAATAATTATGGCAGTATGTGTTTGTAACTAGGAAAAGATTCAACGTGACAACTTAACAACGAGTGTTTTCTTTAATGCAGTGATAACATTTTGAACACCAGTACGTAGAAAGGTAAACTTGATATGTAGGCATTAATCAACGACTCAAGGTCAGACTAAAAAATACGTTTTGGTTTTCCTGAAACTGGATGATGCACAATATTTATGTTGAATGGGTTAGTCCATTAAGTGACGTGTAACTTTAGATGGAAATGAGGGTAGAAAGGAAGCTGAATGAATCACTCTGACAGATTTAATTATTTGTTTGTTATTTATATCTCTTTATCTTGCGTCTGCTGGATATAGTTTGTTTGTATAATTTGTGTGTACAGAGCTAGATATATTAGTTGTTTGCTATTTATATCTGCTTATCTGACTGCTTTTTGGAGTTTACATTTCTTTGCGCAGAGCTAGAAATATGAAATTCTAAGGCTGGTCACTTTGATACTTTAAAAATTTATATAACAATTAAGTGTAGAAAAGGGATAGGCAAATTTACTCCGCCACACGTTGTGACAATATACACTGTAACGAGATTGATAAAATGTGAAAGGTTATATTAATAGATAAAATACAATTCTATTGAGAACTGAAAGAAAAGAGTAATATAGAGATACCTTTAACCATACATAAACGTTTTATGTTAACATTTAAGAACATTGTGTGTAAAGAGTACAGATGTTTCATTTTATTTAATGAGAAAAGAATGCGAGGGGAAGCACTTGTAGATTCTGATTTTTTAAAATTTGTATTTAAAAAAAAACCCACCAAAATCCTACGTCTAGATCGCGCATGTGGCGAGAGAAGGCGTGGTTCGCAAAGAAATGACGCAAATCGTTATGTAGATCTGCACGAATCACGCGCACACATCACACACACACACGTACGCACACGTACGTCATCAGCATAATGTCCACTCCTCCTCACTTTCTGCAATAGCGATGGCAGAGTTGTCTTCCAAGTCGCTACCACCATAACAAATGCATCGAAGCTACCGCCTATCTGCATTCAAACAACAATATGTGGTCTCACTGAATATTTAACAAATGTGATGTCATTTACTTTCAGGAACTCAATAAACGCCTTTGCTTTATTTGTCATTCTCTATTTTTAGAGATTACGGACTACAGTCAAGTTACCTGGCGGGCATGTTCAGACTTACAGGAAAATGGCGGTAAAGAATAATATCTCCTGACGCAATTTCTGACGGCAACATCACCTGATGAAAGCAAATTTGAAGATATTAGTTTCAGAACAGACCTCGTAGACACGACAAATCCCTTGATTTTATATTTAGAGCAAAATAAATTTTTTACCTAAATGTCTTACAATACAAAGTATTTTCACTATCTGATATATGTGATATATGACAAATGTTTTAAAAATTCTTTCTCAAAATATGATATGCATGTACTTATACATACACAACAGACACACACATACATACACACACACACACACACACACACACACACACACACACATACGCACACACACACACAAGACTGATAGTGATAATACATTCTTTTGAATACATTCTTTAGTAAATAATACATTCGGCGTTCGAGTGGAGTTTTTGTGTTGTATGCGTGTTGCACGACGGTTAAACGACAGATGTAATACATCTAACCCTTAGTGACATATGAACCAACGAATACTTATCATAAATAACTTTAAAAAAAATAAAATCTATGCCTGTACTCTTATCCAACTTCACCAGATCTAGGTGACGCTATTGGAATTGTTCCATGTTACACGACAGTTGGTGGCGATAGCTAAATATGTATATAAATTGATTTCTTCAAATGCCTTTGCCTAGGCACTCATTGA